>JAQPPZ010016442.1:1200000-1517500 GCA_028583015.1 Wollemia nobilis | reverse complement strand
TTATGCTTATCAATAAGGAATTTAGCACATAGCCTTTGTATCCCCCTTTGCATTACAGAGGTTTGAACCGTGGACCTCCTGTTCAACAGGACCAGGCTCACCTTCTCCACTTGCGCTACAACGAACTATTGGTATAATATTTTTGGTATTATAATAATATTATCATTTTTTTTTCTAATAGAGGGAATGGCAATGTCTCCATCATATTATCTTCATAGGTGCAATTCAAATATGAAAAGTTACCACCTTAGTTATCAAGTTCGAGTTCGTATTCGAGTTCAATATTTTTCAAGTTCGAAAAAAATTTTACATGTTTAAAAATTCGTAATAAAATTCGATATATAATAAATGTATATATTTTTTCATATAATTATATTTTTTATTTTTATATAAAATTTAAAAATTAAATATACAAAATTATAATGTTTGTTTTTTATAATATTTAATATATATATATAAAAACATTTTTATAACTTTATATAAATATAATAATATTTTAACACATGAGAAGATTCTTAAAGGTTAAATCAATAATTTTTTTGAAATATAAATTATAAGTTTTCTACCAATTATAATAAAAAATTATAAAAAATTGTTAGATCATGCATAAAAGAAAGCACTTAAAATATCTTATACTATTCAAGTTTAAAAATTATAAAAGCCTAATTATGCTGATAGGCGTTCAACCAGGAAGGTCAGCCACGCTCAGTAAACAATATTAATATTTTATTAAAAAAGTCGACATTAAGAAAATTATCCGTCGACATTAAGGGTTACGGTGGATTTAAAATATTTAAACTATTTAAACTAAAATGGTGTCCAAACTTTCTATATTATTTTAGAAAAACCTTGAAGTAACGTTGAGAACTAATAAGTTTGGGATATCCCTGACCTTCAGACGATTAAAAAGTTTTTTATAATAACTTTTTTTAAATTTTTAATCAATTCAATATTCGATTAAAATTTAACTTGACCAACTCAATATTTTGTGGTTTCAGCATCATAATTTTATTTTATAAATGGCCAAGCCATTACCCTTTTAGTTAATTTAATTTAATTGAGGATCAGACTTTTGAGAACTACGAGAAGAGCCTTGGGCTTCTCTTACTTTTTACTAAATATTAGTAGAGTTTTCTCATGGCAGGTTCAAAACGAACAACGCTAGCCTAGCTATAGGCTTAACATACATAACACCGCTAGGCTTATTATATTCAACGTAGTATATTTGTACTATTTAATTCAATAGTCTGCTAGGAAGTACCCACGGAATATTCAATAATAAACTTATGGTGGATGCAAAAAAAAAAAAAAAAAAAAAAAATATATATATATATATATATATATATATATATATATATATAATAGTATTATGATCTATTAACATGTAATGATTGACAACATAGATACTATATGTGGAAACAAGTATTGCCCTAAATGATGTATAATATATAGAGGTTTTTAAAGCTACTTTGTATACACTATTTCACTAAGATGTTTTTCAATTTCATAAGATTCTTGAACTAATTACTCGAATGCCCATTAATTTCACTATTTCTATCATGAATATTATTGTCATTTCTTCTTTAAACATTAATAAGTTAGCCTTCTAATGTTGATTTAGTAATCAATTTATCCGTCATATTTGTCCTTCATTACCACTAGACCCTAAGACTATTGCTACTGATTAAGTTTTTATGTACTATGACTAATATGACTAATTTTTTTTGAAGGCGTTGCTTTGATAGAGGAAACAAGATAATGTTTTAATTTTTTTTAATAAATATATGTGGGTTTGATGATATTTTATTTTATGAAAATATCAAAATATTATACTTGTATTTGTTTTTAGGTTAGCAAAAAATATTAATATTTGGGATCTTGATTTGGTTATGACCGATCTGATCATATCTCTCCAAAAAATGGAGAACTAATAATATTTAATATTTCTTACAGGAACAAATGGAAAATACACCAAAAATAAATATATCAGAGGAGGAAAAGAAGCAACAACGTTTGGCATATCAAAGAGAATATCAAAGACAAAGACGTGCACAGATGACAGTTAGCCAAAGAGGAAGAGAAAATGAGAAACAAAGACAAAATCATGCAAAATGCAAGGCAAAATCAACAGTTGAAAATATACAAGAAGAAAGAGAAAAACAAACAAAATTGATGGATGCATCTGAAGCATCTTCTTTTCTTAGAATAAATGCTTCAAATATAGTTGTTGTTCAACAGACACAAAGCGGATGCAGTGAAATTAACATGGAGATGCATCAAGAAAGGACATTGCAGCCTCGAAGAGAAGGAAATATTGAAGGTATAGCAATAAATATACAACAAATTCCAACATATGGTGTGGATTTCAATGAATCACAGACTATATTTCGACATCAATTAGACAGTCTTGCATCACCATCCATGTGTTATATTTGTGATGAATGCTATCTTGGAATAAACGTGCGTTTGACAGTCAAAGGTCCAGTATGTAATAGGTGTCGACAAGAAAAAAGTCCTAATCAATTTTTTGCAAAGAATAATATGGATCTTGGATTACAACCACCTGAACTTGCGAATTTGACACAAATTGAAGAAATTTTGATAGCCCGTGTTAATCCCATATTACAGGTAACACATGCTACGGGAGGCCTATACAAGTATAAAGGGCACACAATAAGTTTTCCTCAAGAGGTGAAAGGAATTGCTAAGGTATTGCCTCATTCAATAAGTGATTTGCCAATCATTATTGTTAGGAGAAAAGATCAATGTGGTACAAATTATCATTTTACAGTGAATAAAGAGAGAGTATACAAAGATCTTAAGTATAAGGTTGAGCATGATAAGTTTTATAAGGATGTACAAATTGATGAAAATGTTTTGAGTGAACTCCCAACAAACACCACTATAAATTTCTTTCATAAACTTAATTCTGTCCATATAGAGTTCGATTCTAATATGAATGAATATGTATTTATGGGTCCAATTCTAGAGATTGATGAAGGAAATATAATTGATCACACCACATCAATGACCTCCAAACCGCCTAATTCTCCGAGGGAGATGGAACTCATTCGTGCATGGGTAAACAACCCTAATGCGGATCCTGGAACACTTATTGATTGGCCTGGAATTGGAGCATCTCCTATAAATGAGTATGTTACAAAAGGGTTACTAGATATGGCCTTCCCTACATTATTATGACTATTGAAAATAATGTAACAAAAGGGGGAAGAACTAATCCAGGAGGAGGTGATAATGAAGAACTTGAAGTTGAGTTACTAATTGCAAAAAATGCAAGAGTTATGTTAACAACCAACTTATGGACTGAAGCTGGACTTGTTAACGGTGCATTAGGCTATATTCAAAATATAGTTTATAAACCTGGAAGGTCTACATCAGATCAACCAACATATGTTTTGGTGGAGTTCGATAACTACATAGAGATGGTATTTGATGATACATCTCGAATTGTTCCAATTACACGAGTAGAAAAAGGAAAGATAAGACAACTTCGATTAAAATTAGCTTGGGGATTGACAATTCATAAGTCACAAGGTTTGACATTGAATAAAACAACAATTGACATAGGACAAACAGAAAGACAAGGTTTAACTTTTGTTGCCATCTCAAGAGTTAAGGCATTGGAAGGACTTAGAATAATACCACCCTTTTCATATGATCGATATGAAAAACTGAAGTCGAGAAAAGGAGTTTCTAAGAGAAAGGAAGAAGAAGAGCGACTAAAGTCTTTGGAGCTTAAATGATTGGCTCTAGCCAATCTATGAAATAATAAGGTGTTTATCAACATCAATATTTGAAATAATAAGGTGTTTATCAACACCACCTATTGGGATTCGGATTTGTTATCACTTGAGCATTTTCATCTCACTCAAAGCTATTTTAAATATTTTTGGCATGTTATATTTATCAATACATTTATAAATATATTTTTAAAAATGTCATCGAAAAATATTTTAATATAATAATTGTGCGGCCACGGATGCTACTAGCTTAGATATATATAAAAAAAAAAAAAAAAAAAAAATATATATATATATATATATATATATATATATATATATATATATATATATATATATATATATCTATAAACACCGAGAGTTATCAATCTCGAGGTGCCTATCTCATTTATTGGGGGTGTGATAGATAGGCACCTCAAGATTGATAACTCTCGACGTTTATATATATATATATATATATATATATCTAAGATAGCTTTAGCTTTCCTTAGAAGCTAAGGTTAAAGAGAAATGTTTTTTTCTTTTATAACAAAGTTAAGAGCAATGTTTTTTTTAAGAGCAATATTTTTTTCTTTTATTTTAGGGTTAAACAACAATGTTTTTTTCTTTTAGTTTAGGGTTAAAGAGCAATGTTTTTTTCTTTTATTTTAGGGTTAAAGAGGAATGTTTTTATGTTTTTTTTTTCTTTTATTTTGAAGAAATCGTAGCTTATTTGAGAGCATTTTAAATTGCAGGTGCAGAATGGGAGATTTGTTTGTCAACTGCAACTTTTAGAGCTATTTATTCTCTCAAATAATGATAAAGAAATAAAGAAAACATCCTCAAATTGAAAATGGTTGCTTCACATAGTATTTGCAAAAAATTTCAAGCTTCCAAATTGCACTTGCAAGAGGGAAATTGCATGAGGGTTTGTTCACAACTGCCATGTTTATAGTGCTTCTTCTGTATTTTTTTCAATAGATAATAATTGATTTTAGGGTTTTTGATGCTTGTTTTTCACCCAATATTTTTTTGCCGAATTTAAGATTTATTTGACGAATTTATTTGATGAGGTTTTAAATCTGACGATTTTTGAATTTTATATAGAAAATTTGATGAATTTGATAACTAAGGTTACCACTATACCCCTACCCCACCTTGGATAAACTTTTACTCTAAGTGAAGGGGACCTCAGAGCGACTCAGGATCGAAACTGTCGACCTCAATCTAGAAAACACTAAGTGGAAATCAATGGATCTACTACCTTCACCCAAGTTTTATTTAATTCTAATGATAACACGATGATAATTTAAATGTAAGTTGGGTTATTTAACCAATTAAAAAATATTTAATTTTTATGTTAAGAGTTTACAAATATAAAAAAATGTCTCGAGGAACAATGCAATGGTTTGGGCTTTGAACAATGCAATGGTTTGGGCTTTGGTTGAGGTTCAAAGTTTAAACTGCGGTATGTGTGTGGGGTTGTATATTAAATTTCTTATTAATAAGCTCAAATCTCCCCTTACGAGAGGTAATGGTGGGATAAGGATGCCCAACCCTGAGCATTATAATTGATCATAAGGGTTTCTCACACTAACCAAATCCAAAACATATATATAAATAAATAGATAGATAGATAGTGAGATATTTTATATTTGGAAACTTTGTTAGAGTTTGGTCATTTTTGATGGTTGTATTAAATTATCTATGAATAAATTCAATGTATTTTTTGTTTGTTTGTTTTAGATTAGGTTGTTTTTCTTGTTATTTTATAATATCCTCTTCAAAAATAGATAAATCCTAGGTTTGGCAAGAATTTATGAAAAGTAGGCAGGCTTAGATGGCTAAGAACACACTTTAAAAAAATATTACATGTATGGTTGTCATTAAGAATAGTATAATTCTCAAAAAGGATAGAGAAACAAATATGTAACATTAAAATATTAGAGAAATCAACCCTTATCTATCAATTTCTTGCATCCAACATTTGATAAGGGTTTTGCATGATTATACATACAAAATATGGATAATGGATAACCAAGGAAACCTATAAATCTAGAGGGTACCATTCAATGCCCTCAAGTCTACCATTTTATATTATCCTCATAAAAATACACAAGATAAATGCTTGTTTCAGCAGATACAATTCATGAAAAGTAGACAAGCTTAGATGGCTACAGAGCTATTTTATAGAAATTTTTGCATGGATATATCTAAGAACCATTTGATCCTCAAGCTGAATAAAGAGAAATTGGCTGGTAACATTAAAAAATTTGAGAAAATAATCCTTGTCTATTAGTTCCTTGATATCCAACACTCAACAAGGGATTTGTATGATTGGGCAACCAAAATACGGATGATTAAAAGAGCCTATAAAACAATCATTTGTCCCAAAAGTTATTTCATATCACCTTTGCCAACGAGATTGACCAAGACATGATATTTTAAGGTGGGTTATGGTTCTATTGCAATAAGGTACTTTTTAAGAAATTTTGGCATATGAGTTTCTATCCTATAGAGAAAATACCTTCTAAAGTATCGACGTGTATTCATTTATACAAATTATCACGAGAATATTGGACTTCATACATGTTTGAATCCATTGGTAACATCATTGGCCTTTATATTGACATGGATAAAATCATGAATGTAAGATATATGGAGAAAATTTTCTTCAATCTATATCAACTTAGATCCAGATAATCTTTAACTAAATTAATCACTCCTGATATGGATGTTCTCATTTTGGGCCAACAAATAGACTATGAAAACATTTCGTTTAAACATCATTTTTGTATTGAATATGAGCATCTATTTAGGAATTATCGTAAGGCTCCAAAGAAAACTTAAATTGAGGACCCAAATAGTAGTGGGAATCACATATATTTCCAGCTTCCAAATAAGAATAACAAATCGAAGGTAAGAACAAGAGAAAATATCCCACTCAATAACTCTAATAAAGTAAACAAATTTCAAGGACTCGCCTCTTCTAAGAGTAAGAAGACACAAAAAATCAAAAATGATGTAGCACACAAGAAAAAGGAAGAAGCACTAATGATGGAAGAGGACATGAATAATTAAAATATAGAGGATATCCTCAAGGGCAACCAAGCAAATGAAGATCTAAAAATGCCAAAATATGGGAAAGAAATCTTGTAGGAAAAATAATTGTAGCCAAAACCATGTTAAAAAATGATGAACCCTTAGACTATGAAGAATCATTTACAAGTTTAATTAAAAGATAATCACACCCGAGTATCAAGAAGACAAGTTATGTAGTTATAATTAAGAAAAGAAGGAATTTGAAACACAATCAACTAAAAAAAGGAGGAACTATTAGAGGTTGTGGTAGGGTCATAATATCAACTTGATGGAATAACGACTAAGCAATAGAAATCCCAACCTCTATGATGAAGATTTTATCTTGGAACATATGGGGAGTTGGGTAGCCCCTACAAAAGAGGTTGTTTAAATAAGTTATAAAATGTTTGGTCTAGATATATTATTTATTCAAGCAACAAAAGTAGCCATAAAAATCCAGAGGTCTTTGCCTTGTATTTCCAATAGAGTGGAGATGCTAGGGACCTTAGAGATGGTCTAAGCAAGAGGTTTAAAAATATATTGAAATCCTATGAATGTAAACTTTGAGCAAATCATGACTATTAATGATCTATTAAATTAATAATACTAGTTCTCCTTTGCTCTTCAATCTCATAAATACTTATGGTCCCCATGAGAAAGAATAAACATTGTCCTTCTAGATGATGTTGACTGATAATATCCACATTGGATCCAATTTTATGGATTACTAGTGGAGACTTTAACATTATCCTAAAAATTTAGACAAGATAGGGGTATTCTTTCCCAACTTCTAGGAAACTAAAGCCTTGAGAATCTTTAAGAATAATCTTTAGACATTAAACATAAATTCATCAAGCAGTTTGTTCACATGGTTGAATAGAAGAAGAGGGAGAGGATTTATAGTTGAGAGATTATATAGATTTCTAATTAGATATACTTGTTAGAGTAATATTCCCTTACTTGGGTAATTCCTAACAATTCACCTAGGTAGATGTTATTTACTAAATGGTAAAAATAGTTTGTTACTAGGTTAATATTTCATCTCAGGATATTTTTGATTTGATTTATTAAATATAGACATTATGTTAGTTGTTAGCGCTTATTCTTCATAAGCGTATCAGTTAGCTATCTTTAAGGATAAACTACCTCTTAGGCTATTCTTAGCCTAAACCTAATGTATTTAAGCATCTCTTGTTTTCAATATTAAGTGAATGCTTTTGGTTATGCCCTAACTTCTTACATTGGTATCAGAGCACTACCTGGGCAAGGTTGTTGAGAACTCCATGGGTTCCACCATTGGTGGACAAGACCTAACTGGTATAGGTTCCACCATAGGTGGAGAAGACCTGCACCAAGTTAATTTACGAGTAATGTGAATTTAATTTGCTTCACATCTCTGTTGGTGTAACTACACGGGACATGAGTTTGACGTAGATCCATTGGAGGGTAGGAGACTCTCTAATAACGGTGGCCCACTCCTATAGGGAGGAGATGATCCATTGGAGGGCAAGAAACTCTCTAATAACGATGGCCCACTCCTGCAGGGAGGAGACAACCCATCAGGCATGGAATGCGCAGTTGACAACACTGAATTCAGTGCTGCCAACTGACAGTGAAGGTCATGACCCCTGCAAAGAACACACTAAATTCAGTGTTGCCATCCAATAATAGAGAGCACTGATCGAAGACTGATGTGACCTTCGATCATCGTAGTGTTGATCAACCCATCGAGGGAGGGTAGGAGCGCCCTCCCTTAGGATCAGCACCAGAGACCTATCAAGCCTTGCCTGACGCGATGTGACCTTGGCAGGTGTGAGAACACTAGTCTACAAATGGTCAATAGACTGTTGACTTAGAGTTAAGCTAACGAGCATGAAATTCAAAAATTTGAACCTAGCAAGCTAACAGGTGTGGACATCAAAATTTTGAACCTAGCATAACAGCTGATGTGACACATGGATCAAGGTAATAGAGACTTGGAACGCATCTCAGAGCAGCTGTGTGGTACAATTCTCAAGGGTGTTGAGCTGGCAAACTGCTAGGAGGCACTGACATGGAACCTAGCTGGCCTGGCGGGCATGCGAATCAAGGAGCTGGAGTTGATCTAGCCTGGCACGACCTTTAAGGAGGCTGATGTGGCAGGAAGACACGTGCAAGATGACGTGGTGAAGGGTTCAATATGATGTTGACAAGACATTGACATGGCATGCTGAGCTGGATCGGGTATGCGTTATTGGTTTGACGGGCAAAGGACCGTGTTTCTTGACTGCTCGAAGGCAATCAACATACAAGGTATCACTTCTTGGTTTTAAAGAAGGTTTTTGCACTCGCGTAGCGTATGTGGGACAATGTACCGAAGCCTTTAAAAGGCTTTATATTTTTTTTCTCCATCTTGAGACAGAGATAGCCTTCAACTAGAAGGCGTAGGTCTTAGGAACCCGTCGGGCTAGGTAGCTCGACTGGTGGTTTCACCTGCATTAAAGTCTCCCGACAGGAGGTCGGGGGATCGAGCCCCATTGGGGACAAAGTCCCATTTTTTTTACTCAAACGGGAATTTATAAAAAGGCTTAAGGACAAGTAAAATTTAATTTAATTTTTTTAATTTTCTTTTAAATTAAATTTTTTTATATATCTTTATTTTAATAATTAAAATATAATTTTTGTTTTTAAAAAATCATTTTTTATATAAATTGATTTTTTTTTATAAAACATTAATTTATTTTTATTATTAAATTAAATTATATGATTAATTTTTTTTTTTAAACTTTGCAAATTAAAGAGAAAAGGCTTTTTGAGAGAAATTTTGCAATTTTCAAATCAAAAGGAGCTTTTGTTTTCTCCAAGTGGGGATATAAGACATAGAAGAGCACCTATTTTTTGCAAATTAGAAAGCCATAAATTCTTCTCTACCTTGTTAATTTTGCAACTTAAAAGGGGGACAAAATCAAAGACATTTGATTCTTTATTGCAAAATTAGAAAACACGAATACTGAAAATCTTGCAAAATTCAAAGGCCAAGTGTGCATTTGTTTTCTCCAAGGGGGGATATAAGACATAAAATTTGCACATTCTATTTTTTTTGTAAAATTGAGAAGACATTGAAGACCTTGGGTCCATAAAAACCAAGTCATGTGTCGACTGATTCTGGAAGCCTTTCAAACGTGGGTCGTGTGTCGACTTGTCTTGAAAGGAGTGCTATTTGTTAAATTTGCAAATCAAACGGGGGAATAAAAGCAATTTGGATTTCTTTATAAATTTGCAACACAAAGTGAGGAGCACTTAAAACAAATCAAACTTGTTTATTTTGCAAAGTCAAAAAGGATAGACAATTGTTTTATGCCACATTATTTGGAAAATTGTAAAACAAGGAGGAGACATAAAATATCAATTTTTTTGCACAACACAAATTCAAATTTTGTTGCAAAAATTAAAAGGTGCATTTTTTATTTTACTCGACACCTTAATTGGCAAATTAGGTGCATTTTCAGCAGTGACTGACACCTATGTGATAAGAATTTTGTGGGCATTCTTGTTTGATTATTGCATCATCTTTTGCAATTATAAGTCATAAAATCAAGAACACTCAAAACCCAAAAAACAATAATTTGTGTAAATTATTGCACAAGTTTAAAGCCAATTTTCCTTGATATTTATATCCTAATCAAAACCCCTAATTCACTCTTATTTGTTTGGCTTAATTTCCTCAAACTGATTTTTCCTCTTCAAGAGGATTTTTAGGCAGGTGTCATTAAATATCTTTCTGAGTGAATTATCTTTTGGTAGTCTTCTAGGGTATATCAAAAGAAAGAACAACTTTTTGTAAAATAAGGAACCATGAAAGTAGAAATATTTTGCACTAAAGGGGGATAATTCCTTTTTTCCTTCAAACACAGATTTTGAAAAGAGAGAGATAAAACTTGTAAATGCAATCAGAAAAGTAGAAGCCATCATAAAATTATACCTTTTTTTTAGGCTTCATAATAGCAACCATGCTTGAAGTACTTGCAATAAGGAAGGATTATTTGGTGAAATTTTTTGATAACATTGCCTAAGAGGCAAAGTTTTGCACAAATTGTAAAAAGGACAACCATGACACCATTCAGTGTTGGTTTCCAAAAAAGCAAAACTAAAAAGGCAAAGGCACATCACAGAAGCAAAACAAAAGCAATATTGCTAGTGAAGTGTCTAATTATGATTATGATTCTAGTTTAGAAATAGCACACAAAAGTACTCATGGCTAAGACAATATTGTAGAGGACAAACAAATTTGTCACCTTACACAAGCACCATTTCCTCTCCCTTTTTTAGGCTTCATAAATAGCATAAGTTTTTGTTTGAAGTACTAGCAATAAAGGGGTGATTGTACCTCTTTTGAGGCTTCATAAATAGTAAACTCTCATTGTTTGAAGTACTTATAACAAAAGGAGGAAATTTTTTGGTGTAAAATTTGCCTAGGAGGCAATCTTTGTAAAAACCTACACAAAGATTCTTAAGTTGCACATATTTTGCAATTAAGGGGGGATCAACATTTATTTTCCTACTTCACATAAATTTTGTAGAAAAGGAAGAAGACTTATAAGGGTGAATTTTCAACAGCGACCGACACCTTAGTCACACTTCTTTCAAAAATTTGATTATAATATGTTTTTGCAACAAAGGGAAAACTTATAAGGGTGCATTTTCGGTAGTTACCGACACCTTAGCTACCTTATCAAACATATTTTTGCAAAAAACATATTGTAAATAGAATGAACCTCGTATGAAGTGATCTACTCTACTACACCTAGCGGTTGTAGCGGCTGGTTACCCATGCAATTCGGTTGGATGACAAGATTACAATAAGGACATTCGTTGATGTGAAGACAAAGTGAGGAATGACCCATTTGTTTCTTAGGAGTAGCCAGAGCACTGTGACAGAGCAAGAACCAGCAGATCAACATCTTTTTCACTGTATTGGGGCAGTTATATACATTTCCCAAATAATGTAATACGAGGGGATGTTAGAGTAATATTCCATCATTTGGATATTTACCATTTTTCTACATTAGGTAGATTTTATTTACCGCATGGTAAAAAGTAGTTTGTTACTTTTTACCACTAGTATTTACTTCTTACTATTAACCTTGATGTTATCTTGGTTAGTAGGTTAGTCATCGTAGTCAAATTGACTACATAGTTAGTTGTTAGTAAGTTAGAGTTATTTACTAACTAGTTAGCTACCTTTAGGGTGAAGCTACCTATTACGCATTGTCGTTAGCTATGATTAAGGATATTATTTTTATAATATCCTAAGGCTATTTCTAGCCTTTGTAATGTGTAGTTAAGCACTAGTTGATTTTTAATAAAGTTCTAATGCTTCCATACCCATCATTGACTAGTGTAAAATATGATTATCATAATGGAAGTCATCATGCATTTGGGTTCATACTATTGGCCAATAATGATAATGGTGGAGGAAGACTCCCCTCCCAAAAGATCATATTTTTCCATTAATAATATATAGTATGAGATCCTAGATTTCAATGAGAGAATTAAAGAATAGTGACACCAAGCTTCTTATCAATAATGAATATTTTTCTACATATTTAAAGAGGAACTAAAGTTTTTAAAGGAAAGACTTAAAATTTGGAACAAGAAAATATTCAAGAATATATTTTAGGAAAAATAACACTAGAACTAAAAATAAATGAAGTTCAAACCTTCATATATGATCATGAAGATTTGAATGATGTTATGAATGTGGAAAAATATTTTATTTGTATTCTCAATAATATCTATAAGAAAGAGAAACTATTTTAGATATAGAAGTTATGAATCAAATAGCTAAAGAAGGGTGATAAGAACACCGACTATTTCTATAAAATAATATTTAATAGGAGATAATAGAATAAAATAAATGTTTAATAGACACAAAGGTAAATAGGATAGAAGACCAAGAAAGATAAATAAAATGTAGACTGACTACTTTAATCAAATCCTAAAAAATCTAGGTGAGACATTAGAGAGGAAGTTGAAGATGAGATTCTAATGAGTATTCCTACCTTGATTTTAAGCTCACAAATAAAGAATTGATGAATAAAATAGACAAGTCAAAAGTGGAGGAGGCCCTTTTTACAATGGACAATGCTTCTGGCCCAAATGGTTTCCCACCAAGTTTCTTCCATAGGTTCTAGAACCTCTTTAAGGATGATTTAACGAAAGTAGTGGAGTAATAAAGATCAATTAAAAATATTCTCAAATTAGTTAATAAGACCTTCTTAGCTTTAAAAGGAAAGTGAAGTGGTCACCTAGAGAGATTTCAACCTATAACACTATGTAATTTTTTATACAATGTCATCCTTGAGGTAGTGATATATTGTCTTAAGAAGCTACTCCCTAAATTGATAGTAGAGAATCAATGAGGCTTTGTAAAATGCAGATAGATAATAAATACCATTATAATTGCACATAAGAGTTTACATTCTTTCTCATGTAATAAATAGAAAAGTGTGCTAATCAAATTAGACATCTTAAAGGCCTATGATAGGGTAAATTGATCTTTTTTGGATAGGGTGTTACGTAGATTGACTTCTTAGAGGACTAAAGGAAATGAATTAGTGTTGTGTACTCTCCTCATGCTCCTTAATCCTTGTTAATGGATCTCTAATATGCTTTTACAAATCAAGTACAAGACTCAAAGAAGGATATTCTAGTTCTCCTTACATTTATATTATCATGGATGATATGTTGGGCATGAATCTATCCAAAGCACATTATAACAGAATTCTTAAAGATATTAGGATAATTTCCCAAGGCTCAAGACTTACCCATAAATAATTCATGGATGATACCATGCTAGAAGACATACCTTCAGTGTAGGAAATAAGGACCATTAATGATGTTTTGTTAAAATATGAGACAACCTTAACCCAACTTATCAACAAAAAAAACAAAGGTGTTTTTTCTCAATATATCTTAGAGGAAGTAGGGGGGTTTGGTTATGTTAATAATATTTGAAAAAAATTCTCTCCCAAATTTAAACATAGGAATTTATGTTAGAGTATATTACATCATTTGGATCATGTAAATGTACCACCTTTGGTACATAACTAGAGTAATAGATTACTTTAGGGGGTAGTTAGCTAGTTACTTCAAGTAATATAATAAATGCACACATGTATTTGTGCAAGGTATCCCCTTGTACAACAAGGTGTATCCCCTTGTACAACTAGGTAGAGTGTTGGCCAAGCAATCCATAATTCTATATAAAGGGCCTTATAGTGAGTGATAATACATCGCTGTATGTAGTAGCAGGTATACTGGGTAGATCACCATATAGATTGGTGATGGAGTACAATGTAGTTCTTTAACATCAATTCTAGAGTTTTCATTTCCTCCATACTGCATTGTATCATTTTTTTCACTTTCCATTAATAGCATATTTTAGCATCTTACATTTTTGCATATTTTACATCCTGTGATTACATTATTCCTTGGTATACACCATCAAAAGCTAACAGTGGTATTAGAGCTACGATATATCAATAGGAATAGAGAGAGCCACAAGAGAGCACTATTGCTACTATAGGTTTGAACATTGTGTCTTTGCAAATTGGATCTACCATTATGTACCACTTCATGCAAATATCGGTGCAAGGGATTGTTGGATAGGAAGAGCCATAATAGATCAATAAGAATAGAAAAGTCACATGAGAGATTGAGATAAGAAGCAAATCTCAGTTCTAGAATTTTTGAGATTACATTTGGCTAGAGTCTTTCCACAAAGTTGCAAAAAAACTCGTGAAGACTAGGACTCAACATTCATTTCACTAGATTGATAAATCAACTAGTGAATATCCATCATTGAAAAGATGTAGAATCATCTTACTAATAATTTTTTGCAAGAAAATGAAACTAAGGGAAGCCATATTGCAGACATGTACATTACATAAGAAAAGACCACAGAAGCCTTGATTCAGAAGAAAATGCCATAGAAGCCTTGAACCTGAAGAAGATTCTAGAGAAAATTTCTTGAACCTAAAGAAGACTCTAGAGAAGGGTCCTTGAAGCTAAATAATACTCCAGAGAAGAGTCTATGAAATATAGGATATTAGTGATCTCCTTTGTTGATTGAAGAATTACTCTAGAAGAAGTTGAAGATATCCATCAAAGGTCTCATTGAAGAACTTCCATTCTTGTAAGAGATAGAGAAGGACTATCAAAATTCCAGTTCTAGAGATCCATGAAGAAGATCTCATTGCAAACACTTTCGTAGTTGAAGGTTGAAGGAACGATCTCATCAAGAAGACTAGAGAAGTTACAAGACTAAAGACCTTGGAGAGATCTCAAGGAGAAACAAGGAGAAGGCTTGGAGAGCCTCATTGCAAAAACTAGAGAAGCAATCAAAGAAGTTCCTAGGAGAAATCATTGGAGAAATTCACTAATAAAGATAGTGGAAGAACTTGGGATAATTATTGCCATATAAAAACAAGACCAAAGAAGAAATATTTGATAACAAATTTGTCAAACTTTAGAGAGAAGATTCGTGAAGATCACAAGACCTTTAGATTCTTGAGAAGAAAGTCTTATTTGAAGTTAGAACTTGTCAAGGAGGTTGAATAAGAACTCATATAGAAGAAACCTACCAAATAAAAGAAGATTTAGATATTGCACTTCATAGCTAAAGAAGGCATATTTTAGAGATAGGGATTTTATGGATTCACAATAATATACTAAAAGGGTTGTTGAAGGACAACATTTCAATGAATAGATTGATTTCTAAAGGGCAACAATCAAGATAACATTAGTAGCTACAAGACTTCGGAGTTCCAGGATAGTTCTTGAAGGAGAGGTTGAAATCATCTACTATAATTTTAGAGTAGTAGACTAGAAGCATTCACAACTATGAGCAACCACCATTCTAGACAAGAAATTTGGTGAATCAACTCATCAAGATATTCATCATAAAAGGTACTTGAACACTTAATTCAGATTACTACTTAGCTTCATTAAGCACCTTATTAGAATTCAAAATTTGTAAAATAGAAGGTTGTATTTTAAGTCCTCAAAGAAAGTGTAGAAGATAGTTTCTGTTGAGGTTAATTACCTACACATTAATAGGAGCTAGATACATTCTTCCTATTATCTAATTATTGAGAAAAGCTACATTAAGAAATTTGTAGTGATCATTAGTGTATTTGAAACTACTTTGAAAACTTATTAATAGGAGCAATCAGGTGATATTATTAAAATGCATTAATTTGGAAATATTATTGGTTTATTGCACTATACTAGTTGTTCATTAACTAGTTACTCTCAAAGGGTTATTTTATGTATTGATTGTTATTATCAAGGGCACAAAAATCTGCATATAATCAAAGTTTCTAAAGACACTATTTAGAACTCAATACCTACAAGGTATTATGGCCTATAGAAGCCACTAAGCATATCAAAATTCCTCCAAGGAGTGAAGAATAAGAAAGCGGCCACTAAATTAGTGATAGAAGCTACAAATCAAGACTTGGTGAATCTTAGACTCGAGGTGCACTAAGAGTTCTTTACAAGTAAAATATTAGTGTAGAAATTACTCCTTCAAAAGTATATTATCTACATGATTATTAGCTTTTATTCATTACCAAATTAACCAAGCAAAGGAGATATTTGTCTAGAAAATAAGACAACATCAAATCAGCCCTTGCCTACAAGGATTAGTACATCAAATACGCGATCAAAACTAGCAGGAGAAACTTGCGAAAGAAGGTGCAAAAGTAAGGTATTCTATTATAAGCATGTTTACATTATTTACACCATAATATCCTATCCTACATAGTGAAAAGGATAGAGTCTAAGTGTCATAAAGACACATACTTCACAAGCAAGGATCATCTCATAAGCGACATTAGAGGAGCACTACCCAAGCAAGGTTAAAATATCCTTCAAGAAGCTCACATCACCCATGGTTTTGGATAGTCATAATGAGCAACCTGTAAGTATATATAGCATAGCATAAGGAAGGAGATATCATCTACAAAGGTAAAACAATAGCAGCTTGAAATAAAGAGAAGATTAAAACATAAGGATAAACAAAGGGAGCAATACATAAGAGATAGACATTAGCCCAAAAGGAGTGCTCGAAGCCACCATTGGAGTGTCTCAATACATGCATCGAAGAGTTTCTCATCATCCTAGACGAAGCCACCATTGGAGTGCAATAGAACCTCCATCATAGCATTTCTCATCATCTTAGCTAGAGTCACCTATACAAAAAATACGTTATTTTAGAGGAAGGTATTGGAGACAAGATATCAAAAACATTGGTTGATAACATAAGAGGTAAGAAATAATATGCTGGAGAAGGTTTACATGCAAAAACCCTAAGCACCACTTGGAACATCCCTTCTTGGTACCCTCATATTGCTCAACGTATGTTCAAAGGAGAATGTTTAAGAAAGGCATATTCAGTTACAAATTGGGAGGTTACTTGAGCTTAGCCATTATTGGGAGGTTACAAATACCCAACCATAATTACATAGGAAAATGAGTGTTAGAAGAGATCATATCTCAAATTCTCACCTTAGTGTAACTCCCAAGCACCACTTTTCATAAGGAGGAAGGCATATTCACTATTTAATAGTGCCTATTCCTGGAGAACAACAATATCTTTCAAGGGACACAGTCAAGCCTGTAAGGTATGGAAGCACGTTCATAGCAAGCATTGTATAATAGTGCATTCAAGACACAAAGATTTAGTGCCATAATTAGACATCCAAAAAGGTCAAACATCCACACAAGGAGGTGGAATATTCAGATAAAGCATCCATTAATGAAGGAGCATTAAATGCTTAATGACATCAAGCAATAACAATATCCATTCAAGGAGCACCGGACATCGAATACAATGTTGCAAAATTTATGTTTAAGGAAGCCTATACTAAGGTATATCGTGCACCAATATTACTAAGGTTATTTACTTGATTTTATGAAAGTCTAAAAGGAGCTATAAGGTTATTTTCATAAGGTTTACTATTGCATTGGATAACACAAATCTACCAAGCATTAGTAGATAATAAAGCAAGTTTATATTTCAGAAATTTAATTATTGAGGTGCATACACATCATAGAATATTTTCAATAATCAAGTAGGAGATATAAGTTTGTCAACCTAGATTAAATTATTATTAAATTGCAAATACCATTACTTTCTAATATTTCCAAAAGTAGGGAGATATAAGGCATACTACTTCAAACTATATACATGTAATTGGAATTTAGAAAATTAAAATTATTGAATAGAGAAGCAAATCAATTGCCTACATATAGAGTTGGAATTAATTAGTAAAAGTTATCTCATACTCATTCAAAGGAGAGAAAAAGAGATCCAACCATTAAAGCATACTTCATTGGAAAAGATAAGGTAAAATTAAAAGATTGATTATTCTTAAAACATTACAAAATCAATGTAGAAGGTGAACTAAGCATATTCTAATTATTAGGGAGATATAAGGAATCCTACAAAACCTAATTCTAAGAAAGGTTTTATAAAATTAATTCACATCTCTTAACTAGGGAGTCATAAATTAGTCTACTACAAAGGATCTAACAAAAGTGTTCTTAAAAACAAAAAAAACTAAAACTAAGAGAGATGTTTACCTCAAGGAATATAGTGAACAATGATATGAACAACCCTATTAGAAAATAAAGAGCAAGTATCATAAAAAATGGAATCAAGAATTTACTTATAAAGTCTCAAGGAAACTTAGACCTTACTTCAAAAAGGATACATGGTGAAGCTTTAAAAGACAACTTTGAAACAATGGAGCATTATCTACATGCTCGACTCACTGAAGTAATTGATAATGGAAAGAATGACATTCAAATTCCTTTAGAATATGGAAGCATATTATATATGGCACTACTTACATTCAAATGTTATAAGGATGAAAATATAGAATAGAGAGGATTAATAGAATTACTTAAACTAAAAATAGAAATGGATGAATCATCCCAAGCAAATATATTTCAATACTCATGTAATATTAGTACTTCAAGTTATACTAACACAAAATCTTATCATGATGCTCTAAGTGTATATTTAGAAGCTTCTATACAAGACATGGAGAATGATAACAAGGAAAAAGGCAAAGATAAAATACTTTTATAGGAATATGATGATAGTACATCCACCTATAAAAGTATCAACTCCAAAAAATAAGAAGAAGAAGAACCAATTCAAGGAGGTATACAATGCAATGTAAATTAAAGATAATGCAAAGGACCAAATCAAGTTGAAGAACATTTGGAGATTAAAGATCCATATTGAAGACTAATGTCTTTAATACCCAAACATTGTAATACATGGGAGTGTAAGAGTATATTACATCATTTGGGTAATGTAAAGTTACCACCCTTGGTACATAACTAGAGTAGTAGATTACTTTAGGGAGTAGTTACCTAGTTACTTCAAGTAATATAATAAATGCACAAGTGTCTATGTGCAAGTTGTAAATGTACAAGGCATCCCCTTGTATAGCTAGGTAGAGTGTTGGCCAAGCAATCCATATTTCTATATAATGGGTCTCATAGTGAGTGATAATACATCGTTGTAGGTAGTAGTAGGTATACTGGGTAGATAACCATATAGATTGGTGATGGAGTACAATGTAGTTCTTTAGCATCAATTATGGAGTGTTCATTTCCTCCATACCATATTGTATCATTTTCCATTAATAACATATTTCAGCATCTTATATTTATGCATATTTTGCATCCTGTGATTGCATTCTCCCTTGGCATAAACCATCAAAAGCTAACACTTTTCCTATATAAGTATTCCAAAATTGTGGTAATTGGTAATATTTGTTAGATAACATGGAGAGAAAAATATATTCATAGAAAAGCAAATGACTTTTATTGGAAGGTAGAACCACCCTTGTAAAAGCAGTCTTACAAGCTATTCAAGCCTATTTACTCTTCATTATGAGGATTTTGAAAAAAAATAACTTAGAAAAAATTCATAAATCCTTCCTTTGGTAAGGTACAATTAAGAAGAGGAAATTTCCTCTTCTAGCTTAACATAAAGTATGTCATTCATTTAGGTATGTTAGGGCAAGTATAATGAATTATGACACGATAAATTTATTAGTAAAATTGCTATAGAGGACCATCACTATAAAAATAAGACCTAAATATCCATACTCCTCTATAAATTCTTTTCCTTTCTTCCTTCTAGCAATCTTCTTAAAGTAGAAGGTCTACCAAGTGGTTCAAGAAAATGGTTGTAAAATATCTAATCTAGAGAACTAGTTAAAAGAGGTCTTCTATAAAATAGGATATGGCATATCAATGGATTTCTAGAATCAATCTTAGTTAGAGGAGAAACCCTTGAAGGGCAATCAAGACCCCAAGGCACTAGCAAATGGATTTTAAACTAGCATATATAATCAAGTTTACAACTACTAGTTCTAGAATAATTAAAAGTTCAACCTAGGAATAAGCATTGAAAACTTTCATGGGTTTCTACCTCACTAGATAGTTAGGTTAAAATAAATTTGATTAATAGCCTAAAAGGATATAGGCTCCATATTAATAATTAAGAGGATAAAATCTACTAGGTATTTAAGGGCATAAGTGAGAACATAGTCAAATTTATCTATGAGAAGGTATGTAACGACTATATGAAGATTATAAATACTAGGTATGGGCATAAAATATGGTCTTCTAATGCTTGCCCTAAAGTGAAGGCTTTCTCTTGGTTGAAATTTTTAGAGGAAAATTATTACTTGGGATCAGATGTGTAAGGGGAATTTTTAAGGTCCTTCAAGATGTGTCCTATACAAAGTAGAAGAGGAAGAAACAAATCATATTCTTTTATAATGTCCATTTTTAGCTAGATTTGGACTCAATTTTGAGGAAAATTTCAACTTCAATGCGAGCTGCCTCAAGATACTCTAAATGCCATCAAGGTTGGACTCTTTTGCCAACTTTAAACCCCTTAAAATTATATGGGATATTACACCTAGTATGATTATGCGGTCCATTTATCTCAAAAGAAAGCAAATAACCTTTCAAGACCAAGCTTCCCCAATGGGAAAGTTGATTGACACAATAACCATAAGAATTGAAGAGATATTAAAATTACACATCTCAAGACTAGTAGTGATAGAAGCCCAATTGATGTGGAGAGAATGGGTAAGAAGATATAAAGTTATAAATCAAAATCCAAGTATTCTCATTCATTACTTTTCAATATAAATATCACATTTCATGAGAAGGAATGATGTTTCATATGCATTTTCAATTAACTTTTCATAAAGTTATATTAATTATTAATTAATAATAATTAATTATTAACTAATTATTAGTTAATAATAGTTAACTACTAACTAATTATTAGTTAATAATAGTTAACTACTAACTAATTATTAGTTAATAATAGTTAACTACTAACTAATTATTAGTTAATCATAGTTAACTACTAACTAATTATTAGTTAATAATAATGAACTACTAATTCAAATTAAAAAAAATAGTTAACTATTAATTAATAATTTATTAATTGTTTATTTTTAATATTTAATTGAATGAGGAATTTTATTCCTCATCATTCCTCCCAACAATATGTGCATTGGACCCCAATGCATTCAGAATAGGAGGAGCAAAGATCTTGAGAATGAGGAGGTGACCATGGGAAGGCTGAGGATGTGGCACTATGCACATGAAGCAAGTGAGTATGAATGGTCTTCAGAGCATATTAATGGTACTCTCTTCCCAGGAATCTAGATCCTTCACAATGATGGATTTGATGTTTGGAACAATAGAAGCAAGTGTGCCAACATTTAACTTTGCTTGGACAAAAAATCTAACCAGGAATATGTTCTTCAATTTTGTATGTCGAGAATAAGCATGCATAAAGTGATCATGGTCCACTCCTAATATAAGTTGTTGAGTGAAAAAATGAGTCTCATGGTCAATGAGATCATCTTTAGATGTATTTTCCATATTATTGTCAAGCTTATGATCCACTAAGACACTAACAGAGGACACTTCTTAAAGTGAAACAAGACTAGAAATATCATCTTCTATGATGTACACTGGTGGAGGTAAAGGAGGATCCTCGACTTCTAGAACTTTTGTAGCCACAACAAAAAAATCCGTTGAGGGTATTTTTGATTTTACACATATTGAAATAAATTTGAGCCAACCTGTAAGAAGAGGAGGAAATTGTAAAACACATAATTGTTCATTCATGCACATATTGACCCTTATTTGTAGGATATCTAAGGATTGGGCAAGAGTCTCAATCTTGTCCATAAAATTAGCTTTGGTCATGTCGATGTTGCTAAAATCTTTTTAAGTTGTGTCTTCCATATTTGACACATTCTTCATTATTCGAGCACACAACTCTTTGGTATTTTGTGCTAGCTCTTGGATCTCCTGTAGATCCTGGAGATATTTTGGGCTAGACAACATGGTGCCAGCTCCTGGATGTGCCTCGATGTCCAAACAATCTAGAAATATAGTCAACCATGTTAAATAGACAAAAGGATAAGGCCTCTAGTGTTAAAACTCAATGTTCGAATGGTTCAAAAATATAGTTGACCATGTTGAATGAACAAAAGACATGCCTTGACATCCGAACGGTCTAGAAATACAATCAACCATGTTGAATGGACAAAGGTAGAGGTCAAATTATGGAGTGACTAGATTCACAAGTGGATTGATATGCTTTGATACCAATGATGTGGAGAGAATGGGCAAGAAGATATAAAGTTATAAATCAAAAGCCAAGTATTCTCATTCATTACTTTTCAATATAAATATTACATTTCATGAGAAGGCATGATGTTTCATATGCCTTTTCAATTAACTTTTCATAAAGTTATATTAATTATTAATTAATAATAATTAACTATTAACTAATTAATAGTTAATAATAATTAACTATTAACTAATTATTAGTTAATAAAAATTAACTCTTAACTTATTAACTTATTATTAGTTAATAATAATAAACTATTAACTAATTATTAGTTATTAATAGTTAACTACTAAGTAATTATTAGTTAATAATTAATAATTAATAATTAATAATTAATAATTAATAATTAATAATTAATAATTAATTAATCATTTATTTTAATATTTAATTGAATGAGAAATCTTCTTCCTCATCACCAATAGTTGAAATTATTTGGCAGGAATGGACTGACCTCAATATATTTTTAATTACAACTTCCTTTTGAAGTATTCAAAAGAAAGATTTAGTAAAATAGGATCCCCCTCCAAAAGGTTGGGCTAAATTAAATTTTGGTGGAGCTTCAAAAGATATCCTTGGGTTGGTAGGAGATGAGTGCATTATTAAAAATAAAAAAGTTAAGGTTGTTGCTATTAAGGCAACAATGTTAGCTTTAACTTCAAAAAATATGATAGAATCATGGGTTTAAGAAAGAATTTTGGCTTAATGAAGTGTTCTTGTATTGGAAAGTTGAGACTCTCTTGTCACATTATTATAATTTTTATTGTCCTTAGTGTATTGCTTAATTTCAAATGTGCCCTTTTATTTTTAATATTTAAATGAGTTGAATAGAGGTCTCTATAATGGGTGGATGATTGTCCAAGTTTTGATAGTATCCTCATGCCATTTGTCCTTTTGAAAGTCTCTTTCCAAGACATAGTCAAAATTACCTTCTTCCATCTCCAGCCTTTCATTTCTCCTCTCAACACATATTTTGGCATACATACCCTCTAATGAACTCTCCCAAATACATTATTTAATAAATTTATTTTTCAAAGTGAATATCAACTATGTGGTGGTATTTACAAGAAACTCCAAGCTCCTACTATACATTATCATGTTGCTCAATGCAAGGCCTATGGATCATAAATGAAATAAAAAAAATAGAAGAGGTAATTAAATCCACTTACAAACTTGGAAACTTTCCCATGATCATCCTCTATTTATGTGAAACCAACATATTATTTCATCAACTACAAAGAAATATAACAATTCTAAATCTCACATGCATAGTCTCTCTTTGCATAATCTAAAACAAAATTGCTTGAATTTATTTCCTTCTTTCCCATAGGTATCTAGAAAGTTACCATTTATTTCATTCTTCAAATCAAGGTGAGATATGATATAATATCCCTAGCAACAAGGAGTCCTAAAGTTATACCCTATTGAGATCTTCTAGAAATAAGTTTAGTTAAGGTGATGAAAATTTTTATCAGATGGAACCTCAGGTGGTCTTCTTTGTATCTGGAATCCAGGGAAGGTGGAAGGCAAGGTTATTCAATTGGGGGAAAGGGTAATGAGCATTATTTTTAAGGATAAGGTTAATGACCTTTCTTGGATATTAACAAATGTGTACGCCCCTAATTCTATATCTGGGAGAGCTGATATATGGAATTTACTCAGTCATTTCAAGGAAGCTTTTCAGGATATCCCATGGATAGTGGCGGGGGACTTTAATACCCCTCTTTACCCCTCTGATAAAAAAGGGGGAGTAGGAATTCCAGCAAGAAGTATGGAGGACTTTCAAGATTTCATCAACAACAACAATTTATTGGATGTCAAATTAAAAAATGCTAAATTTACTTGGAGCAATAGGAGGTTTGGAAATCAACTTATAATGGAAAATCTTGATAGGTTTTTTTTGTCACAGGAAGCAATACAATCTTTTGGGGATGCAAATCTGTTGTCCTTGCCTCGCATTGGGTCTGACCACAACCCGATTTTACTTGAAATTGAAGAGACTCCAAAATTCAAAAGGCCTTTTAGGTTTGAATCTATGTGGATGCACCACCCTGATCTCAGAGACAGAATTTCTCGGTGGTGGCGGCATTCTTGTCGAGGCGGGCCTTCATTCGGATTAGCACGAAACTTAAAGTGGTGAAAGAAAATCTAAGGATCCTGGAATAAGGAAATTTTTGGAAATATTTTTGAAAACAAGAAAGCCATCTTTGAAAGGTTATCAACCATTGAGAAAAAACTTGAAGAGGGATTGCCAGACCCTTCCCTACAGGCAGATGAAAAGAAATCCCTTGCTGAGTACCATAATGTTCTAGCTGCGAGGAGACTTTTTGGCGGCAAAAGTCTAGAGCTACCTGGCTAAAAGAAGGTGATGCCAATACAAGATTTTTTCATGCATCTACCTTAAGGAACATAAGCCACAATAGAATTAAAGAACTTGTTAGAGATGATGGATCACTCCTTTCTAGTCCTAATGAAATCAGAAATGAAGCAGTTTCCTATTTTCAGAATCTTTTAGGAGAAGAACATTTCAGTTCTGCCTTAGCTTCAGAATCAATGCTTTACCATATTCCTCATTTAATTTTTGATGACTTGAATGGGAAGTTAATTAAGCCTTTCACGGATGAAGAAATCAAAGAGGCCCTCTTCTCAATGAACCCTGATAAATCTCCAAGGTCCGGACGGGTTTTCACCTCGTTTTTTAGGGATTTTGGGATATTGTAGGTTTTGATGTATGTGCTACTATCAAGGAATTTTAGTCCACAAAGCATATTCCAAGAAGTTTTAACTCCACTTTTATTGCTTTAATCCCAAAGATTCCTACTCCTAGATCTATGATGGATTTTAGACCTATTAGCCTTTGTAATGTTGTTTATAAAATTTTGACCAAGGCAATTGCAAATAGAATGAGGAAGATCCTTCCTATGTTTATTAATGTTTGTCAAGGCAGGTCAGTCCCTGGAAGGTCCATCCTTGATGGGGTCATAACAGTTCATGAAGCCCTCCATTCGGTAGTCCAGACTAAAAAAACTGCTTTTGCTCTCAAGCTGGATATGAACAAGGCTTATGACCGCATAAACTGGAGTTTTGTCTCTGCCATTCTTCAGAAATTTGGTTTTCATCATGAATGGATCAAGCTTTTGGAAGGATGTTTTATGAAACCTTGGTTTTCAGTCCTTGTTAATGGTGCTCCTGCTGGATACTTTCAAAGTAAAAGGGGCCTAAGGCAAGGTGACCCTATCTCTCCCATGTTGTTTATCATTGTGGCTGAAGCCCTTGGGAGGACAATCAAAGCTGCCTGTAATATTGGTCTTATTTCAGGAATTAAAGCATCATCACAAACACAAGCGATTACACATGAACAGGTTTGTGGATGATACTTTGTTGTTAACTCTTGCATCGCTTTTTGAGGCTAAGGTCATAAAACATATTCTAGAGCTATATGAGGATGTTGCGGGGCAAAAGGTAAATTTTTCAAAGAGTAAAATTTATTTCTTTAACACTCCCATTCGAGAGCGGATTAAGATTGCTAGGATTCTTGGATGCTCGGTGTCTACTCTTCCATCCACATACCTAGGCCTTCCTTTATTTACGAGGCGAGCCTACCGATTCCATGTGGACTAATGTAATTGAAAGAATTCGAGAGGAAGGCAGTTTGGATGGAAAGGGAATTTGTTATCTCAAGGCGGCAAGGCGGTTCTCACCAAGTTTTCCATTCAAAGCATCCCTGTCTACTTTCTCTCTATTTTTAAATCTCCTACAAGTGTCTACACTAAAATTGAACAGACCCAGAAGAGGTTCCTATGGACTGGTTCTGAATCTAAGCAGCGCTTTCACTTGGTGTCCTGGGATAGGGTTTGCAAACCAAGGGAGTTTGGAGGTATTGGGCTAAGGAGAATACAACATTTAAACATGGCCCTCCTGGCCAAACAAGCATGGCGTCTTTTGACAAATGCAAATGCAGAATGGATTACTATAATCGGAAGAAAGTATTTGCAAGAAATTGAATTCTTAAGTTATTCCTTTCCTCCCAGGGGATCAATTTTTTGGAAATCAATCCTTCAAACTAAAAACTTGCTAAGCAAAGGGCTACGTTGGAAACCGGGAAATGGAAGAAACATTGATTTTTGGGACCACAAATGGTTAAAGGACTATCCCCTCTCTGCAGATCCCATCATTTCAACCCTTAGAGCTTGGACAATTGAAGTTTTTGGTACCAAAGTTGCAGATTTTATTACTTTGTCAAACAATAGAAGGGTATGGAAGCCAATAATGAATAATGATCTACCAGGGGCATCAATAATACTGGAGAATGAATTAAAACAGTCTTTACTCCCTTCTGGCATTCTTGAGGACCAGCTTATCTGGGAAGCTTCAGAAAATGGGGAATTTTCTGTCAAGACTGCTTATCTGATGCTTATTGATAATGATGAACCTACTTTCCCTCACTTGGAAGTTTGGCCCAAAAGCATTGTTCCGAAGGTTGGGTTTTTTGCATGGCTGGCCATCCAAAATAAGATCCTCACCATGGATAACTTAATAAAAAGAGGTGTGATTGTTGTTAATAGGTGTTATCTTTGTATGTCTAAGTGGGAGTCTATTGATCATTTGTTTTTGTATTGTAATTTTTCTGTCTCAATCTTGTTAGGTCTGTTACAAGTGTTTCATATTTATTGGGTCCATCCTCAGTCCATTTTTGACTTATTTGTCCAGTGGCCTTCCCCATTTTTGAATAGGCGTCTTAGGTATATGTGGAAGATCCGCCTTCATCACTACTTGTGGGAGATATGGTTGGAAAGGAATCGTCGGGCCTTCTTGGATAAGGTTTCTCGGTCATCCTCTGTCTGTCAAAAATTTTAGCATATGCTAATGAGAATACTTGTTTAGTGCTGCGACATCTAGACCTCCAAATCCTTTTGAAGCTTCATTAGGCCGGTCATTAAACTTACCTCTCACCGATGGCCTCAATCATCCTCAAGTCTGTCCTAGAACCATGATCACATGGACCCCACCCCCCCTAGGGTGGATTAAGTTAAATTTTGATGGGGCATCTAGGGGCAACCCAGGTGAAGCCGGGGCTGGTGGCTTACTTAGAGACCACAAGGGTGAGGTGCTTGTAGCTTTTGCGAGAACATCTTGGAGCTCAAACTAACAATGTGGGTGAAGCAAGGGCGGTTTGGAGGAGCCTCAAGGTGGCGAGAGAATTATCCGAGGGAAACTGTTGGTGGAAGGTGACTCTCTTATTATTATAAATCTTCTAAAGAACACTAAGAGAGCTCCTTGGAGATTTGATGACTACATCCATGAAGCAAGGGCTCTAATTCATGATCGACTCGAGGCCATAATTTTGCATACCTTCCGGAAGCAAACATGGCAGGTGATAGGTCGGCAAATGAAGGCATTGTAGCAGACAAATTTGATCACGTGGACTGAAAATCTTCCTCATGCAGTCTCAATGGTGATAGATAATGAAAAACTTTAGATTGGAAGGCTCAAAGTGGATCAATGACAGAAAATGGGGGCATTTAAAAAAAAATTTTTTTTGAACCTTATAATGGATTTTGTCATATTTGTTTTTTTTGTTCATGTGACTAGTGTTTTTTGCGGCTGGTGGGGCACTGATATAGGTTTTTTATCTACAAATTCATGCATGGGAAAAATCTGCTTTGGCCTCAAGTATTTCCCAAGGTGTGTTTGGATTCGATGTCGCAAAAAGGCCCTAGCAAGAAATAACAAAGTGTTGGAGATCCCTGACAATGAGGCACGAGACCCCACCATAATAGTCTTGGAGAAGATGACAATTTCATCGACCTCCAACGGTATCAACCAGATTGAAGAGTCCTGTCCGGCCTCATCGGTGCAGTTGTTGATTTGTGTGATTCCCTAAATCTTCCGTTTTATAGCCGGCGGTTCCGAGGGCACAAGGAGTCAAAGGCAAAATCTAAATATGATGGCAAGAACGATGATAAGAAGTTAGATGAGGACTACAAGGAAGACCGCTTGGCCTCTTGGCTGTCCATTCTATGGGATGTTTTTTTTTTTTTTTGACCATATTCTATTATTTTTATATGGGCACAAGCTACTCTGCATGGTGCTTGCATGATTAGTTTTTGTCTTTGTTAGTTCTTTTTTGCGTCTTTCTTTTCTGATGGCCATAATATTAGGCTTCCATAGTTTAGTTTGGTCGTATTCTAATGGAAGAGTAGGTCTTGGCCATTTTTGTTGTCGGTTTAAACTTTTAGGGCTTGGCCTTTGTCCATTGGTCAGTGGACCCTATTTTGTAAAATGGTTTTGGGTCAACCAGTTAAAACCCGGTGTTAATTATAATATTCTCTTACTTACCAAAAAAAAAAAAATTTTTATCAGATGTTAATTTCCTACCTTCATAGAAGGGTGTTTACTTTAAAACATTTTTTGAATCTACAAGCATTAATATTTTAAAACTTTATTTTAGATATTCCCTTCTCATGTGCCTATTTTTTATCATTATCATCCTGTACTATCATAGGATACCAATTGAAAGGATTTGTAATCAAAGTTGCTAAACCCTTATCCTTCCAATATAGAAATATGGCTTCGCTTGTAACTATAAATTTTCCTCTTAATATAAATTTGGAGCTTGTTGGTTACTTTCTTATTTTGATGCTAGAACTCAACATTCTGATCATTATTGTCTTCGTGTTTGCCATTTCATTAGAGTCAATAATTAAAGTTACTTTTAGTTTACTTTCATTCTTTTTAATCTTGGAAGGAGAAGCTCAAAGTAGGAGAGAGAGAAAACCTTATTTATTCACTATATAGTGACTGACTATCACAAGAAGGATCAACTCAATAAGAGAAAACCCCATGGTTATGCATAAGGGGTAGTACCAAAAAAGTATTTATCAAATCGGGGTGAATCAACGTGAAAAGTGTATAAACTTTGGGGTGAATTTTTCAAATTTTCGAAGAAATTTTTTCAAAACATGGCGATTTTTTCTTTTTTTCCCACTAAAATTATCAATAAAATTTTATAGGTACTGGCAGAAGGTGACTTGCAGAAGGCGAGTGGCACAAGGCGAGTGGCACAAGGCAAGTGGCACAAGGCGAGTGGCACAAGGTGAGTGGCACAAGGTGAGTGGCATAAGGTGAGTGGCACAAGGCGAGTGGCATAAGGCGAGTGGCACAAGGCGAGTGGCACAAGGCGAGTGGCACAAGGCGAGTGGCATAAGGTGAGTGGCACAAGGCGAGTGGCACAAGGCGAGTGGCACAAGGTGAGTGGCACAAGGTGAGTGGCACAAGGCGAGTGGCACAAGACGACTGGCAGATGGCGAGTGGCACAAGGCGAGTGGCATAAGGCGAGTGGTAGATGGTGAGTGGCATAAGGCAATTAGTATATGGCAAGTGGCATAAGGCGACTGATAGATGGTGAGTGGTATAAGGTGATTGGCATATGGTGAGTGGCATAAGGTGACTGGTAGATGGCGAGTGGCATAAGGTAATTGGTATATGGCGAGTGGCATAAGGCGACTGGAAGATGGCGAGTGGCATAAGGTGACCATCGTAATTCATCAATTAGATGATGCCATGTGTCCTCTCTTCTACCATGTGTCATGCATCTATTAACTTCTGCCATGCAGAATTCTATAAATTCATTTGCAGGGTCATTTTTTGCCTCTTCCACAACGTTTTCCAGAGCAATTTTAAACCTTTTTCCAGCATTTTTAGGGCGTTTTCCATAGCGGTTTCCAAGCATTTTCAGAGTGTTTTGGCAACATTTTCAAAGAGTTTTGGCAACATTTTGAGAAGGTTTTGGCAACATTTCTAGAAGGTTTTGGCAGTGTTTTCTAGGGCATTTCTGAGTGTTTTCCTGGTTTTTCAAAATATTTTCTTGCATATTTTTAGATATGGCTAGCTCTTCCTCTCCTCTTCCCTCTAAAGTGTATTTCAAGAACATATTCTGCCCCAACCTGAAGAGCATTTTCAACACTCTTGGAAAATATTCCCAATGGGTTTACATCGTTGGACTTGCTGGTGTGTTGAAGATGCCATAGTTGAACATTAACGTTCAGTTGATGCAACAGATCATTTCTTGTTACAACCATGATGTGTCCACTATTTCGATGTGAGTGGATAACAAGGACATTGTTTTTTCTGTTAAACCCTCCGATGTGCAGCGACTAATAGGGCTACCATTTTTGGATGGTGTACTGGTGAACAACCAGTATGCCTTAACCGACGATGATAAATCCACCCTAGGAACCATTTACTCTATTCATTCTGACAATTTGAAAGGTATAATTTGAAAATTTATTTTTTATTTAACATTAAATATTGTTGTGTTGTAGTTTCATTTCTCTAATAACGTTCTCCTTGTTGTACTTTTTGTTTTCTAATAATGTTGTCTCTTTTTTTAGTTAATTCTTCTAAGTCCAAAAGGGGCTTAAACATTTCCAATGTTGGAGACAAATTTCTATATGCTTGCATTGAATTTTTTTAGGCAAGGCTTATTCTGCAGGGGCGACCTACAAAAATGCCTTTTTGGGCACTTTCTTTATTGATTCGTTGTATTGGTGGTGGTAGATTTGACTGGTCCACGCACATTTCCAACCGCCTGAAACACGACCTTTTGAGTGCCCAAAAAATTCAATCTGCTTATACAGTGACTACCAACAATTTTATTCTTTGTTTATTTCAGGAAGCTTATTTCAACCTTCAACAAAGCAGTCCTCCCACTGCATTGCACCCCATTTTGTTGTCTATTGGCATGTCTGATGATGAGATACAGGTAAACATATTTGTTGGAATATCTTTGTTTTCTTTTTTTTCCATTCTATCTTGTTATTCTCTAATTTTGTTTTGAAAATAGAGAAGAGCATCTTAGTATTCAAGTAAAAGGGATGCCGCATTTAGGGTTCAGGAAGTATCTACTGATTTTGATACGTAGTCGCAGTCATCACCAATAACTCCCACCAAACGTGCGAGGTCTCATGGTGATCGGATTCAGCATACACCTGCGACACCTTTTACTTCTGAAATTGTTACTGTCGACGTGGAAGAGGTTACCTCCAGCCCACAAGGTAACCTTACTCTTCAAAAATACTATTTTAAATGATTTATTTTAATGACTTAAAATTATGTTTTTTAATGTGTTTTAAATATTTTTTAGAGAAAGGGCAAATGGTTGAATCATCAATGGCTGTAGAGTCTGAGTCTGGTATGTATGGTTTAAATAAATATTTTTTAAATGCTATTGTTATTTACACAAGATTAAATTTATGTTTTTGTGTGAAATTTAACAAAGGGACCTGCTAGATTCAAAAGGCTAAAAAAATAGATGGCTCCACCATCTGTCCAGCCACAACAACGACCACAACAATAGCCACAACCACAACCATAGCCACAACAACAACAACAGCAATAGCCACAACCACAACAAGTTCCACTGTCTATCCATTCAAAGCAAGTTCCTGTCCATCCACAATAGGTTCCACCTGTGAGGAACCAATCACGCATGCATGGTAAAATGTTCCTCACACCACCACCTCATCATGCAAGAAGTGCTAGAGAGACACAAAATGTGTCATCATCTAATGTTTCTATTTTATCGATATTAACCTTAGAGAATTTTTCAAATGTTGAGAGTGCATCTCAAATGCCCTCGGGAACTCTAGAATGTGACTTTCTTTATCAGGGTATGAATCCTAAAAATTACCCTTTAAAGGCAAGTGATATTCTTGAGGATGAAGAGGGCATTGATGGAGAAGAGGATGTCAATGTAGATGCCACCGAAGTTTCCCCCTCCGACCCACAACAAGCCACCGCCCATAGTGTAACAGATGATGATATCCTAAACTTTTCTGAAAATGTGTTATTAGCCGATAGATGTAAAGTTGTAGTTCATAATACTCTTCTTTTGGATATTGATAAATTGAAAGAATGGGAATATCGGGCCAAGGTTTTGATTAAAGCAATCAATGGCCGATATAAGAATTTTTCAAAGAGAAAAGAGTTGTTTTTAAAGGTTGAGAATGAGCCCCAAAAGCTCGATGCTTTGCTACATAAAGTTGAATCTGGAACTATGGAGGCCGAGTCTACATACAAGAGATGAAATTTTGGCCGTTGTTTTGAATCATTTGGAAAACCTCAATGCAGAAGCCCAAGCATATTTCAATGAATGGGCACTAGATCAGAACAAAGTAGCAGTTGCAAAAACAACACGACTTACAGTTGATGTAAGTTTTACATCTAACTAATTTTTTTTTGTTAAATATGTTTTGTTTATAAATATTAACCTTTTTTCATTTATGTTTTGTAGTCTAATTTCCAGCACCTAAAGCAACAAGTCGGTGCCATGAAAATTTTGATCAAGACTGCCAAAATTAGCATTAATAATGCTATTGAATTGAAGAAGAGGTTACAACAGACGGTTAGAGAAAATAATTTGCTGAAGAAGATTATCAGAGATAGGGGCTTGGATGTCGAGGCTAAACTGAAAGAAAATGAGAAGGAGCTGAATGCACCTTTCAAAGAAGATCCAGCGAAGGAAGAGAGTGCCTTGTTATCGGGGATCAACACTATAGCAGAAAGTTTGGTTAGGGCTAGGGCATTAGAAGAAAAGGATATTGAGGTAGATGTGGGTGGACCTTCAGGAAACATTGAAAAAGAATAGAAGTTTGTTGTGTTGCATTTGAAGTGAAACAAAAACTCTTTATATTTTTATAAATTATTTAAGACTGGTATTTTTTTTTAAAATGAAATCAATGATAGAGGCAATTTCTGAAAAATTCGTATTATCATTTTGAAATTTTGTTTTTAATTATTGTTATGTTTTAATTTGAAGTGGAAGAAATAATGTTTGATATGTTTTGTAAATTGCGAATGAATGGTATCCTTTTTGAAAATTGAAATCAATGAATGAGACTATTTTCGAAAAATGTGTTATCTATTGGAAATTTTGTTTTGAATGTTGTTATGTTATGATTATATGTGTTGATGTATTAAGTAATTTGAAGTGGAAGAAATAATGTTTGATATGTTTTGTAAATTGCGAATGAATGGTATCTTCTTTAAAAATTGAATTCAATGAAAGAGACTATTTGCAAAAAATATGTATTATCTCTTGGAAATTTTGTTTTAATTATTACTATGTTTTGATTATTTATGATGATGTAGAAGTTTGTTGTTTTTAATTTGAAGTGGAAGAAATAATGTTTGATATGTTTTGTAAATTGTGAATGAATGGTAAATTTTTTGAAAATTGAAATCAATGGTAAATCTAGGAAACTTTGTTTTGAATGATGTTATGTTTTGATTGTTTGTGTTGATATATTAAGTAATTTTGAAGTATGTGGATGCAGTAAGATGTTATTTTATGTTATATGAATTAATTTGAAATGACAGAAAATGCAAGCATAGACAATTACTTTCACAAATTGCCTATAATGATTTATACATTACAAATCTACAAGAAAAATAGAAACTTTAGACTAATACTTCAATAACAAGGCTAATGTAAAATGATATACAAAATATCCAAGTAACACATTTTAGATAATCCAATAATCAAATCATGTGTAATCAAAGAATATGTGTAACACATGTGTAATCAAATAATACATAATCAAATCAGAGGGCTATGCTATACATAGTATCCAATGGCATCCTTTCATTCTGATATGTGAAATCAAATCAAATGATAATATGTGAAATCAAATCAAATAATAATATGTGAACTCAAATCAAATCAAATGAAAGCATCCTTTCATTCTAATATGTGAAATCAAATCAAATGATAATATGTGAAATCAAATCAAATGATAATATGTGAACTCAAATCAAATCAAATCAAATGAAAGCATCCTTTCATTCTGATATGTGAAATCAAATCAAATGATAATATGTGAAATCAAATAAAATGAATGCATCCTTGCATCATAATGTTGGAAGCTGGAACAAACTCTTTTCAGATTGTACAAAATGTTCTGCACTCATTCCCAAAATTTTTGTCGTCACAATCTGACCAATGTTACCATCATCCTCATCATCATCAATATTCGTTACACCTCTTCTCTCTGCCAAAGAATTCCAATGTGACATTGCTCTTTCGTAAGGAAACTCCTCCACCTCATATGTCGACACATATAATCTCAAACAATTCTTCAAATTTTTGTCCAACCTATTCCAAACTTTAGATTTTACATATGATAGTGCACTGAACACCCTTTCATCTTCCACGGATCCCAAAATCATCATTTGACATAATTCATATAAATGAAAATATTCACTCATAGTATGTTGTAAGATAGTACTTGGTTGTAATATTCTCCACAAACGTGAAATAGAACCTGCTTCATGATGGTTAGAGAGCTGTGAAACTTGAGTAGACATTGTTGTTCCAAAACAATTTGATTGTTTTGTCAAAAGATCTCTGTTGAGAATACCATTGATTTCAATACCATTGACTACAACACTTTTACTGAAATGGCCAACAAGACTGCCCATGTATTTGAGAAACAAAGAATTTATAGTCTGGTATTCATTACAAGGATCCCAAAACATCGGATTAACCACACCCATAGCCTCTAGCAATTCATCTCTTTGAAAATGGTCTCTTATTTCTTTTGTCAATGATTCTGCTATTTGTTTTAGTTTAAGTTTTGTATCGTCTACAACTACATGAAATCTGTTGTAGGTTATGGGCATTTTCTCAACTTCATTTGTAGCTATATCCATTCGCACACCATAACAATATAAAGGTATTTCCTTTCCACGGACATTAATACATAGATGATCGTTTATATTGAACTTTAGAAAGCTTTGAGGATCATTCACGTTTGTTAATGCTCTCCAACTCTCAAACATGGGATCCATAAAATTTTGACCAGATGCGTACATCATATCAATATGCATGCAAATTTGTATTCTCACCCTGATGAAATCCACAATATAAATTGATCTTTCTTGTGCAATTTTGATCAAAGTATTCATTTTTTCCAACATTGGAAGAATTCCACACAATGTGAGAAGAGTTTCAAAGTCACTCATTCGAAAAAGTAAATCTTTAGCCTTATCAACTGCCCTACGATTTGCATACATAAACCCTATCAAGGATTGATATTCTTTGAAAACTCTTAATGTCGGTTGATACATCGAAATCCACCTAGTATCCACATCTTTCAACAGTTTTTTACCTTCGATAACTCCTAGTGCAAACTGTTGAAACTCTAAAAATATTTTTGGACTACGTGAAAAATATTCATGAATTTCATGGACAAGCTCTTCCACTCTCGCAACATTTGTAAATGTATCCACAATTTTGTATGCAAGATTCATTCTATGAGCCATGCAATGAATAGGGATCAAATATGGGGCAACCGATGTTTGTAGTCTAACACAAAGACCATTCTTGTGTCCTTGCATTGTAGCAGCACCATCAGCTCCTACACATATTAACTTAGTGGCTATTTCAATTTCATTCATTCTTGCTTCTTCTTTTAAACTAGTTACAACAACATTGTAAATGTTTTCTGCATTACAATTTTCCACCATTTTGCGTATTCCAAGTAAATGAGGTTGCCTTAAATGATTTTCCAATGTGTAAACATGCATGCAAATCCAAGATGTATTGTCAACAATAGTCACCTCATCAATTGAAAGTGAAATGAATTTTACCTTTTTTACTTTCTCTCTGAGGTCATCCTGCTCAACCAATGAGAGACATTTTGCCATTTCCCAACCACTTCGATCTGACCAATGGGCGCTGGGTAAGTTCTGCACATCATCTAGTCAAAATAGAGATTTATAATCCATGAAATCAGACATAGGTCTACCCTTCTTAAGAATAGAGAATACAACAACAAACTACAAACTTTTTGAAGCTAAAGTTAACTTATTCATTTTTCAAAATTGGGCTTGAATCGTTGCACCTTTCTCAACCAATGTTTGCTTTTGTTTCATTTCTTTATCATATTCTTGTGCATTTCTTATATGTGCGCACTCTGATGCATCCTTCCACCTATAAGTTTTTGTTGTTGGTCGATCACCTTCTTTTGTTTTGATATAAACCTTTCCACAATGTTTTTCTACTGTATCTTTCTTAAGTTGCAATCTATGCTCCTTTCCGTGTTTCCAACTGCAAATTACGCATCTCAATTCTGTTATATCATCACTACTATTCTCTGGCAGCACTAGCTCAATAAATGGAAATTCTGATATCCAATCAAGCTGAAATGATCTGTTAATTGTCCACCTAGATAACCTTGCACGTTTATTTTTTTAGATGAAGATTCTCCGAAAGTAGGGACTGCATAAGAACTATTAGTTTCTTTTCCACTTGGCGTGTTAGATTCAGGAATCTCTTCATGTTGTTGTTCGATTTGATTGAGAATATTTTCATCTGTGGACTGTTCATTAACGTGGATATGTGGAAGTGGAGGCATACCAGGGTTAACAGTGTTTTCTGTAGAGATAATACTAGTGTCAATAGTAGGTTCATTATCACTATGGCATTTAAAAGCATACCTTCTACAAATAAAAATGGACAAAGCCATCAACCAAAAAGCACACTTCTTTATGAATGAAGATATTATATTTAAAATTAACAAAGTAAAAAAATTAACTGGTGAGTAAAGGTGTTCATACCTTCAGTTTGTGTAGATGTTGATGGCTGATCGGGTTTTGAAATATTATGAAAGTATTTGAGGATACTCCTTTTATTGGAAGACTGGCCTCCCTTATTTCCACTGCCTGTAGTTGACATTTTACCTGTATGAATAGAAGAATAACATGAACAAAGAACATCATTTTTAAAAATGAAAATAATTGGTATAAAAGAGAACTACTGCTAGAGACAGTAGAATATCTGTCCCAAGAATATCGTTCACAAGCAGAATAAACCTCCTTATTGAGTGTCCATGAATAAAATGTTAAATGAAATTTAATGGTAAAAGAAACTTACCGATAAATTGAGTCACCTTATGCCACTCACCTTCTACCACTCACCTTATACTAGTCACCTTATGCCACTCACCTTATGCCACTTGCCTTATATCACTTGCCTTATGCCACTCACCTTCTACCACTTGCCTTATGTCTGGTCACCTTATACCACTTGCCTTATGCCACTCACCTTCTACCACTCACCTTCTACCACTCACCTTATGCCAGTCACCTTATGCCACTCGCCTTATGCCACTCATTTTATGCCACTCGCTTTATATCAGTTGCCTTATGCCACTCATCTTATGCCACTCACCTTATATTAGTCACCTTATGCCACTCGCCTTATGTCGATTACCTTATGCCAATCACCTTATGCCACTCGCCTTATGCTTGTCACCTTCTGCCACTCACCTTATACCACTCGCCTTATGCCACTCACCTTATGCCACTCACCTTATGCCACTCACCTTATGCTAGTCGCCTTATGTCGGTCGCCTTATGCCGGTCACCTTATGCTAGTCACCTTATGCCGATCGCCTTCTGCCAGTCACCTTCTGCTAGTCGCCTTATGCCACTCGCCTTATGCTGGTCACCTTATGCCACTCGCCTTATGCCACTCACCTTATGTCGGTCGCCTTATGCCAGTCACATTCTGCTTTGTATCGCTCGCTATCCAAAAAAATGTTGTAATTGTATGGGAGTCGTTGTCAGGGTTAGCTATATATAATGGGGTACAAGGGGCGATTTGGGTGGGATATTTCTTATTTTTAATAAATTTAGGGCAAAAATTAGGCAGGAAACCTTATGACAATGGGGCGAATTTACCCTTAAAAAAATTAGATCCCAAAATTTTTGGGCGAACGGGCCGACCTCTATGGTCCCAAAATTCGCAAAATTAACATTGTGAAAATCCGAATATTCGTGCTAAATTGCGAAATTCGCCACTATGCATAACCCTGGAAAACCCCTTTTAGGATTAAATATAAGGAAGATGTTTGCCTGAACCCTTGAGCTTACCCAAACCACTTCTTTGGATGGGATCGAGGTTGATTTTCAAAGGATGTGGGTGACCTTCCATTTACTATATACATCCTAATATCAGAGGGACCAATTGTCCTAGCCCATAATGGACCAATCATTGAATAGATGATCCCACCTAGCACCAACAAGGAGGAAGAGGCTCTAGTGATGAAAGGAAAGAAGATGATGGACTATGTGTTTAGGTATCCTTTGATAGTACCTCTTCTATCCACATGAGGCTACAATGAAACAGTAAAGTGGAGGGGGATATTATAGGTAAAGGGAAGAAGATAGAAATAAAATTTGGTAATGCAACTATGAAAATAGACACAATGGAATCAGAATTCACTTTAAAATATTCAACTAATGTAAACCTTCTACCGCTAGAGTGAAATGAGGATAATGATGGGTGTAAAATAAATATTTTACATACAAAGGATAGTAATTCTACTAGCCAATGTAATGTAGAAATAGTACAATCCCTAGATAACATTTAAAGCACCCTCATCAAAATCAATTATTTAAAGCACCCTCATTCAAATTAATCATTTAGAGCACCCTCAACCAAATCAATAAGAATGTAGCCACCCCATCAAGATCCAACAAATTGGAGAAAATCAAGTAGATGGAACAAATGGAACTTTTACTTAATAATATCCATTCCACCATTTTAGACTACACTATAAGTATAGGAACCATTTTGGAGGAAGGATAAAATTTGGACTATAATTAAATCTTCTCAAACCTTTTTAATATTAAGTAGAGGCTACATCACATCCTCTACTCATATTTTATAAATACTACAGCTATAACGAATGTGCTAAATGTAATAAGCAAGACCATGAGGGAGACCTTCTTGGTATTATTGAGGTACCAATTGACCAAGTTATGGACAAGAAAAATGGAGCATAATAAGATTTATTTGCAAAATACTCATGTCCCATCAACTATCCCTCTCAAGCTTGGAAAAATGTTTGTTATATGTATTAGATTCTATGTATAGTTATTTGCATGTCTTCATAGTAAAGTTTGTTCTAAAATAAGTCTTAAAAAGGATGCAAGTCATAGCTTTCTTGTCTCTATAAGTATAATAGACATATAGGATTACATTCAATTTACTACTCTTTAAGGATGTAAGTTAAATGTAAGGATAATTTTTTTACCTATAATATAAAAAATGAAAAATTAAAAAGAATATCTTATAAATATTAATAAATCACATATAAATTTAAATATAATAACATCAAGTGATTAAAATCTTGGATTTTTATGAAAAATATTAAAGTTCGAATCTTGTCAAATGTTATATTCAATGGCATGGTCATGACATAATATAAATGAAACTTATTTCACTTTCATATATCAAATTAAAGAATAGATCACATGTAAATTGTTATTATTTATAAGTGTAAGGTTTTAGTGTTATTATTATGGTCTAACGACTAAAAGTGGATCTAACGGCTAAGACTTTAGAACTTCAAATAAGAGATCAAAGATTCTAATTCAAAAGGGGATAAGTTTGTACACCATACTTTGATAAGATTGGATAAACACTTGGATAAATACATCCTCCCATAAGAGGTCTAAGGTTTGAGTTTAAGAGGGGTAAGGTGGTACAACATTATGTGGTACGAGTTGATAAACACTTGGATAAACACATCATCCCTATGACCAATGGCCTTGTGGATATTAGAAATTATTTTACTTTTACTTAATTTTCATTTTGGTAATGGATATTGTAATTATTTTTATTTTTATTAGGATGTTTTTTTCAAAAAGCCCCACCCATATTACATCATCACCACATTGTGGTATTACAACAAAGCTTGGATATTATCCATATATCATTTGGCAAGATTTAAACCTTGGTCTCCTCCTTACATGTTGAGGAATCTAAGTTGAGCTAATACCATTTGATTTTTATTGGGATGTTGTAACATAAGTAAACTTACCATAAAAAATTATTCATTTTAATGTTTATATGCTTTTTAAATTTTTGAATCGATGACTACATTCATCTTGATATAGACGACTTTTAACATCCACATGACCAAAATAAAATAATCTATTAGACAACAAAGATTCATTATCAAATAAAATAGAAGGCTTTCAATATTCATCAGTCCAAAATAAAATAATCTATTAGACAACAAAGATTCATTATCAAATAAAATAGAAGGCTTTCAATATTCATCAGTCCAAAATAACTTATAAGAACAAATATAAATTATCAAACACAATATGTTATATTTTTTTTAATAAAATACAACTTGAGAGGGTTTAATGGTGGAGACCTTGGAACGCTAAATAAAGTTCCAAGGTTCAAATCATGTGAGGGATAAAGTTGTACATCATACTTCGCTAACCCAAATATGATTGGATAACCATATGTTGGGTAAATAACATCCTTTACGAGGGTCATGTCATATGACCTATGGTCTCGTGAATGTTAAAAATTATTTTACCTTTACTTTTTAAAAGAAACTAATTTTCAATATGAGGGGACTAGGACCCCGATAAACTCATTGAAAAAGAAAAGAAAAATAAACAAATTTCTTTTTCTTTTCATTTTTTAAGTATTTAATTAAAATCATTTGTTATCAGCTTAATGATAGCTTCTCTTACCTTTTCTATTATCATTTCTTTCAACACTTTAAATTTAAAATCTATGTATCAACATAACATAACTATACTGTATCTAAATATAGATAATAAAATAATTATAATACAATATTAGTAAAATTCTTTTTAGTCTCAAATAACCATTTTTTTTTTAAACTACATATAAATTATTGTTTGAAGTGTAAGTTTTTTTTTTTCTTTTCAATTGGTTACATATAAGTAAAATTCCTTTCAGTCTCATATAACCATTTTTTTTTAAATTACATATAAATTATTGTTTGAAGTGTAAGTTTTTTTTTCTTTTCAATTGGTTGCATCAGATTGAAATGACCCTTACGTGTATTACATCATCACCATATAGTGGTATTACAACAAAGCTATGTATTACATCATCACCATATAGTGGTATTACAACAAAGCTAGGATATTATCCATGTATCTCTTGGTAATATTTGAACCTTGGTCTCCTCAAATGTTGAGAAATCTAATCAATTGAGCTAATCTCACTTGAATTAGAAGTGTAAGCTTTTAATTTTCCTTGATTGAAATATTTCATATATATATATATATATATATATATATATATATATATATATGTTCCAATCATTATATTTAGAAGGGTAATTCTTTTCCTTTTGGCTAGGATGATGTGAGAAATGTAAATATATTTCATACATTGATATAATATAAATAGGAGGTTAAAGGTTCGAACCCAGTTAAATAGAGTTGTATACCATGCTTCGACAACCAAAGTTTGGTTTAATAAATATATATTAGATAAATAACATTTTTTATAAAGATTGTATCATATAGTCCATGGTGTGGTGGACACTAAAAACTACTTTACTTTTATTACGCCGATAGGCTTCCTACAATGGCAGTAGGAAGGTCAGCCACGCCGTAAACAATATTAATATTTTATTAAAAAAACCAACATTAAGAAAATTATCTGCCGACATTAAGGGTTACGGTGGATTTAAAATATTTAAAAAATATTTAAACTATAAAATATAAACGCCGAGAGTTATCAATATCGAGGCGCCTATCTATCACACCCCCAAGAAATGAGATAGGCGCCTCGATATTGATAACTCTCGGTGTTTATAGATATATATTTTATATATCTAAGCTAGTTATATACACTCTCATATCCACACTAAAATTGAGCATTTTAAAAAATAAATAAATAAAACAACTTCAATATAATATAACAATAAATAAACTTGTTTCAATCTTAAAAAATAAATAACATATAAATTATTGTTTTGAAGCATAAGTTTTTAGTTTTGATCATCGTATTTAACATGAATATAACAATTATTTAATTTTAGTTTTGGTCCTCCTCGTGTCGGGTCAACAATAACGAGGTGGTATAGGCTTGTTGGGAACAATCCATATGGTTTGAACCCTGGACTTGGTAATTACTAAAAATAGTGTGGATGCAACCAACTCCCCTATGTATATATTAAAAGAAAAACAACAATTCTTTAAGTTGATTAGGATGTTGTGAAAAATCCAAATTTATGATAAATATATCATTCATAGTAATAATTGTATGTTTTTAATTCAAGTCCCATTTTTAAAACTGAATGGAATGAAATTAAGTTCATCATAATATTTTTGTATGCTTCTCTTATTTAAAATAAAGTTAAACATATTAATAAAAAAGTCATTGTATATAATTAAACCCGTGAGTGATATATTGTTTGGTACACAAGTTTACAATTTTATTAACTTTGACAAGATGTGTTGGAAAACCCTTCATCATGGTGATCTGAACAAGGACCAAAAAAGATCTAATATTGTTTTATCTAATATTTTATGTCTTTGTGTTATTCACAACTGTTCGGTTGAAGATAAGCTCTTGTGGGCACCCAATGAGAATAGGCTTTTCTCTATCAAATTTACCTACTTCCTTTATGAAAACCTAGGATAGCCATGGTTTCCTTCAAAGATCATTTGGAACAAACACCTTATTCCCAAAGTTTGTTATTTCTTTTGGCTTGCTATTCAGGATAAAATTCTCTCCATTCCAAATCTCCAGGTTTAAGGGCTCCCTATTCCCAACTGTTGTTACCTTTGCAAGCAGGATTGCAAATCCACCCAACATATTTTCCTCTCCTGTTAGTTCTCCCTTATATTTCTTTGCTCATTATTTTCCACTATGGATATTTCTTGGGCTCCTCCTCCTCTATGAATGATATTTGTTTACAGTGGCCAAATCCCTTGAAGAGCTTACGTGTCAAAACCTTTTGGATCTTCTATCTTCCCCATTTCCTATGGGAAGTTTGATGTGAATGAAATTACAGAGCTTTCAACTCTATCCATGATTCCAACTATGTTATTTTTAGAGTTATCCACACGATAGCTGAAAACCTCTCTATTGCTTAGGAAGATAGGTGGTTGGAGTCCCCGTGTGAGTCTCGGTTAGCCAAGTCCCTCCAAATCCCTTCCTATAATATTTCCCCTCACACTTCTGTGGTTGATTAATCACTTGTCAAATGGTCTCCTCCACCTTTGGGATGGATCAAGTACAATTTTGATGGTGTAGCTAAAGACAACCCGAGATCAGCTGGTACAGGTGGTATCTTCAGATATCATTCAGGGAAGATCTTGTTGGCCTTTGCAAAAACTCTTGGAGTCCAAACCAATCATTTTGTTGAAGTTTGAGCCCTCTTCCAAGGTATGTCTCTACTGTCTAGTCTAAACCGCCCTAATATTATTATTGAATGTGACTCCATGAACATTGTTAGAAGTCTTCTAAGCACCCAGTCAACAACTTGGAATATCTCCATATTAATCTTTGAGGTAAATTTTTTCTGAGCTCTTCCTCTAATGTCACCATTCAAAATGTCTTAGGGAAGGAAACCAAGTTTCTGATGCTCTAGCTAACTTGGGTGTTAATTTGCCTAACTTTATTATTTGGAATGAAAGTTCTCCCCTACCCTTGGTTGATGGCAATCCCACACCTGTTTCATTTTTGTTATCTCTCTTAGAGTTGGATTTCTTGGTTAGATGAATCTTATCCATGTTGTGGATCACTTTATTGCCAAATTTGTTTCCTTCAAACAAATGGTGGAATTTTTCTCCCATGCCAAAATATGCTCCAATTAAGACTTCACATGTGTCTCAATCCAAGGATTCCACCTCTAATTGGATAGCGGTTCCAAAAGTTATATTCAAATATTTTATTGGTCTATGGGATTTTTCTAAGTTCAGAGATTCTATTTCTACCATCTATTCTCATGAGTGGCTTCACCTTGATAGAATGAATGCTCGAGGCATGTGGAGCTTGTGGTTCAACATGGAGATTGTCTTTGCAAGCCATATGTGGAGATATTATAATCACATCACATTCACTAATTACCACCTATGGGATTTTTATCACTTGGCAAATGACACTCTGGAGCTAATTATTGCCTCCTCCTGACATGTGAGTAGATGCCCTTCTAGAGGATTACACAACTGGTTATAATATCTTATGGTTTCTTTTCCATTTCATGTTACCCTTGCAAGGGCTTCTTTTATTATCTGTTGAGGCTTCCTCTTTTACCCTAGTGAGGGTTTCTCTATCTATATTTTTCTCTTCTTATTTTTGAAGAAAGTGCCTTCTTTTTTTTTTTGATGGTTGGAAGAACTATTCCTAACTATAATTTTTTTGTAAAATGTTACGGGAACCTTTCAAAACCCTTCTTACTAGTAAAAAAATAAAAAATTATAAACTTAGAATAATTTGTAATTATTTTTTAGTGTGCAAGGATAGTGTAGTGATTTGGGATTTGGGCTCTCTTTCAAATGACCCAGGTTCAAACTCTGACATATCCAAAAGAGATAGGGTAGATGATGGTAACTATCGAGTGTTTGTCAATTGGCTACCTCAATTTGATCCCTTAGAAGGTTGAAGTCTTTTTGAATTTGTGGTGGTGCCCAAGCCCCATCAAGTTTTCTAGCAAAGGTGTTACCGATTCCCCCTATGCCAAAAAAAATCAATTAATTATTTTTTTAATGGGTTATATAAAATTTATATACAAGCCTCTCAGTTATGAATGAATATTTTGACAAATTTTAAACATTGGTCTCCCCTAGAAGTTAAGAAATTTAATTGTTTGAGTTAATGTTATTTAATATATATATATATATATATATATATATATATATATATATATATATCATTTGGTTAGTGTGATAAACCCCTACAACCAATGCACAGGGATTTCTTATCAATAGAAAATTTAACACACAACCACCCCCTCACATACTCACCCACGTCACGGTTTGAACCTTGGACCTCCCAAAGAAGAGCTAAAGCCCGAATCATTGCGCTGCCCCCTTGGGACAAAAGGGCTTATGGTAGCCAGTGTGATTTGAATCGGAGTTGAATGGACCCACGATATGGATCACATACCTCAACTGGTAGCCTCACACCAACTCGGCTACTCACTCACCCTTAATTTATAATAAAATTTTAATTATTATTATTTTTTCTTTATATAATAATTGTAAGAATATTAGATTCTAAGACTTTTAAGGAGACCAAGGTTCTAATGTGTTTTTTGGATTCAAATAGTGTAATAAACCTTACTACCTACACATAATGCTGAGTAGACCCTCCCAGCCATGACCCTTGTAAGATCGAAAGCTAGAATTATCAATAGGGGATTAACACACAACCACACACACATCACAATTTGAACCTTGAACCTTTTGAAGAAGAACCAAACCCCAAATCATTGAGCTATCTCCCTGGGACACCAAGGTTCTAATGTTACCAAGTGATACATGTATAATTATCAAATTTATTTTAATATCATTGTCTGGACATGACATAATTAGGGTATAACCCATTTCAATCCCATATAATCCATTGAAAAAAAAAAATAATTGTAAAAATATTTAAAATATTATCAAATGATATGAGTTCAATTTGATTAAATTCCTCTAACTTTTATAACAGTTATTATAATTTTTTATTCATATGATAATTGTAAGAATATTTCTAAATATTATAAAATAACACGAGTTCAACTAATTAAATTCCTCAAAGTTTAAGGAAAAAAATTTGGTTCAAATATTATCAATTTTTTTTTAATAAACTATGTGGCTTCTAGTGGGGGCCACTCCCATTACATAAACAAAACATTACATTGCTCTCGTTACATCTCTAACAAGTTAATTAGAATGTATCGAACTTTACCTTTCAATCAATGATATCTTTCATTTGCCTTTCTATCAAATATATTCTCTATCTTCCTCAAACTGCTAGGTTTCCACAATCAACTCCTTTTATATTAGATCCCTTCTAAAATTAAAATTGCTCCAAGATGAAATTCAACACCACTAATGGCTAAAATATTTGCTCTCCAACTTCTATATCTATAAATATCTTGTCTATAAAAGCCTCACAATTTTTGAATATCTTTTTTTAGGGTTCTTATCCATTCCCCTTATATTCCAAGTTTTTATTTTCATTGTTATTTTTTGATTTTATTTGTGGGTTTAACCCCACTTTTTGTTAGCACTTGTGATATTTGCTTTTATTTTACCATATCAATATCCCTATTTGCTTTTAATTTTTCATATCAATATCCCTCTAGGTTTCTTTTTCTCTTTGTTTTTGCTTCTTGGGTCTTCCTCTCTTTTTTATTCTCAACAATACTTTCATATTCATCAATCTCTTTAATCTTCTCACACTACTCATAGTAAGACTTATCATATTTAGGTTTGCCTTCTTATGAAGGATCTGAAATGCAAGGAATAACCTCAAAGACACAATCTTCTTTATGTTTCTCTAGAAACCCTAGAGTGCAAGGATGGTATTTTGTAGCAATTGCCTTCTTATTCTACTCTAAAAACCTAATTTGTTATGGGTTTTCTCCATACTTATTTCTTTATTATGTTATTCTTGAAAAATTGAAGTGCAAGGGATACCATATTCATCCCTTTCACTCTTTTCACTAGGAGAGGATTCTATACTTCATCCATTTCACTCTTATCACTTGGAGAGGATTCTATATTACTTGAGGAAAATGAAGATGATTTACTTAGAATAAACTTGACCTCTTTTGTTGTATTTGTTTTAGGATTTCTCTCCACATCTTCTTTTGCACCTTTAATTCCTTTCGAAAATACCAAATGATACTGTATATAGGCTTTCTTTACCTCTTCTTTCAGTGTGGAATATCCTTGATCTTATCTAGATTTTATTACTACATGATTTCCTTGCTTCATCTTGAAGTTTATCTGATGGCTAGAAGTTTTTGTCTCTTTCTTCATAGTTTTCACTTTGTAAACTCTTGCCATGTGTCCAATATCATAACAATTGTGGGAAAGAAATATGATATTTTCATAATCTACTTGTTGATCCCATTCTCTTGATTCAAATTTTATCTTAATGGATTGTGGCAAAGGTTTTAAATTATCCATAGCAACACATATTCGAGTATATATAGCATGCTTTTGCTCCTTAGTAGTTAGTCATTCCTTGATGAATTTCCCTAGGGTATTTTCAATATTCTTGAAAACATCCTTATTTATAAGCTGATATGGAAGTCCAAAAAACCTAACCCATACTAGAAGCTTCTTAATAGTTTTTGTCTCTCAATAGAAAAGTTTTCATTCCATGGCCTCAAACAAAGTGCATCTCTTCCCCTAAACCATGGGCCACCAACTATTATTTTATCCCTAATTTTTGAACTAGAGAAGATGATGAGAACAAAAACCTTTAGGAATAAAAGTCACAAAGTAATTTGAATCTAATCCCCACTTCCACTTGATCCAATTTTGAATCTTCAAAAACCCTGACCATGATGTATGGAACTTATATATTAACCCTCTACTTTTAAGAACCATTATATCATGCACTCACTCTTGGCTAGCTCTCATATTTGCACTCACTCTTGTCTCATGCTCGCACTAGCTACTGCACTCACTCTAGGTTCATTCTTGCACTCACCGCTGCACTCACTATCAACTTATACTCGCACTTGTTGCACTCAATCCCAACTTGCGATCACAATCGTTGCACTCACTCTTGGATTGTGGCTTGCACTTGTTACTACACTCACTCTCGGCTCGTGACTCACACTCACTTGCTTATACCACTACTTATTATAACATAATGTGGGTAATACCCTTGTCAATCCCATATAACAAAAATAAAAATAAAATTAAGATACTAAAATATAAAAATAAATGTTAAAGATAACACTTGTATTAAATTATCCCGGCAAGGAAACTGCAATAGCAAAAGTTATTGGACTCTCTTAAAAAAGACCCAAGTTCAATTCATGAGAAGGGTGGTCCTTGATATACCCTCACTTTTCAACCTCTTCAAAAAAATTAAATATTAAATTATGGAAATCTTGCATCATTTTTAGACATGTTTAACTTTCACCTAATATTTGTATTTTTAAAAATTAATGCATATTTAATATTTTTATATTTTCATCAATGCTATTAACAAAACTGGATGTGGAGACTTGATAAAAAATAATATTATTATTGATGTTCATCATATATTACTAGAGACAATCTCTTGGAAGAGTGAATATATTTACAGAGAAGGCAAGCAGGTAGAAAATAAATTAGCAAATTAGAGTGTTGATCATCATCCGAGTGAAATTCAAATTTTTGAAAGCAACTAGCCAAGTGAGATTTTAGTTCTTAATCAAAATGATGTAAAGAAGTTGATTGTGGAAACATAGCACTGTGAAAAAATTTAAGAATATATATGAGAGAAAAAGAAATGATTTTTTTTTGATAAAAAGGTATGTTGCAACAAATGTAATATTTTGTTATTTTGATGGGAGTGGGCCCAATAGAAGCCACATATAACATATTATATATATGTTATATTTAGTGTTTCATTGTATCCATTAATTAAATTTTTAAAAGAATTTTATTTTCTAATAAGTTATATGTGGCTTCTATTAGGACCAGTCCCATCAAAATACCAAAATGTTACATTAAAACACTTATATTTGAGAAAGAGGGCTTCAATACCCCTCTTATACTAGGCATTCTATCTTTAAGTTTTTTTCTTTATACAAACATGAGTTCCCCCTTTTTAATTAAGAGAGGATTTTTTTGAGTTGCTTAGTAGTAAGTTTCTTAAGATCTTAAAAGGTGATGTGAATTCTTTAGGAGCTTTTAAACCTAGATTATATATAGAGAGCCTCTCCCAAGGTCGAGGGCACCTTTAAAGTTCTAAAGTTTGACCTATAACCTTTAAAGACTCTCTAATATTAAAAGTCTCTTATTTTGTACTGATAAGCAAGCAAGTTTATTTAAGGTTGCTTTTATTAAAATATAAAGTTGAGCAATAATATCTCTTTCCCTCATCAGCTTAGCTATATCTAGATACTAGGATTACTCACATTTACCTTAAAGATATTTTTCATTTCATTTTTTGTCAAATATGTTTTTCATCTTCCTAAAAGTATTTTTTTCTCCTATCAACTTCTTGAAATCATTTTCACTAACATATAAAACCTCACTAAGTTAGTTTCCTTTTAAAATTTGATTCCTTCTAAAATTTGAATTTCAAAAAGACAAATATTAACATCACATGTAACAACCCCAAAATATAACAAACCTAAGATATTTTTTTGAACTTAATAAGGTTCACAAGAGTATCCATGGAATTCATATATTGATTAGACATACCCACATTTTGAGTCTATGATACTACAAATATCTCTCGAGTGGATATGAGAGGTCAAGCTCTTGTAGGTACTATTACCTCGTATACCTTCCCAGTATAGAGAATGTTATTCAAAAGGTCTTTTCACATTTTTGGTATTCTCCATAAATGCAGACTTCTTACCCTTAGCGTTAGGATTATCCCTTATCAGTCCTTAGAGAGGGGGATGCCAATTACTTCTTATAACCATAAGTCTATCTATGTTGGGTCCTTTAGGTGTAATTCCTTAGTCTAGTTTAACTGCACCTCCATGATGATATCTTAAACTTCATGCTTGTATTCCCCATCTCTACAATGGATCTCTAAGCATCAATCACTCCATGTGATTGTCTTCTCATGGATACAAGAACTAGGTGTTGCTACCCCATAACAACCCAAGTTAAAAAGGAGAGTTTTAGACAAGGATACGTTTAGAAACCTTCCCAAAGAAACTCCCTTAGCCCAAGATAACTCTCTCTCACTCTCTAAAAGCATTAAAATAAGAGCAACTCTAGAATGAAAGCAAAATATCATCTTATCTAAAGCTTGCAATAAATCTAATGAAACCTTTAGATCAAAGCATTAAATCCAACATCATGGATAAAACCATAAAATCAATAATCAATGGCATCATGAAATCAAAGGTCTAGATTTACAAATGAATAGTATTTTCTTCTATTACAATAAACCCTCTTTCACCAAGAGTAGTTTCCAACTAAATCCTTCATCGGATTCCAAGAATAATTAAAGAATTAACTTAGCATGATCTCACATCTTCTTCCTTTGGCCTCCACAATAGTTTGATATGAATGTGGGGACAAGAAGAACTTATTTGTGGGTATGAATGCATTTCTATATGATTTATTATATAACAACCACAAGTGAAAGATGCCAATTCTTCTTTACCAAAAATATTTTCTACAAATATTTTAAATGCCAAGCCTTGCATTCCTATGCAAACCAATTCAATAGCAACACTTAAGCAAAAAAAGCCCATACTTCTTTCCAAAATAATTTTCACAAATATTTAAATCCAAATCCATACATTCCTAAGCACATCAATTCCATAAGCACAAGAAGTCCATACTTCTTTCCAAAATATTTTCCACAAATATTTTTCTATCACTATTCAACCCATGCAATTCTATAAGATTTATTTTACAAAAGCAACACATGTAAAAGAAGCCCATACTTCTAAATTATTTTCCACAAATAACTTCTATCATTACTCAACCCATGTGTTAGTTCTCTTCATCAAATAAAGGAATAAACACTTGAATCAATCATTGATGGATTACATCCGTTGAATCTAACACTATATCCAAAAAGCCTCTTAGTTTAATTTGATACCAAATATTGAAAGATAATAATGATTAGCTTAATCCAAGAAAATAATTTGATCAAAGATTATATTTTTCCAAACAACTCATCCTTAGCCTAAGGTTATCTCAAATAAATCCATCATATTATTAATTTGACAATTAGTCTAAAGAAATTAATTAATCCACTTGATTAATATGAATCTAACATTAGAAAAATCTATCTTTAATTAATCAATCCATTTGATTAATATGAATCTAACATTTGGTTAGACTATCTTTAATTAATCAATCCATTTGATTAATCTAACATTAAATTCATCTTTCTCTAATTAATAAATCCATTTTATTAATATGAATCTCACATTAGAAAAGTCCATCTTAAATTAATCAATTCATTTGATTAATATAAGTCTAACATTAGAAAAGTCTAACATTAATCGATCAATTGATTAACATAAAAACTAACATTAGATTAACCTAACACTAATAAATCTATTGATTACTACAAATCTAACATTATTATAAGATCAAACCTTTCTAATCCATTCATAGAAAACCGATTAAACTCTCCAAAACAACCTTAAAGTGCAACCATAGATTAAATCTATCTCATCTATCAAAGAAACCAATCTAATCACCGACACCAAGGGATATTAATAAGGTAAAGTCTAACTTAGGAAAGCTCTTAGGGGTGCTATATGACAACACAATAATATCACCACAAAGCTCAGATAAAGCCTTCCGAACCTAGGTGAAAGCATACATCAATCGTAAAAGTCAAACACGAAGCAAAGGATTCGACCAACAAGAGTGATTTGAATGTTGTGCTACCACACAATGTTCTTTCATCGTGTATGGGGAACAAGTCCTAAGTCGACAAAATGAGCATAGAGAACCCAAGCATAACAAAACTAGACTTACAAGCATATTGACACTGTAGATCTTAAGGAAGTGAGGGCAACAATCAGGACAAAACAAAAGCAAAAAATGCTAGGCAAACAACATAACTAAATAGAAAAGTGCAAAGAGAAATAGCGAAGATAAAGACACAACATTACCACCATAGCATACCTAACACAACGGGGACCAATTATGATGTCTCTTCCTCTTGAAAATTAGTCCCCACAAGCATTGTGCCCTTGCTAACTCTTTCTTTCTCCTTGTTTTCAATCTCCTTCATCGCTTGCCTCCACTTTCAAGCTGATACATTCTATTAAAAAGGGAATGCAAGCCTAAGCATAACCACACAAGGGGTTTGTGGTATAATGCTCAAGAGTGTTTCTCCAATTCTCAACTATCTTATTGAAACTACACAAAAGCATCATGGAGGAAAGAGATACGCATTTAAAAAAGATTAAAGATGGCTCCTCCAATGTTAGCAAAAGGTAATAAGTGCACCATCACCATGGATAAAGGTGGCACATCAATTAGCCATAACAAGCAAGGCAAATGTTCAAAACTAAATACTTAAGGCTTTCTTTAATGAATTAATTACCAACCTTAGGCAACCAAGAATTAACATCTACCAAATAATTATTTGAGAACACAAGGAGATAATCAAAACCATCAAGCCAAAAGTAAGAACAAATGCACTCCCTTGATATTTAGTACCATTGTTTTATCCTCAAGTGAGTGGCTCCTTATTTAAGATAGACTTAAGCTATCACCGACTCATGTTAATGAGACTCATCGAAGTTAACTTTCCTGATCCAATGGTATGAACATGAGCATAAGCAAACCATAATGCACCTACATGAAAGGATATTCGTTTATGTTATCCCGAGTTGCTTGATAAATAAGTCATCATTATCATTTCCCTTACATGTGATCTCTCGTTCCTTATGGCCAATTCTCTTATCCACCCATGAGAGCACTTGATCCTACAACCAAGAAGAGTATCAATAGTACTATGTCCTTATAAAAATAGATATATCAACAAAGTATACATCCATAAAAAGCATCAAAGCTAAGCATTAAACATCATTTGTTAATACATAGTCTAAGTAGCAAGTCTTGCCAAGGTGGGTCGTGACACCATAATTGGCTAAATTATCTTTTACTCAAGTTTCTTCTCTATAGACATGCTCACATTTCCAAGATATTACCTCTAATAATAGTTGATGAACATCAATAACATTATTACTTTTTAACAATTGTCACACTATTTTTGTTGATAATATTAATGATAATTTGTAAATCCCACTTGATTGAAATAAATTTTCATTCTTTTTAAAATGTAATTTTAATCCATGTAAGAAGTTCTCTATCCTTAACACAATTGTTAGTTGAACTTCCATATGATTCAAAGTAGGGATAATTTTTTCTTCATTATTTAAAAAACACCATCTTCATTAGCTTTTCTTGAATTATTTTAAAAGTACCATCAAAACTAATTTTGATAAAACAATTTTTGAACAATTTCATTTTACCATATAGATAAAAGCAAATATTTTGTGTTATTACCATTGTATATTCAAATCCTATAACCAAGTGACTAACAATATTTTGTGCACTTGAGACTTTACATGATGAACACCATATCTACAAATATTTTCCACTTGAGACTTTCTATGATGAGAAAAATAATGAAGAATAAGTTTTATATAAGGAGAAGCTAGATATAGTTTAATTGACCTAACAACAAATATAGTATTATAATAATGAAGAATATCTTTTATAAAAGGAGAAGGTAGATAAATATTTATTTATTATTCTAATTTTTGATAGAATTTTATTTATTTTTAAATTAAAATTGATAAATTATGAGTGAGCTTGATAAACAGTTTAGAAGTTTTAGTTTCTTTAAATGCATGGTCAATATTTCAAAATGAACTTTAAAAAAATATTCTTAATAGTCATTAAGAATATAATACAAAGTTAAGTAATTTTTTAAGTCCACAACATTGTCCATATAGGAACAACCCAATTTTCCTTAGGTCCACTATGGCTATGCTATCTACCTATGGATCATCTATGTTCTATCCTCTTTGAATTATAACTTTTGACCTTCTCTCTAGAGTACTTAAGCCTTCACCACCAAGCACATTCAAGACTTCTCATAACCAAGTGACTAAGAATATTTTGCGCACTTGAGACTTTCCATGAAGAACACCATATCTATAAACATTTTTCACTTGAGACTTTCTATGATTAACAAAACAATGAAGAATATGTTTTATAGAAGGAAAAGCTAGATATAGTTTAGAAGCTAGATAAATATTTATTTATTATGTTAAAGTTTAATAGAATTTTATTTATTTTTAAATTAAAATTAATAAATTATTAGTGAGCTTGATAGACTATTTAGAAGTTTTAATTTCTTTAAATGCGTGGTCAATATTTCAAAATGAACTTAAAAAAATATTCTTAATAGTCATTAAGAATATAATATAAAGTTAAGTAATTTTTTAAGTCCACAACATTGCCCATATAGTATCAACCCAATTTTCCTTAGGTCCACTATGACTATGTTATCTACCTATGGAGCCTCTATGTTCTATCCTCTTTGAATTATAACTTTCGACCTCTCTAGAGTACTTAAGCCTTCACCACCAAGCACACTCAAGACTTCTTATATAATATCTTTGTAATTCTATAAAATGATATATCCCTAAAATTATTTCTATTTTATTTTAAACTTTTTTATATATTTAATAAAATATTTATATACATATAAAAATAATAATTTAAAATAAAAAAATTACTATTTTTTTGGCTAGATAATAAGGGGTTGTACTCGGGTCCCCACCCTTGATAAATTATAACTCTCTTATTTAGAGCTTGAGAGTTTACAAATAGATACACTTCTCATCTCAATTGAGATGCTATAGCTAGAAACCTACATCATTTTACATAAAATGTTTGAATTCTTGATTTTCATTTTTTGGATCTTTTCAATTTTCTGTATGAATACAAATATTCCATAATTAACATAATTAAGCATCCTTCTTGACATTTTTCCATAGAAGCCTTCACAATACCAAAAATTCACCTTTACTATCTATGCATTGCATCTTAGTTTCCTTCCTAAAACACAAGTGCAACAAAAAAAATTATAATAAATAGTTTATATTAAAACACATTATTGTTATAAAATTTAGCAGATATTACCAATGGAAAACGTTAAGGTAAATCTTAATCATTATTTGATTTAGGTAGTCAACATTTTCTTGTCACCTTCAGCTAAACTTACTACTTCCTCTAAATATGAAAAGGATATTTAACTTCATGATCCTCAACCAAAATCCCTCTATTGGTTAGACTATTTGCACATTTATTCCCTTCCCTTAATGTATTTGTAAACCTGTTTTCTTAAAACTCTTTAGCAAGATCTTGAATTTCCATAGTTATCTCTTGTATGTTCCATGGAGCCTTTACTTTCCTCGAAATTGCATTTATTACTATGAGAGAATCACCTTTCATCCATACTCTATTCCATTTCATTTTTTTGCATATTTATAATCCTTCTAAAGTCGCCCAAGCTTCAATTTTATTATTTGTCTTAAATCCACTACTGAAAGTGTAATGAGACAAAATCTCTCCTCTATTATTTCTAATTATTTCTCCTCCTCCTACAGGTTCTAGATTTCCTTTAGATGCTCCATCAACATTCAATTTAACCAACTTCAAATATAGTGGTTTCCACTTTATATTCTTTGTCTTCTTTTTAATTTTGTTGTACTCAACATCATAATTCCATTTAATGACTTGACTCCATCTATCAAGGCTCTCTGCTTACAGATTAGGGATTGGGTGAATTGATAGGGTTGGTTTAGACTCCTCTATGGATAAACATACATTCCTTTTCATTACCTCTAAACTGCTTTTATTTCCTTTAAATATTCTTCTATTCCTTTCTAGACATATAGTCCAAAGTATTGTATCTTTTAATATATCCCATATTATCTGTAAAGTATCACTTTTAAAAGTGCTTTACCATTACTTTAACCAATATTCAATTCTGCTATTCATCACCATGCATTTAACAAATATATTAAGAATCCATTGCCATAGTTTCTATACTGTTGAGCAATATACCAAGAGATGGTTTATACTCTCCTCATTTTACAAAGGACACATTAAGAGGGGCCATGAAAATCCCTTTTCATAAGGTTATTCCAGGATACAATTTTTCTATGACCTACTAGCCAAAAAAACATTTTGACTTTAGGAATGCTTGGGCTATCCCAAATATCTCTCCATATTCTAGTGATATTACTATTTTGTTGGTGCTTTATATTATATCCACTTCTTGTTGTGTATTCTACTGAGCTATTCAACTCCCAAATCAATTTATCCTTGGCTCCCCTTAGAATAATCATAGTTTTTATCTTTCTACTCAATTGCCTCCTAGCATCAATGTCTTGTATACTTGTAAAAAATCTTCTTTCCATATGTATCTTCCTTCCTGATCCTTGTACAAAATGTTTGAAACCCTATCACCATATTTATCTTGAAGCAATCTCATCCAAGGTTTCAAAATTGGATCTATATTGATTGGTTTTTTATCACACCAAGTATCCATCCAAATATAAATTTTCCTCTAGTTCCCACCATCCATATTAAACCTTTAATCATTAGATCAATATATTTTTTTAAATCATTCCAAAGAACATAACAATTTGGTAGAGAGAATGTAGTAAATGTTAAACTCAGGTCATTGGGCTCAACATACTTAGAAGAAATATTGTCCATTGTATTTGACTCTCTTTGTACAATCTCTAGAGTACTTTCCCCCTAAGAGCTAAGTTTGCATATGTAAGAACTCTTAAACCAAGTTCTCCCCTAGTTTTATCATCACACACCTTACTCTATTTCACCAAAGGAAATTTTATTTTATATTGTAAACCTGACCATAAAAAGGATTGCATGATATATACTAAAAATTTTCAACAGATTTTGGCATAGTGTACAATGACATATGATATGTTGGAATGGCTTGTAATATTGACTTAATTAACTATACTATTCCTTCTAATGATAACCATCTACCTTTCCAAGCTAGTAGTTTATTCTAAACTTAACTAATAATTGGATTCAATAATTCTATCCTCATTCTACCCTCAAATAAAGGCATCCCTATATAAATTATTGGTAAATTTACCTCCTCCATTTGAAGTAACCTGCATATATTTGCTTTGATATTAGTTGGAGTGTTTTTCCCTTGATGCCCATTTGTATTCCTTTAAAAATTATTCAAATATCTGGCCTCATTTATCCTTATCCTTCCAAAAAGGGTTGTTTCATCTACAAACTATTGATGGGTGATGTTTTTGATGTTATTACTAACCTTAAGTCCACTATCAGACCCATATTTGTAAGCTTTATTTAAGTTCCTACTCAAAACCTCTACCATACTAATGAAAAAATGAGGAGATAAATGATCTCCTTGTCTAAGGCCTCTATTGGCTTTAAAGGATTTTATTACTAACCCATTGACTAGCACTGAATAAGAAACTGTAGAGACATAAGCTTTAATTCATCTAATCCATTTCTTCTTGAATCCAAACTTTTCTAAAATCGCAAAAAGAAAATCCTATTTAACCTTATCATAGGCTTTACTCATATCAAGTTTTAAGATTATTGCTTTTTCTTTTCTTGAAGATGCTTAATGTATAACTTCATGACCTACTATGATCACATCCAAATTTATCTCCCTTTCACAAATTTTCCTTGCTCTTATGAAATAATTTTACCTAACAATGGCCTTAATCTATTCGCCATCACTTTGGAGATAATATTATATGCCATATTACATAGGCTTATGGGTCTAAAATAATCAAACAATTCAACATCCTTATTTTTTGGAATTAGGGTAAGATATGTTGCATTTATTTTACAAGGTATGTATTATTTTATCCTAGAATATTCCACTGCCACCAATAAATAATCCTTCACTATATCCCAATTATGTTGGTAAAAAGGTTTAGATAGCCCATATGGACTTGGGGATTTATCCTTATTAAAAGAGAAAAGAGCTAAATGAACTTCTTCTAGAGTAATAGGCTCCATTAGTTTTCTATTATCTTCATTAATTATAACTGAAGGTACATCTTGAAGAAGTTTATCATTAAGCACTTCAATCTCCTCTGATCCTAGAATATTATGATAAAAACACTTTACCTCTTTTCTAATTTCACTTTGATCTTTAGTCCAAACCCCTTCTATTGATTTAATTCTACTATTCTGGATATTGATATTTATACTATAGCCATCCTATGAAAAAACTTTATTTTTCATCTCATTTTAACCAAGTTTGTCTTGATTTTAATCTCCAGAATTTCTCTTCCTTACTCAAAATATTATGATATTCACAAAGCAACTATCTTTCCTTTGAGATTGGAATATTATGATCACATTTTGGAATTTTGAAACTTTATATTTTAGTTCTTATTTCTTATAAAAAAAATTTCAAAAGTGTTTTTGTTCCATTCTTTTAATCTAGATGTCACAAAATTAATTTGTTTTGGAATAGCATACAACCCACCATTTACTAAATAATTCCACATTTGTGTTATCATATCAACAAATTGAGAATGGTCTTCCTACATCTGCTCATATTTAAAATATGATATTTTTTTAATTCACTTACCACCATTTTAAATCTTATTGGCCAGTGATCTGAACCAATCCTTGTTAAGATATTTATTAAAGCACAAGTTCCTTCATCTAGCCAATGACCAGAGAGTATACATCTGTCTAATTTTTTTGATATTAGATTCTGGTCTCTCTTGTTGTTGGTTCATGTATAGTTGTCTTATTCAAACTCAACCTCCTATAGATTATTATTTTGAATAAAAGCTGAGAAATATCTCATACTTTGGGTTAATTTCCTAATTCCCCCAATTTTTTCATCCAACTTGGTTATGGTATTAAAATATCCTATGATCATGAATTGGGTTTCTTGGTCTTTACTTATAATAAAGGCTTCAATCCCACTCCAAAATTCTAATCTTCTTGACTGAGTTTTAGGTCCATAGATATTGATAAGGATAAAACAAAAATTTGCAAAGTAGCTAGTGACTAAAGAGGCTATCCAATGCCTAGTTTTATGAATAATTACATAGGAGGTTCTAGAAGGATTCCAACAAGTTAGAATTCCCCCTGCTACTAATTTAGAATCCATAACACCCCATTCACATCTTACCCATACTGCTTTCATAGTTTTTTAAACTTCTTATTTTATCATTTTAGTTTCCTGGATACAAAGAATATTAGGCTTGTTACTTAAACATAGGTCCCTATTACACCTCTGCTTTGAGGGGGTATTAGCACCCCTTATATTTCATGAGATTATAACCATACCTCATTAGGGGCTATTAGCCCTACCTGCTATTACCAATATTATTTTCTTGTTTGGTAAAGAGAAGTTCAACCAACTTAATTTGAGTTCCTTTCTCTATGTTTGCTCTTGCTTCCTTGGATCTTGCTTTATAGAAGTACCCTAGAGTTGAAGTTCCATATGATTATGGTTAAGTGAGGATAATATTGTCTTTATTATTTAAAAAAAAAACACCTCTATTGGATTTTATCAAATTTCCTTTAGAAGCGCCATTAAAATTAATTTTTAAAAACCCAACTTTTGGACATTTTTATATTACCCTAGATTGAAATAGATCATCATAGATGACTCTTTCATGTATGTTCAAATCTATAACCAAGTTGTTACCACCTATTTTTTTCACTTGAGACTTCATATGATGAGCACCATATCAGTAAATATTCGACAAGAGATATAATAATATGACTTCAAGTTTGGGCATGGTTTTGAGATTTATTTAAAAAATTATTTTATTCTTTTCAAGCCATAAATTCCAATAAACAATGGTAGAACCAATCCTCCACAAAATGCATAATGCTTTATCTTAAGTAATTAATCCAAAATTTCATCAACTCTTTTAATGTTGATGGAGCTACCTAATATAACTTCATATTTTTAAAAAAGTAACCCCAAATGGTGTAAGAAAAGGGACAATGAATAAGTAAATGGTCTAATGTTTCTATATCCTTCTTACACAAGGAACAAATAAAAGGTCCATAATATCCTCTTCTTTGTAGACTCTCTCCTATAAGAATTTTACTTTGAACTACTAACCAAAGAAATGTTGAAGCCTTAGGGAGAGCCTCTAATGACCAACTTTCTTCCAAGAAAAATATTTTGGAGTATAAATTTTTGATTGCTCTAAATACTCACATCCCAAATTGATTGAGTATCTACCATCCTTTGGTATATTCTAAATCAACTCATCCTTTAATATAAAAATCGCTAAATAAAACTCTTGAAGCATATTTTGAAGTTCATTTGCAATTTGTTTGAGTTCCTCTTCTTCAACCAAGTTACTAAAATAAATCCATGATCTAGAGTTGTTGCTCATATTAATATAGTCTTTGAACTTTGGACCTTTACATGATAGGCATGCTTGAGCCAATGGTTTCCATTTTGAGTTAGAGATAAGAGGATAAGGCTTCAACCAAGCATCAAACCAAAAATTTGCATAATTCTCCTCATTGATTGACCATCTAATATGTTTATTTATAAATTGTAAACTATATGATATGAAGTTCCATGTTGACAATCCTTTGGGTAGAGTTATTTTTCTAAATATTTTCATTGCATCTGGAGAGCCTATATATATTTTTAAGTAATATTTTTGTCCAATTGTTTTGTTAATCTTTGAAAAATCTTCACTCAAGCTTTGCCCCTAATGCCAAACTAATAAGTCTACAATTTTGCAAATCTACTTCAAATTTATTTCCTTTGGGAACCCTATCCCACTTACAAAGAGGAAACCTAAATTTATCCTCACATCATTTTCAAAAAAATTATTTTTGAATTTTATCAATTCATGATGCTATATCTATTGGCAATATTGAAAATGATATATGATAAATAGGGATGGATTGTGATGTATTCTTTATGAGTTGTACCCTTCTTACCATGGTTAATAAATTACCTTTCCAACTTGCCAAACAAGCTTTCATTCTATCTAAAAAAGAGATCCAAAGATCCTTTTTATTTTCTTTACGAGACAAAATAAAACCCAAGTAGGCTGATGGAAAATTATCAATTTTAAACCCTAAAATATTCATAATAATTTGTTGTACTATCCAGTAGCTTTCTCATAGCATGATAATATTTATTTAAACTCCATGGCCTTACTGATTTAGGGATGACTCAAAATAAAAATATCATCAACAAATTAGAAATGCGATTCAAAGGGACCATTTTTTGCAACTTGAATACCTTTGATTTTTACTTCTATTTTTACCTTTGAGAAAGCTCTTCCTAATGCCTATGCAAGAATAATGAATAGACAAGGAGACAATGGATCACCTTGGCAGAGTCCACAAGATTATTTGAAGTAGAACCATTGACCAAAATATAATATTTCGTAGTATATAACAACATTTAGTCTCTTTACACCAACCTTTTGAGATTATCATATAGAAAACTCTAGGAAAACCTTTTATATACTTTGTTCATATCTAATTTCAAAAGCATACCTAGTTTTTCATGGAATGAAGAGAATGTATGGCTTCCTATGCAATGATCATACCATCGAGAATTTTTTTACCATGAATTTTGAACAAAACCTCCTTGTTCCTCCAAGATAAAAAACCTCAAATACCTTTTGATCTGTTTACCATAAATTTTGAAATGATCTTATAAATCACATTACAAAGGCTTATTGGATGAAAATGATCAAAATATTTTGTCTCGTCTATCTTGGGAACTAACATAATAAAAGTGATATTTATCTCACTTATTATAGCTTTCTTTCTCTAGGTTCAACTACAACTAACACATCACTCTTTAATAAATCCTAAAAAAAATTGAAAGAAAATTGTAGGAAATCCATTAGGGCCAAGTGCCTTGTTAGGATGGAAATAGAAAACTACTCCTCCTCCATAGATATCTTCTTAATCAAACTTTCATTTTGTCCTTGTGTGATAATCAATGGAATATTTTGTAAAAGCTTATCCTGTGCCTCCTTATCTTACCCAATATTTGAAAAAATATTTTTGAAATAATTAATTGCTTCCTTATATCTTCTTCTTCCTCGATATTTCTTTTATCTGGAGTTAAAATAATTTTGATGGGACAAAAAGATTTTTTTTTTGATGTAACATGATTTTTTTTGTATTTCTATCTCTTTCTTGAGCCATTTTCCCCTAGATTTTTGGAACCAATACGACTTCTCTTTTTTCAATGCATTATGATAATCACAATGTAATTGTTTTTCTTTCATAGAAGATTCCTAATCCATTTCATTATTTTTTCTCTTGTAAATTTTTGATCTTAGATTTAATTTCTTTCTTTTCCTTTAAAATGTTACCAAAAGATTTGGTATTCCAAATCTTTATTTGCTCCTTTAAATATTTTATCTTTTGAATAAACTTGTACATATATGATCCTTCAAAATTTGCTTCATCCCACCATAACATAACCATTTGGAAGGAATTGGGGTCTTGGAGCCACATAGACTAGAAACAAAATGGCTTTAGATGATTGTTATTGGATAAATTACAAGTCAAAAGAATGGGTTTGTGGTATGATCCTGCTTGCAATAAAATATAAGAATCTATCCAATATTTCTACTATATGATTTTTTCCAATGCATCTATTATCATATGTATATTGAAAACTTGAAGGAATAACATTCTAAAGGTTATTTAAATTGACAAATGAAGCAAAATATTGCATTCATTTAGACCATCCTAGAATACCACCCTTATTTTTTGAAGGAGCTAGAAAATTTTTGAAATCACCCCTAATAATTCATAGATCATCATTGTGTTTGACAAAAATATGCTAAGGTCCTTCCAACATCTTGCACAAGGAGTAATTATAGTTGGAGCATATACATTTATAACCTCAAATTTGGTGTTTTCCTTTTTCTTGCAAAATAGTCCAACAACCCAATTACTTTTCGCTTCTAAAAAATTGCTCATCCCATTTGTATTTGTCACATATTAATGCAATACCACCTGAAGCTTCAGTAGGAGAAACTATTAGACAATAACCCATATTCCAAATATTTTTAAAAGCATCCTTAGATTCCTCACTACTTAATTTTATTCATTGTATTAAAAAAAAACTCAGAACTATAACAACCTATTAATTCCTTAATGACTATTTTTTTAATATTTCATGATATAATTTTCATTATCATCACTTTTTTATTTTTATTAGTAAACTTAGCCCCACTTCTTGTTAACTTCTATGAAATTTTTGATTGGCTTCCCAAATTGATATCCCTTTGAGTTTATTTTTCTCTTTGGTCATGCTTTGATAGACTTCCTCTCATTTTTCCATTCCCACAAAAACTCTCATCTTCATCAATCTCTTCTATTTTTCCATATTTTCCATAATGAGACTTACATTCTAAAGATTTATGTTGCCCTAAAGAATCTAAATTGCAAGTAATGACCTCATAAACACTTTTTTCTTCATGTTGTCCCAAAAACCCTAAAGTGCATGGATGATCCTCCATAGTCATTACTTTCTTATTCTACCCTAGAACCCCTAAATTTTATTGGATATCCTCCATATGATTTATTTTATTGTGTTGCTCTTAAAAACATAAAATGGAATGAATATACTCTATACTACTTTCATTTTTATTGCAAGGAGAAGATTTTATGTTTCTTGAGGAAAATGAATATGATTTATCTTGATTAACCTTGTCCTCCTTCACCTCATTTTCTTTAAAATTTGCCTCCTCATCTTCCTTAGCACCTTTAAATCCTTTTGTATTTGTACTTGCACATTGCACTTTCTCATCCTTTCTGTCGTTTTTCTTCTAATGGTTGATTCAAGTGAACTATATTAGCCTTTGCCATTTGATGACACAAAGGAGTTTTTGTTACCACTATTTTAGAAGTGGAAAATCCTTTGTTTGATTCAAATTATCCTATGATATGAGCTCCTTGTTTCACATTAAAGTTTACCTCACACTAAGAATTTTTCATTTCTTTCTCCATCATTTTCACTTTGCAATCTCTTGTGATGTGTCGAGTTTTATGATATTTGCTACATTTGAATGCAATATTTTCATAATCCACTTATTGATCCCATTCTCTTGATTCAAATTTAATCCTAATGGACTACAATAAAGGTTTTAAAATATCCATGGCAACACATATTCGAGTGTATAGAACATGTCTTATCTCCTTAGAATTCCTCTTGGATGAACTAGCCTAGAGTATTGCCAATATTCTTCAAAAACTCCTTATTGATGAGTTAATAAGGGAGTCCAAAAAGTCCAATCCACATTAGAAGGCTTTTAATAGTCTCTGTTTCCACTAGAAAAATTCTCACTACATGATCTTAAATATAATGCATCTTTGTCCCTAACCAAAGACCTTCATCCATTATATTATCCCTTATTTTGGACTTCCACTTGATGCAATTGAATCTCAAAAAACCTAGACAATATCCATGAAACTTATATTTAACCCTTTGGTTTTAAGAACCATTATATCATGCTCAATAATCTCATCCTTGATAGTCACTTTTGGTGTAGTATATGCTACTTAGATAGGGTTTATCATAGATTCACTCTTCCTCTTATTGCTAACTAGGGCATTCGTACTTCCATCTAAGTTATTCTTACTTCCAACAAGGGCATCCTTACTTTCAATAAAGACTTTCAAAAATGACTTTCTTGCCATGTTACCTAGATTTTCTTTACACGAATCCTTTAGTTTTTGAGTTTTTTCTAAGATCTAAAACAAGAAGTGGCACTCGCTCCTTGATCATACTTTGCTTCATACTTCCTACTCATGCTTCCTCTTTGCTCTTGGCTCGCACTCACATTAATTTAAAAAAAAAAAATAATAATAACAAATAAAAATTTATTAGTATATTAGTCCATATAATGTAGAGTAATTGGTAGGACGTGAGAGTTTCAAACCTTAAACCAAGATTTAGATCTCATAGGTTAACCTTAAAATTTTAGTACAACTTGAGTGGGCCTAATAATTAGACTTTGAAACTCTGAATAAGAGGTTCAAGATTTGAATCCCATGGGGATAGAGTTGTATACCATACTTTGACAGCTAAAGTTTGGTTGGATAAACAAATATTGGGTTAAAACATCTTCTATGGGGATCTTCTCGTATGGCCTATGGTTTTGTGGATGTTAAAAACTACTTTACCTTAAATTGAATAGGCCTAACGGTAAGGCTTTGGAACTCCGAATAAGAGGTTAAAGTTTTAAATTTAATGGAGGAGTAGAGTTGTACACCATACATCGATAGCCATGTTTGGTTGGATAAACACATATTGAGTAAATAACATCCTCTATGAGGGTCATCTCATATGGACTATGGTCTCATGGGCATTAAAAAGTACTTTACCTTTTATCTTTATTAGTTCACTTAACAAAGGACTATAGTTTATATGCCTTCCATACTTTCAAAAAGCTAAAACAGGTCTCTATGGGACATTGTAGTGGTTTGGGGTTTGGGTTCTCTTCTAGGAGACCTTGGTTCAAACCATAGTGGGGTATGTATGCGTGTGTGTGAGTGAGCTTGTTAAACAAAAGAAGCTATAATAAGTCCAATCAATCAAATTGATGGATATTTAATAAATTTTCATTATTATTTTTTATTTATGTTATATTTATCTATTTGATTTTATTCATAAAGTTACTAATTGTCAAACAATAGATAAGGATAAGATGTTGAAAACTTGTCAACGAGTGCTGACGATAACGGTACGAATCCCAAGCAACCAATGGTTCTCTCATGTCGGGTCAACAACAACGAGGTGGAATAGGCTTGTTGTAAGCAACCCATGTGGTTTGAACGCTGCTCTTTACAATTACTAAAAATAGTGTGGTTTGGTTGTAACCAATTTCCTATGTATCAATTTTTTTTGGTTTATCTAGTAGAACAGTGGAGTGATTAAGGTTTTGGCCTTTTTTTAAGGTCTAAGATTCAAACTACGACATGTGTGCGTGTTGGTGTGCGTTATGCATTGCATATAAGTTCAAAGATGCTTTTGTTTTGTATAGCATTTTAAATTAACATTTATACTATTTTGTGTGGTTGTAACCAATTCCCTATGTATCAATTGTTTTTGGTTTATGATCTTGTGGAACCAGTGATTAAGGTTTTGGCCTTTTTTAAGGTTTAAGATTTAAACTACGACATGTGTGTTGGTGTTGGTATGTGTTATGCATTGCATATAAGTTCAAAGATGCTTTTGTTTTGTATAGCATTTTAAATTAAAACTTATACTATTTTGTGTTTTAGTTGGAATATTGTAGTGATATGTCTTTGGGTTTTATTTAAAAAATCAGCCATCAAGTTGCTGGTTACCATGGTTGCTCATAGCAACCATAGGCAGCTTTGTCATGGCTGCTTTAAATTACACAAGGGACTGGATCCTTTCAAAAAAAAAAAAAAGCTCATGCTTTACTCTAAATTTTTTATTTGAAAAGAATAAACAAACATGTAATTTGATTCTTGATAGTTGAATTCCTATTAACTTTTGTTTTACCCAACAAACTAAAATTTATAAAAATTTCTTCATTAAAAAAAACTATACTATTTTATTTTTGTTAAAACATCCCATTAATATATCATTAAACTTATTTAAAATATCAATTTTCAAATCACCACAAGAAAACCTGTTGTACCTTAAAAATGGCCCAGTTAATTGTCTTTGCATTAAAAAAAATACAATTATATTAATTTTTAAAGCGTCTGTTTAAAATTTTTGAATGTAACTTTTTTAGACCTTTTTCTTCAATTTTTTTTTTTGTTTGAAATGTACCACAGGGTGCTATCGTCAATTTAATGCACTCAAACGATTCCGAACAGACTACTACCAGACTACTACCTATACAACAAGCTTTTCCCAAATTTAAACCTAAATCTCTTTTTCATAAATACCTCTTCAAACATACACTTTTTCGCTGAAGATCCTTTCCTTTGTCACACTAGATTTTGCCGTGTTTTTACCGTGACGCCGATATATACCTAGATTTTGATTGTATTAGATTTTAGTTTGCCATGTCCTCCACTTTACAAACCCATCTACATCCTTAAATACTGAGGTTAGTATGTAGTTACACCATACCCTCCTAATACTTACCATTATTATATTATACAAATTTAGACCTGTACTTGAAAGAGTATTTAGGTACGTAATATAGTCATTAAATACGGTTGGTGGTGAAGGCCATGAATTCAACGACCCCTTCAATGCAGTGTAGGTCGCTCAATAATTTAGGCACTATGCACCTTAATTTAAGGACCTGTACCTTGAAAGTGAAACTGATAAGAAATACTTTTCGTGAGTGAGTGTATAAGGAGTGAGTGTGTATAAGGGTGGTTGTGCGATGACTGTTTAAATTTTTTATTGATAAGCATACCTTTCATCATTGTAGGAGTTTTTTTTGGCACTAACCAAAAAAAAAAAAATTATTTCATTTTATTTTAAAATTTAAAATTTTATTTATATTTTTGTCAAAACCAAACAAGTTAATGGTATATTGACCCACCTGCTGGAAGTGAGTTGGAGAGAGTAGGCAAATCCTCCAACGGAGGTCCCTTGTTGGAATCTCCACCTTGCCAAACCAAACACTTATTGGAAGCTCAAAATTCAATTCAATTGATAATGTAGGTGCTGTCAGGGTGGGGCGTGACTCTCAAAATCATCTTGACAATGTAGAACCCCTCATCTTAGTTTCTCAGACCAAAACAGTTCCGTAAGAGATTTTTGGCTAATTTAAAAAAAAAATTAATAATATATTGTTAAACATTTATTTATTTAAATTTAAATTTATTTATTTAGTTGTAAACTTATTGCAGTGTAAGGGTTTTGGTCTCTCCTTGAGAGGTCTAAGATTCAAACCCCACTCATGATGAGGGACCATGATTCCTCATAAAATACTGTGTAAACTATTGAAAAAAATATATTATAATTTTTTAAAAAATAAATAAGGTTAAGATTTGATTTACTTTAATTTCTAGTAGTAAATAATAATTTCTTATTTTATTTTATTTTTAATTGGTTATATGAGATTGAAACATGCCTCATTCTTATTACAACAAAGTTAGGATATTATCTATGTATCCTTTAATAAGATTTGAACTTGGGTCTCGTTCTTTAATGTTTAGGAATCTAACGAGTTGAGCTAATGGCATTTGATAATTTTATTTTATTTGTTAAAATTATTGTGTTCAAAGGTTTTTTTTTTTTGACAAAAGTATATATTTCATGAACTTTTTATTTTTTATTTTAGTAAGTTATATGTGATTTTATTAGGGTCACTTCCATCAATTACCAAAATATTATATTTGTTATTAAGTTATTTAAACTATATTCAACTAAATTTGACATTAGGGGCAAAGCTTAGGTGGAGATTATAGATTAAGGAAAGAATTGGAAAAATATATTAATTCAAAATATATAGGTTCTCTTGATGCAATAAAATTATTTAGGAAAAGAACCCTACCCAAAGGATGACCGACATAGAACTTCATATCAAATAGATTACAATTGATGAAGAAATATATTAGATGGTCAATCAATGAGGGGAATTATGCAATTTTTTGGTCTGATGCTTGGTTGAAGCCTTATCCTCTTATCTCCGACTCAAAATGGTAACCTTTGGCTCAAGCATGCCTAGCATGTAAAGGTCCAAAGGTCAAAGACTATATTAATATGAGCAACAACTCCATATCATGGATTTCTTTTAGTAACCTGGTTGAAGGAGAGGAACTCAAACAAATTGTAAATGAACTTTAAAATATGCTTTAAGAGTTTTATTTATCAACTTTTACATGAAATAGTGAGTTGGTTTGAAATCTATCAAGGGATGGTGGATACTTGGTCAAGTTGGCATATGAGGATTTAGAGCAATCAAAATTTTTTACTCCAAAAGATTTTCCTTAGAAGAATGTTTGGTCATTAGAGGCTTTTCCTAAGGCCTCAATATTTCTTTAGTTAGCAGTTCAAAGTAAGATTCTTATAGGAGAGAGTCTACAAAGAAGATGATATTATGGACCTTTTAGATGTGCCTTGTGTGAGAAGGATATAGAAAATTTAGACCATTTACTTCTTCATTGTCCCTTTGCTTACACCATTTGGGGTTTCTTTTTTAAAATATGAAGCTATACAGGGTAGCTCCATAACATTGAAAGAGTTGATGAAATGTTGGATTAACGAATTCAAAGCTAAAGCATTATGTATTATGTAGAGGATTGACCTTGCTATTATTTGTTGGAATTTATGACTTGAAAGGAATAATATAATTTTAAAAATAAATGTCAAAATCATGCCCAAGTTTGAAACTGTATTATTGCCTCTTTTGTAGAATATCTATAGATATGGTGCTCATCATGGGAAGTCTCAGTTGCAAAAAATAGATGCTAATAACTTGGCTATAGGATTTGAACAAACACAGAAGAATCATTAGTGATAATGAAATTAAAACAAAGGATATACTTTGATCTAGGATAAAATGAAAATGTCAAAAAATTGGGTTTATCAAAATTAGTATTGATGGTGCTTCTAAAGAAAATTTGAAAAAAGTTGGTGGATGCGGTGTTTTTAGAAATAATGAAGGTAAAATTATCCTCACTTAGAATCATATTGAATTTCAACTAACAACTATCCAGAGGCTAAGACACATATTACATGGATTAAAACTATAATAGAAAAAAGATGGAAATACATATGTTTTTTAATGAGTTTACACACATGCTTTTATGAGGGGTCTGGGTCCCCTCTCTGAGTGGGGTTTGAACCTTGGACCTCTCAAAGAGAGGTCAAAGCCCTTACCACTACAATAAGCTTACAATTTATGAGTTTACACACATGCTTTTATGAGGGGTCTCGATCCCCTCTACTAAGTGGGGTTTGAACCTTGGAGCTCTCAAAGAGAGGCCAAAGCCCTTACCGCTACAATGAGCTTACAATTTAGGATGGAAATATATTTCAATTGAGGGGATCCACAAATTATCTTTTTTTTTGAGATAACATAGGAGAGTTGGTCACAACCACACTATTTTTAGTAATTGACAAGTGCAGGGTTCAAACCACAGGGGCTACTTCCACCAAACCTATTATGCTTCATTATTGTTGACTCGGTGTGAAGGGGACCACCGGTCGCTCGGGATTTGTATCATCATCGTCAGTCTGCAAAACCTTATGTTAAGGAAAACCGTTCTCCGTATTCCTTGGGGGCCAAGACTTTTTGTTCCACGAGGCTTGTCCCATCTGGGTATACCCTCAAACTAGCTAGGTTTTTTTTGTATCCGATGTAGGACACCAGGCTTGAACCTCGGAACTCCTTCCGAGGATTGAGGGAACTTGCCAGTAAGGTACCTGGTGCATATACAAATGATCATCAATGTTATTAACAAAAATAAATGTGGAGATTGGATAAAAATTAATATTATTGTTGATGTTCATCATATATTACTAGAGGCAACCTCTTGGAAGTGTGATCATATTTATAGAGAAGGAAATTTGGTAGTAGATAATTTAGCCAATCACGGTGTTGATCTTCATATTGGTGAAATTCAAATTTTAGAAGACAATTGGCCAAGTGAGATTTTATTTCTTAATCAAAATGATGTCAAGGAGTTGATTGTGGAAACATAACACTTTGAGGAAGTTCAAGAATATATTTAATAGAAAAAGAAATGAAAAAAATTATGATAAAAAAACATGTTAGATATGGTTTAATTGACATAACAAATATAATATATATATATATATATATATATATATATATATATATATATATATATATATATATATATATATATATATATGATGGGAGTGGCCCCCAAAGAAGCCACATATAGCTTATTAAAATAAGTAAAAAAGTCAACCATATTCAACTTGCCCTTTTATCAAATACATTATTTATTTATTTATTTATCAAATATATTTCTCATCTTCCTCAAAGTGTTATGCTTCCATAATGAGCTCCTTGCCATTATTTTATTAAGAGATTTTTCATCTTCCTCAAAGTGTTATGCTTTCATAATGAGCTCCTTGTCATTATTTTATTAAGAGATGAAATATCACTGGACAAGTTGCCTTCTAAAATTTGAATCTCACCAAGATAAAAATCAACATCATAATTAGCTAAATTATCTACTACCATATTTCCTTCTCTATAGATATGCTCACATTTCCAAGAGATTGCCTCCATTAATATATTTTCTTAATTGGTTATGTTATATTGAAATAGGTCCCACTTGTATTACATCATGAGCACATAGTGGTATTACAACAACTTGGAAACTATACATATATCTTGGTAAGATTAGGACCTAGGTCTCTTTAAAAATTGAAAATAATAACTAATTGAGTGAGTGACATTTGATATTGCCTTAAGTGATAGTTGATGAACAATGATATTATTATTTTTTATCTAATCCCCACATCTATTTTTGTTGATAACATTAATGATAATTTGTGAATCCTCTTTAATTGAAATACATTTCCATCCTTTTTCAATTACAATTTTAATCCCTATAAGAAGTGCCCTAGCCTCTACATAGATGTTAGTTGAAGTTCCATATGATTTTGAGTAACCGAGGAGAATTTTTTCTTCATGATTTTGAAAAATACCACCTCCATTAACTTTTCTTGGATTTACTTTGGGAGCACCATCAAAAATTAATTTTGATAAGCCTAATTTCTAAACATTTATATTTTACCATAAATCAAAGCAAAACCTTGATTTCCATTGTAGCAAATGACCCTTTTATATATATTCAAATCTTGTAACTAAGTCACTAGCACCTCTTTTTCTATACTTTAGGCTTCCCATGATGAGCACCATATCTGTAAATATTCTGCAAGGCAATAATATGGTTCTAATCTTGGGCATCATTTTGCAATTTATTTTTAAAAATTCTATTATTCTTTCCAAGCCATAAATTCCAACAAATAATAGAAAGACTAATCATCCATAGAATATATAATGCTTTGGCTTTGAAATAGTTGATCCAATATTTCATCAACTCTTTCAATGTTGATGAAACTATCTTACATATTCTCATATTTTTGAAAAGGAAACCCCAAATGGTGTGAGTAAAGGGACATTGAAGAAGTAAATGGCCTGATGTTTCTAAATACTTCTCACACAAGTCACATATAAAGGGTCCATGATATCCTCTTCTTTGTATACTCTCTCCTATAAAATTATTACTTTGGACTACTAACCAAAGAATTATTGAGGCCTTAGAGAGAGGCTCTAGTGACCAAATATTCTTCAAAGGGAAATATTTGGAAATAGAAAATTTTGATTGCTCTAAATCCTTATATCTCAACTTGAATGAGAATCCACCATCTTTTGATAGATTCTAATCCAACTCATCCTTTTGTACAAATATAAGTAAATAAAACTCTTGAAACATATTTTGAACCTCCTCTCCTATATGTTTGATTTCCTCTCCTCCAACCAAGTTACTAATAGAAATTTATGATCTAGAGTTGTTGCCCACATTAGTATAATATTTGATCTTTGGACCTTTATTAGCTAGACATGCCCATGCCAACAATTGATATTTAAATAACAAATGAGAGGATAATACTTCAACTAAACATCATATCAAAAATTTTCATGATCCCCTTTATTGATTAACCATCTAATATATTTCTTGATCAATTGCAAACTATCTGATATGAAGTTTCATATTGACAATACCTTGGGTAGGATCTATTTCTTGAAATTTCATGAAATGAAGAGAAACTATATATTTTGAAGTAGTATTTTCACCAACTCTTCCTTGATCTTTGAATAATATCTAGCCAAGTTTTTCCCATAAGGTCAAAATCATAAGTCTACAATTATACAAGCTTGCACATTCAATAATCATTTCTTTGTAAACCATATCCCATAAGATCAAAATAGAATGTTTTGTGATGAGTGTTGTTAATGCTCATCATTTAATTCATTTGTCAAATTTGGGATGACATCCCAAGGCTATATATGATAGAGACTTGAAACTACAACTTAAATATCAAGACACTAGATTATCCTAAGAAAGTTGGAAATATTTGCAAAAAGGAAACTATGCTAATTTGCACACTTGCATGAAAATAAAAGCTAACTAATTTGTAGAAATTAAAAGTTACTAAACTACATTTGCTGAAATTGAAATTGCAAAAATGAAATGCTGAAATAAAACTAGCTAAAACAAAAATTAAAACAGGAAAAACATAAATCAAATGTTGAAATTTAAATATTAAAATAGATTGAAAAACATGAAAGTTAGCCAACTACAATAAAATAGAATAAAACACACTAAAAAATAGGGGAAAATAGGGGAAATAAACACAACTAAAAATAGAGAAAAATAGACAGATTTAATGTTGAAAATAAATAACATAAAAGAAAACACTGAAAAATGAACCTAAAACTAAGTTAGTACACCTTCCACTGATCCTTAGAGTGGGCCCAAGCTCCAAGCTCAGTGAAAGGTGGAAGGTTGTAGAAGAAAGTAAGTTAACCTACAAAGTTAATCAAATACATGAGAAAACATCAATGGCCAAGTTCAGGATAATATACCAAATACACGTTTTTTCTAATGCATAAATTTCTTCTTCTTTTTTTTAATAAATTTTCAAAGGGATAGACAAGGATTATTTTTAGTTAGATACCTGACTTGTTCTACCTATAATTAGGGGTAAGAATAGAAAACAATTTCTTGTCCCCTTTTGATTACAGTTATTCCTGCAATCTACAGCTACCCTGTTCAGAATTAGGACAAAGAGTTATCATGGATAGATTCTCTTATTTTTGCTCCTTCAATTGTCATGGAATATCTTAGGATATCTTTGAAGAAGATTCATGCCAAATCTGGTCCCTCCAACTTGTCATATTCACCTTTTAAAGTAGTAAAAACAATTTTGTCTTAATGTAGGAAAAATCTGTAACATGATCTGTCATTTTTAGAATTAAGGTAATGAGCTGGATCAGATAGATTCCTTAATATTTGCACCTCCAAATGATGTGGAAAGTCTTAGAATAGTCTTGAGGGGTATTCGTGCCAAATTTCAACCTACCAACTCACCATTTCCTCCTTCAAATCAGTCAAACCAATGTTGTTTTCAATGCAAAAAAATGTAGTTAAATTTAACTTTTTTAATTTTAGGATAGTATATTGAAAGAGATGAATTTTACTATTTTCACTCCATTTATTGTGGAATGCCTTAGAATAGTCCTAGGTAATATTTATGTCAAATCCCAACCTTCCAGCTCATTGTTTACACCTTCAAATCAATCAAACACTAATTTTAGTTTTTGTATGCAAAAAATGTTAGGGTAGATTATATTAGTACATCATTTTCTACCTAGGTTTGTTATTCACTTAACAATATTATATTGTTAGGCTATATAGGATTGTTTTATTATTACCCTAATAGTTGTCTCTTGTTAGCATATTTAGCTCATTGGTTAGAGCTATTGTTGGCATTTGATATTGTATTTATTATTTCAAATTCTAATGCAATTGTTGATTATTCTGACCATCATTGGTATCAGAGTACTCTATGTTCTGGGCTTGGCATTTGCTTGACTGTGAGGTGAGACCACTGAAGTAGGAATCTGGGATTCAAAGTGATCTAGAGATCTGACCTTGGCACCGATGGATTCACACCTGATGGAAAGCATTTTGGATCTAGGTTTGACCTAGACCCTCTGGAAATAGGAGGACAAGCTCTAGAGATAGACAAATATAACATACTGAAATCAACCGTTAGATTAGTGACTCAGTCACCTGACAAGTTCCTGATCTGAAGTGGAGTGGATGTGAACTTTATCGAATCCTACACCCCTGTTTGGGCAACTGGACATGATGTGGATAGACATGACATAGATGATAAGTTCCTGATATGATATGACACCCACTAGATTTGATGTGATATCCACCAAATCTAATGCGAGGACTCCTGCTCATATCCCCAGACACAAATCTCAAGGATCATCGATATCCTAGGCATGATTCTTGAGGAGAATATGTGGATCCCTCTACATAGATCGAGTAGTTGATGTGGACCCCTGCACGTGGTGGTGGTGATGTGGAAGACACATAGTGGTTGACATGATCGAGGAGTTGATGTGGTAGACACGTGGCGATCGACAAGATTATGCTATGACGTGGCAAAAACCTATTCATTGTGATGTGGCGGGTACTCATTCATCCTAGACGGTAGCAAAATATTATCTATGGATGACCAATTGCCTGCAGGAAATCAAAGTTAAAGGTGCAAGTATTTTATTTTAAATGCCTCCTTATTCCCATTCCACATGCATGTGGGATATATAACTTGCAATTTTTTTTAAAGAAACTTTGGGCACATAGTCCTTAAATAATATTTACTACGCTTATAATTCCATCAGCTACGGTAGCCCAACTGGTCGCTTGAGCCAACGCTAAGACTTATGCTGCAAGAGGTTGGGGTTCAAACCCCGCACAATGAAAAAAAAGATAGTTTTTTTAAGAAAAGTTATATTTTTTTGTTTTGCCAATTATTTTTGCAAAATCCAAAGATAAATTGTGCATTTTTTCTCAAAAGGAGGGATTAAAAAAAAATTGCAATTTTTTTTTGCAAACTAAAGGGGGATCTCATCAAATTGAAGATAAAAAATTCCACCAAAACTTGTTTATTTTGAAAACAAAAGGGGGGACAAAATTGTATTCTTTTTTGCAAAATTCTAATACAAGGGGGGAAATTGTGAATATCAATTTTTGCAAACACAAACAAAAGTTTTTCTTATAAAAATTATTGTAAAAGGTGCATTTTCGATTGAAATCGACACCTTAATTGGCTTTGTAAAATAGGTACATTTTCAGTGGAATCTGACACCTATGCTTTAAAATTTGTGGGAAACTTTGATTGTATGATGCATTTAATTTTTTGTTTTTTGCATTAACATCATAAGTTTCATTTCAAAAGCACACAAGACCCCAAATTTTAAACCCTTATTATGCAATTTATTACACAACAACGTTTGGTATTTATGGTACCTCTGGCCCATACAGGTAAAGCTATCATGTTTTGGGATACTATATATAATGCCTAATATAGCTTCAACAACGATGTCTAAGCTATTGTTCTCTATAAATAATCAAGGAGAAATAATACAAGCCAATGATATTCACTCCATTATTTACCCTAATTCACTCCTATTGTTTGGCTTAATTTCCTCAAACTGATCATCCTTCTTCAAAAGGGCTTTTAGGTAGGTGCCAACAATTTTAGTGAATTCTCTTTCAGTATTGCTTATGTGCCATTGATCTATTTGTTACACATACCTTAAAGTATTCTTCACATACGGTTACGTATATAGATGGGACCAACTTATTCCACATACCGATGGGTATATAGGAAAAGTGGGTAGATCAGACAAAACATGTCTATAAGTCTAGCGGTATATAGAAAGGCGGACCATTTTGGTGTAATAAGGAACCTTCACAATGGTCACTATACACAAATATATTTCAAATACACTGTTGCTTAAAAGTTTCAATTTTGTTCCATAGAAAACCAGAATGAGACTCATTCTATAGGTTGAAGATTTGTGGGATGTAGTGACTGGCACTACAAAAAATTCCACTATATTAGGTATAAATCAGGAAGCATATGATAAAAAGGATATAAGGTCCCTCATGCTTATCTTGCTTGCTACTACTAATTAAGTACAACCTCACATTTGTGATACAAAACATGGTAAATATGCTTGGTATGCATTGAGTACCATATATGAAGGGAAGAATCAATCCACCTCCTTAAACTTCAATCCCAACTTCATAATTGTAGCACCCTAAAATTGGCACAGTTAAACCTTAGTAAAAAGATAAAAATTCAAATTTTAACCTCAAACCGCCCGTTAAACCTCCCGTTACCCGCTTTCCTCATTTTTCATGCCATTTTTAGGATTTGTTTTGACCGTTGGACGATATCATCGTAGATTAGACGAGATCATCCCAGATCTGACGAATTCGTCATGGACAGAACGTCCAGACGATTTTGTCCCAAAACCAAATTTTCATAATTAGCTTCTGTTTCAACAACCTCTCCAACTTGGGCAGAAGCATGTCTGCGTAGTTGGAGATTCCCCCGTTGGAGATCTCCCAGATTGGGATGATCCCCAACCTCCTAACCTCTCCCTAATCCTATATAAACTGAGATTTTCTTAGTTTATCCCCCTGATTCCCCCTGATTCCCCTTGAATTTTTGCCTGAAACTCTGCTTAAACTTCCTTGAACTTCCTCGCACCTCAGAGCATCCTCACACCATCTTTTGCATTCGGTATTTCATGTTTTCTTGCAGGAACTCTACTATTTTTCAGTCGAAGCTAGCTCGGATCATCGCAAGCGATCTCGGATGATTTCGGACGATCTTGTCGAGGAGCGCAGACGATCTCGTACGATTGGAGGCGATCCCGACTGTAGTCCAATTTGGGGGCAATCAGAGTCTAGAGTTTGCATCTCTTTGTCATTTTTTTGCATTTCTTTATACATTATCTTAGTTATTATGTTTATGCATCTTGGAGTTCACCTCATTTAGCATAACCGCATGATAAAGTTAAAATCAATCATTAAATCTACTGCATTTCTCTTGTTTGTTATTTGAATCCATTATTTAGGCACGTTTGCTGTTATTGCTATCATTCTCCTTTGCTTCTGTAGTTGCATATTTGGTATTTTGTATCTATTTTTGTGATTGCAGGTTTCTGACGAATTCGTCAGATCTCAGACGATTTCGTCTGATCTCAGATGACCGACTGTGATTTGAGATGATTATGTGAAATATCAGATGATTACGTACAAGTTGAGATGATTTGGACAGCTACAAAACTCAGAACCTTCATCAAACATCCGGAATCAAGTATGTACTATTCTAGTTAGCATATTCTCTGTGTTTAGCATGCATTTCTATTTTTTGTATTCATCTAAATCAGCATTGGCATATAGAATAGTTTAGATTCATCTTGGCCAAACCTAGGAGTTGAATGATTAAAGTACAAAATGAACACATCAAACTCACTATCAACCTAGGTGTGGAAACTGCCACTCAAAAGTTTCCTGGTGAACCCACCATCCGTCAAAAATTCACCTTTATACCCTTCCCCGAGAGGCGGGACCTTCAAAGGGCCTCTCAGTCTGAGGTATTGTCCCATCCTTCTCGCATCCCCCTTTCGGGCATGGATCCTATAGCTTGAGGGTAAGGATGCAAAAAATTTGGAGCGATACATTTTGGTGAACCCGACGTGAAAACTAAAAACCTTTTGAAAACAATCCAAAAAAAACAAAACATAAATGCATTTAGAACCAAAGATTGCATATCATATTTAGATGGTAGATTATAATAAAAGACGAGTTGTCACCATTAATGTTGAGAATCAATTAGCAGCTATAGAGGTTACTTCTATGCTTAGAGTACCTCAAACAAATAGGGTTCAACCTTTGTGGGACGAACTTGATAGGAGATTGGGTATCATTGGATCTAGGGTACATAGAACTTAGGCAAATTAAGAGGTTTGTCCTAGATAGAATCCTGGATCCTGATCAAGTGACCTTATATCATGAACTTCAGAGAGCTTGCCATAGATGGTTAGCAGATAAAAGAGCCCATGTGTCTTCAGAGTTGTACACCTTTGAGGAATATCTTGAGAATGCAGTTGTAGTACATAAATTTCTATCTCATATAGAGGATCAAGAAGTTGTTTTTACGGATAGAAAAATATGGAATAGAGTTCCTAGAGCTGTGTTATATCGAGAGTATTGCCATGAACTTTATTTCTACCAGTCAAGGTATGAAACAGATAATATCACTATAGCACATTTTATCAAGTTCTTGAAAAATCATTTTCAATTTGAAGAGGAGCATTTCATGACTCCTGATGAACTTGATCCTATCAATGACATCTATAAACTATTTATAGAAAACTAAGCTATTCTTTTATTATTGTTATTTCTTGCATTCAGTGTGTTGTTCATTGTCTTTATAAAGCATAATAAAAAAATAAAAAACAAAACAAAATCATAACAAAAATCAAAACATTTTATTTTAAGTATTATAGTAGGTATATAATTAAAATATATACCTCCCAAATCTGTTGCAAATATATTAATATATATTTGCTAAAATCTAAATTTAGACATAATGACTAGACTCAGGAATGGAAAACAGACTGAAGTAGAAGAAGATTGGTTAAGAAAACCAGAAAATAACCCGGATGTCCTTCCCGAAGACCCAATTCAGGAAGAAGGAACCTTCGACCAACAAGAAGAAGAATTTGTTGTAGGAAATGAACAAAAAGAAAATGATAGAGAGGAAGGATCCTCATCCCCTAAAATATCTCCAGAAGGAGCTGTTACTTTTGAGAACATGGAACATTTCTGGAAGTTCCTCAGTACTAATATTGGCACTCTTAATAGAGCAGTCCATATGGACAAAGATCAAATTAGTGACACTCAAGCAACCCTAGAAGACATATATCACACACGCACTAATCCTTTGTCCTTCGTTGATCAAGAAAGTGATCAAGTTGGACCATCCAATTTGGATATGGCCGCTATAATCCAAAACACGCAACAACAACAGATTACCCAACCACCTAGAGTGCCTGTTACTAAGCCTAGAGTTATTCCCACACAAAAGAAACCTTCATTCACTGCTCTATTTCGCCAAGCTATTGATCAATATACCTCAAATCAACAAAAGCCTAAAACAAAACCAAATGCCAATTTCCAACAATCTGGGATACAACATAATGCTACAACAAATCTTCTTCATAATACTCTTCCTACCAACCATTTACATAACAACAATATAGCATCTAATCCTTACGTCACGCCATCCTACGCTCACAAATCCCATACTCATGTACCACCGAACCAATATGGTGGACAAAATGGTAATCTGGAAGCCATGGTGAAACAGTTAGTCTCTCGCATGGACCAGATAGATCCCTACCGTCCCTCGTACAATTATCGAGAGATGTGTAGTCAGCCTCTAGATCCTATAGTTGTAGCACAACCATATCCTAAACACTTTCCTATGCCTGTCCTACCTATATATAAAGGAACCGAAGATCCCATAGAGCATCTTCGTATGTTTAGGATAGCATGTCATGATATATCACATGATGACTTGTTATTACTAAAAATGTTCCCAAAAAGTTTAGGGGGATGGCATTGGAGTGGTATTATCAATTGCCCACTCATTCTTTGAGAAATTTCGAAGAGACCGTTGAGTCTTTTGTGCATCAATTTAGTGCCTATATTGAAAGGCATGTAACCATTAAAGATTTGTACAACCTAAAACAAGACAAAGATGAGTGTTTTGCTGACTTCTTAGCTCGATGGAGGCAGTTGATAGGAAAATTACACTTTGTGTTACCTTATCGGGAAATGTTGGATATTTTTATCAATAATTTACAAGAACAACTATCCTATGAATTATCAATCGCTACCTTGACCACCTTCGATCAAGCTATAGATTTAGCTCGAAGGGTGGAAGATGCTCTCATTAGAAGAGGTCAGCTCAAAAAGAAAGATGATGAGAAAACATCCAGAAATCAATATAAAAATAAACAAGTTGTGGGTGATGGAGTCATTGATAGCAGAAACATTGCCAATGTTAATACTACGAAAACAACAGAGAAGTTCATATTGAAACCTCTTGATAAACCACCCCGAGAATTTACTAGGTTAAATCAACCTTTATCAACCATTCTCCCGCAATTATTAGCATGAGGTTTGATTCAATTACCAAATATCCAGGAACTCGATCCAACTATACCCGGATACAGAGCTGATTTACATTGTGACTTCCATAGAGGACCTGGACACGCTACCAACTCTTGTAAAATATTAAAACATAAAATACAAGACCTGATTGATAACAATGAGATGGAGGTGCAAGCCTTTCAACCTAAACAAAATCCTTCTAATAATGCTCAAAATAACATCCCCCAAAATCAGAATCAGAATGCCAATCAGTCATTGGACATATTTCAACATCCTTTACCAAAGCATGGTAAAGAGGTGGCTAATCAAATTGAGCATCATAATGTTCCCCCTCCTACCCGATATGTAGGAACTATTAGTGGACATTCACCTAATCATGATGTGGAAGTCTTTGACACAACTTTATCCATGGTTACGACCAGACCTCTATATAATACTCAAACACCCGATCTTAGTGATATAGAATATGAGACTGAAAGTGACATGGAAATCACCTCAAATCAATCAAATAGTTCTGAAGATGAATCAGATCCTATTCAACCTATCACAAGTTTTATGGTTCTAGAAGAACCATTTCCTAGAAGAGTCACTACTAGACCATCTTCTCACCAATTACTTTCTAATGAACAAGCCATAAATGCTAGACCAAGGCCCATTCATCATCCTCAAAATAATATTGTAGGTACCATCGGAGCCGTTACCAGACAACAGGCTCAAAACTCTCAACAGGATCAAACTCAGAATGATGGATCAGCTCCATTCGTTTTGAAAAATCCTAATAAAGGGAATTATGCGCCTAATGTTCAACCTAAGCCTCCTTATAATATTAATGAACAATTATCAAATACTACAGCTAGAATTTCCCTTTTGGACCTTTTAAGATCTTCTCCTACCCATAGGGATGAATTAATGCTCACATTAAGCCAAATGATGGTACCACAAAATATTCAACTTGAAGCCATGTCCAATACTATCATAACTCGAGAAGTCGATTGTATTGACTTTCGGGATAGAGATATACCACAACATAGTTTACATAAAGATAACCCCTTATATATTACTGCCCTAATTGGGGATGTAGCCGTTAAACGAGTCTTGATTGATAATGGTTCATCTTTAAACATATGCACTTTTGACTTCTACCAAATATTTGGCTTTAGAAGTGATGAAATGAAAAGAACTGATATGATCATAAAAGCCTTCAATGACGAAACACAAGAAACGTGTGGAGTTATTACTATCCCCTTGCAAGTTGGTCCTAGAACCTTAGACATGACCGTGTTCATTGTACATTGCCCTACATCGTACAATATACTTTTGGGTCACCCTTGGATCAACGCAATGCGAGCTGTTCCCTCAACTTTACATCAGTGTGTTAAATTCGAATTTAAAAATCAGTTGGTTACCATTCATGGTGATCCTAGACCCTTTGATATGTGTGCTTTGGCAGAACCTGTTGGAGTTCAATTTTGCCCTGCTCTGTCATCCACACATCCTAATTCTCATCAACCGTCTAAACGTGTGAAACACACACCCATAACATCATCTACTTTCTCCCCATCAACTACACCTCTACATATAGCTCAACCATCTTCCGAACAAACCACATTAGGATCTCGAAAAGATCCTAAAACTACAACCAATGCTTCTTGTTTTACTCCTATAACTTCCATACCTATAGACTCACCCATCGATATCTCTATAACATCTACATCCACTACAGGCATCCTTTCCACATCCGACGATGTAGGAAATGTTCCTTCTACCTCTTATGCTCTTACTGATGAGCTCTTACCCGATTTATCTAAAATTCTTATATCAGAAGAAACCAACACTGCCATGCAAGATGCCCTTATTTTAAATAAACTCCCACCCTCTCCTCGTACCTTGGGCCTCCCACAACCTATGGGCAGTATTTACCAAGTCGGGAGTTGTGCTTTTATTTATAAGGGATATGACTGGGGAAGAATACCTAGAAACATCAAGACACCTTGTGATGGATATGCTAGATGCTATTTTGCTAATGAGTATATTAAAGCTAAGCCCATAATGCTTAAATTGGGATATAAAGGGAAAGGTTTGGGACCTTTCCAGAATGGTATGAAAGAACCTTTTGAGGTAGAACCGTGGCCTGCCCGATGTGGTGTGGGCCTATTTCCTAGTAAAGGTCAGCCCTTCCCATTTGAGGATGATGACCATCTCATATGTTACCAAGATTATTTGGATAAACAGGATGTCTTGCATTTTAAGCCTCTTACATGTAATATGTTATCCATAGCTTACCCTGAGATGATTGCTGAATCCGACGATGAGTTGGAAGGGGATATCTTTCATGATGTCTCCATTGAGGAATTGTTACATAACGGATTTTATTTCGATGGCTCTATACCTAGTATAGCCCAGCTTGAGGCCACGACTCCTCAAGATGAATTATCCAAGCTAACCTTGGAAGAATTACAAGAATTAGGCGTTTCACCCGCCCCACCTAATTTTGAGAGAGATCTACATATGGAAGTAGAAAACATCATAAAAATTAACATTGGAACCAAAGATAACCCTCACATAATCAACATTGGATCAGAATTGAGTCAAGAAAAACAAGATAAATACATTGCCTTCATTAAACAATATGAGGACGTCTTTGCTTGGACATATGAAGATATGCCAGGATTAGACCCTTCTGTAGTTATGCATCACCTAGTAGTCCATCCGGATGCTAAACCTGTTAAACAAAAACTTAGAAAAATGCATCCCAAAGTGGCCTTACTAGTCAAAGGAGAATTAGAAAAACTCTTAAATGTTATTTTTATACAAGCCATTGATTTTGCTTGAATGGATCTCAAATGTAGTTCCAGAGTAACTAAGAAAGAAGCCACTAAAGTTAGGGTTTGCACTAGACTTCAGAGATATTAATGTTGCATGCCCTAAAGATGATTTTCCTCTTCCCAACATGGATCAGATCATTGATTTTACTGCTGGGAGTGGAATGATATCCCTAATGGATGGATTTTCTAGTTATAATCAGATCAGGATAGCTCTTGAAGATCAGGCTAAAATAACCTTTATTACCCCTTGGGGGACCTTTTGTTGGAAAGTGATGCCATTCGGTTTAAAGAATGCAGGTGCAACATATCAACGAGCCATGACTTATATCTTCCATGATATGATGCATGATATTTTACATGATTATGTAGATGATATTATAGCTCGTTCCATCAAAGAAGATGATCATTTAGATGATTTGAGAAAAGTATTTGATCGGTTAAGGGAGTATCTTATCCGATTGAATCCAGCTAAATGTATATTCGGAGTTAAGTCCGGTAAATTATTAGGGGTTATAGTTTCTTTACGTGGCATTGAAATTGACCCTCTCAAGATCGTGGCTATCATTGATATGCCCGCACCCACAAATATATCTGAATTACGAAGTCTACAAGGTAAGCTTCAAGCTATTCGCCGCTTCATCGATAAGTTGGCAGACAAAACCGGACCCTTTCTTAAGCTTCTTAAGAAAGATGTCTCTTTTCATTGGGACGACGAATGTCAGGAAGCATTTGAACTCCTTAAACAATATCTCCTTAAACCACCGATGCTTTCACCACCTAGATCTGATCGTCCATTTATCTTGTACATTTTTGCTTCCGATTCTGCCTTAGGAGCTATGTTAGCTCAACTTGACGATGAGAAGAAAGAACGTGCTAATTATTACATTAGCAGGACCTTAATCAGTTATGAAACTCGCTATACCATATTAGAGAAGTTATGTCTAGCAGTCGTATTTTCTACACAGAAACTACGACATTATATGCTCAATCAAACAACGTATGTTATTGCCAAATTCGACCCTTTGCGATATCTCATGAGTCGACCGTACTTATCTGGTCGCACAACAAAGTGGGTTCTTGCGCTAAGCGAGTTTGAACTCACGTTTATAGGACAAAAGTCTATTAAGGGTCAAATCATAGCAGATCAATTAGTTGCTGCACCCTTAGAGTCTACCCATCCCCTCATCATTGAGTTTCTCGATGAATGCCTTAAACTAGAGGCAGACCATCCAGAGCAATGGTCCCTATACTTTGACGGAGCCCGATGTATGAGTGGGGCTGGTGCAGGTATTATTTTAATATCTCCGCAAAAACATCTTATACCTCTATCCTTCAAATTAACATTTGCTTGTACTAATAACACTACTGAATATGAAGCTCTTATCCTTGGATTACGAGCTGCTTTAGCACTAAAAATTAAAAATTTATTGGTTTTTGGTGATTCTCAACTTGTCATAAATCAAATCAATGATGTTTATCAAACCCGAGATGACAAATTGCGTCCATACAAAGCATATGTCTTACAATTATTATCTTTATTTGATCAAGTTACCTTGGAAGCTATTCCTCGAACTAGCAATCGTGCGGCTGACGCTATGGCTGCAGCTGCATCTCTTTTGCCCTTGGAGTTAGATGATGAATATGCTACCATCATTATTCGTCGACTCCAGGAACCCGCTTCAAGAAAATCATGCTTAGAACCTTTGGATGTGTTTCTAATCAACGAAACTACTCCTGAACCATGGTACACTCGATATATTTAATTTTTTGCAAAATGGGACCTTCCCTGATGGTTGTACTAGCAACCGTAGCCGGTTATTACGTAGACGAGCAAGTCGCTTCGTGATTATTGGTAATACCTTGTATAGGAGATCTTTTGAAGGCATCTTACTGAGATGTTTGAATCTAGAAGAATCTAGATCAGCTTTGAATGAAGCCCACAATGGATCTTGTGGGGGGCATTTTAGTGGTAGCGCCATTGCTAAAAAACTCCTCAGGATAGGATATTTTTGGCCTACCATGGAGAATGATGCACATGCTTATGTGCGACATTGTGACAAGTGCCAGAAACATGCTGACCTTGTCCATGCGCCTGCACAAGAGCTGCAGGCTATTTCATCTCCTTGGCCCTTTTCAAAATGGGGCTTAGACATCATTGGAAAAATCAACCCTGTGTCATCTGATGGACACAAATTTATCATAACCACCACTGAGTATTTCACGAAGTGGGTTGAAGCTATGCCATTAGCTTCTTGTACTGGAACCCAAGTTTCCAAGTTTATTTTTAATCAAATTATTTGTAGGTTCGGAATCCCTGCAAATCTCATTTCGGATAATGGAACTTATTTCAAAAATAAATATGTCAAAAGTATAAAATTCAACATCGTTGGTCCACTCCCTATTATCCTCGGGGTAATGGCCAAGCAGAAGCATCTAATAAAACATTAATCAAAATCCTCAAAAGACTGGTCAATAAATCTGGCCGCGATTGGCACATCCAATTATATCTTGCTTTGTGGGCTTATCGAACTAGCGTTCGTACTCCCACAGGCACTTCCCCCTTTGTTTTGGTTTATGGTGCTGAAGCCATTTTTCCCTTTGAATTAGAAGTTCCTTCTTTAGCTCTTCTACTTCAAGATACTGAAGTAGGAGATGAATATCATGCTGGCAGACTTAGTCAGCTGGAACTCCTAGATGAAAAGTGCATCAATGCTTTGGAGCATCTTCGTGCCTACCAAAACAAGCTTAAGAGAGCATACCTCAAGAAAGTTCATCCGCGATCCTTTGAGATCGGTGACCTTGTCTTAAAAGAAAATCAGAAAAATACTAATGCAATTACAGACCTTAAAGGTAAATTTGAGCCCAACTGGCTTGGACCATATGTCATCACCGCTAAATTTGGATCGGGAGCATATCGATTAGCTACCTTAGACGGTAAAGATCTTAAAGAACCTATGAACATTATGCATCTTAAGCGTTATTATGCATAACATTGGGTCATTTCATCATTTGTATATATTGTATTTTGCATATTGTTTCATTTTAGCCATTTCTATCAAAATATTTTTCAAAGAACAGTAATAGTATTTCTTCTTGCAATTCATCAATCAAAATCAAAATATAAAAATATAAAAACATCAAAATTGTCAAAATCTTCAAAAACATATTTTATTTTCATACCTGTCAATTCTTGAAGTGTTGCAGTTATATTTTCAGTTATTTTGGACAAATTAGCATTTATTTGGAAACCCGCACTTTCACATTCACATGAATAAATATCTTGATTTTATTTTTGATTATTAATCTCTCTTATATCAAAGTCCACAGTTGAATTAAATAAAGTTTTGAGCATAGAGAATTGATCTTGTTATTTACTTGAACCAAGTATATCTTTTCACATTAAAATGATTTCATTGCAAATTCGATATGATGCTACATAGTAGAAATGGTTTCTTGAGCGAAAAGTTTCCCCTGCTATCCTATCATGCACATGGTCTAGAATCTTTGAGAATTGACAAAAGGACAAGCTCACCCCTACCCGAGAATAAAAATCCCTTGCTCTACAGCTAATCCGAGCAAGTATCCCTAGCATAGGAAGAAAAGAAAAGTTCAAGAAAAAGAGAAAAAGAAAAATGTTATTTTGTATCATCACAGCAATGTTTCAGCATTATCTCAAATATCAAGCAAAAATACAAAAAAAAAAAAAAAGAGAAAAGAGAAAAGAGAAAAAGCAAAAGCAAAATGCAATAAAATCCTTTCCCTACCCCTTGAAAAGAAAAGAAGGGTGAATGAGCTTGAATCCCTGGAATTCTCAATTATTCAAAAATTGTGAGGTAAGCCCCATAACAGGTGGTTTGTGCCCAACCCGCTTGGCCTTGGGTAATCCCTAGCGTGGTGATATGTCTGTCACATTAGCGACCTTCTTTTGTATAGACCTATGTCGGCTTATGGATTAGCTAGCTCTTGATAACCTAACTTACACAGTAGTCTAGTACGGTTACATGCATACAAATCATGGTTAACGAACATTCATTTGGTTAAGTCAAATTACTTGTATCAAATTATCTTGCTCAAAATTGGTGAATGAACAATACAATTGCACACACATTTGTATTTGAGAGATTCTTTATCATTATGATAAATCAAGATCGGCAATGAACTCACATATGCACATGAGGGTTCCTTACAAATCTACATTTGTCTTTGAGATAATTTAAAATATTTCTGCAACTCTTTTGGAATAAATTTTATTCTTATTTTAGAACATCTGTTTAGTATAAACACAATTACATACATTGTTTTCAAAAATCCAAAATCCTTTTAAAAAAACATGTTACAAAATCTAGCAAATAAAGTCATGTTCATATTATTATTTTCTGTTTATCAAAAATCAAAAATCAATCATGCAATAAAACTAAAAATATCAATTTCTTCTTTGGATTTCACGATGATGGTATAAGTCTATATCTATAATTCTATGCCTAGCGCAAACCATTGTTCTAATCTTATTTTCCATTTATTTTAAACAAATTCATCCAAACATATGACTTACATCATTATGTTACACAATTGTGCTTTAAAAAGAACGAACACTTTTTCTATTTTATGTCATTATGTCAAACATTCAATTTTGCAATGATGGTATAGTTCCTAGGGACTTATTCAAAAATTTTATCACACTTAGGAATTTATGCCTAGCAAAAAAAAATCATATTTCTTTAATATGTCATGCATAATATTTTTTTATGAAACTCTGAAAACAAATCATCACCATCATCATTTTCATCATCACAACACCAAGTCTTAAGACAGTCTCTTAAGCACTCTTTTACTTTTAGCAATATTTCTATACTGGGATTAGCTTGACGACCTAGCGAGCGGCGACTCCATGAAATGGTCTATAACAGCGACAATGTCCTTTGAAATTATTGTTAGAAGCCCCTTTTATTTTTTATCAAATCACACCCCACAAAACAACCAATTTATGCACATCAGATTATTTCATTTACAATTTTATGGCATGACATAACATTATAATTTATTTCCAATGACATAATTACATGAATCAACAATTCAAAACTTAAAGCATCATAATACAACATATACACAAGTCATATCATCAAAAAGACAATCTATATATATATATCAATGAATTATGTACATCATCTGGATTGGTATGCCACAATCAATACCCTGGCATACTCAATCCCCTCAAAAGTAATAATAATACAATCTGCACTCTGCAGTAGCTAGCCTCGAGAAGCCCTCGAGCTCTCAGCCTCATCTCCTCCCCCGCCCTGACATGGAGGAGGTGGTCCCATAGAGGTTCGGGCTGTGTCTCGGGTCCTCATCGTCGATCGTGAGGATGTCCTCGATGATCCCATCATGATCGGCTCTGCAATGGGGGTTGGCAATGGTATCCTCTGTCCCTCTGGGACCGCATGATAGTACAACCCTTGGTAGAATGCGGTCTGAGCAATAGACCATGCCAGATCCTGAGTGCTCGCTCCTTCACCCCGAGCTCTGAGCCATGTAGCCTCATCCTGTAGTGTCTGCACCTGAGCCTGAAGGTGGGCAACCTCAGCCTGGAGAGCCGCTGTCTCACTGCTCTCCCCTACCTCGACACCCTTGCCCTTATCGGGCGATGGTGGTCTCTCCCCCTACTGAGAAGGAAGTCCCTCCTCCCTCCTCCCTGGCTGCTGTGGTCTCTAGGGAGCCCGTGCCATCCTTTGGCATCTCTCCTATGGAGACCATCATTGCTCTCTCCCATCGTGACCCCGCATTGCCTCAATAGCAGCTTGGCATCGCCTCCCCATCCGGTGCACCATGACATGCACTGGACCCTACGCCCTCATCATCCGAGGAGGGTGGATGCCTACATACCAGGCATCATATCCATCCGTGACCCCAACGTCATCACCATCCACTGGCTGGATGGGGGCATCGTCTGTGTCCTGACTCCAGAACCGCTGCATGTCTGGAGCCCCGCTCAGTGTGGTACTATCTTGGACAGTCCGAGAGTACTCGTAATCCCTGAGAGAAGGGATCCCCTACTGTAGACCGAACTGCCATAGCACCCGATCATAGCGGTGGAGCTCTACCTCTCCCCACTCCATCCTCAGCCAACAGACTCGCTTGATGCGAGCCAGCTCCTGCCCATCCTCTGCCCACCCGGGGTGCTCTCGCCATGGCCTCCAGGTGATCTAGTCGGGGATGAGGTCATCCAGCAACCTCCGGGACATCGATAGATCTATCCACCACTGTGACCCCCTTTGTAGCCACCAGTAGAAAACCTGGGGCCTCTCCCGGTCAACCCCTATCAATGGGAGCCCTACCGACCTCCGCACCGTGATGTGCTCCCAGCACCAAACCTGTAGCAACGATGTCAAGACCAGACATCGACCTCCCTTGTATACGACCCCATGCAGGATCCTATACAAGCGGCATAGTACAAAGCTGCCCCATGCAAACCTATACCCGTGGTCTCTCATGTCACAAACTATATCTGAGAGGAGCCATGGTAGCCTGCACCCGCTCTGGTGGCACAACAATAAGCCACCTACCACCCCTGCCAAAACTCGAGTCAGCCTGGATGCCCCAGGCATCTGCCTCAGAGACTCGATGTTCACCCCGCCCTTCTCCAGGGTGAAGCTCGGGTCTCCAATCAATCTCATCATAGCTTGGCCCTGATTGGCCACAGGCATCATCAACCGTCCTTGTATGGGGATCCTCATGATCCTCCATACGTCCTCTAGAGTGGGAGCCATCTCCCCTGTCGGTAGCCAAAAATAGGATGACCCCGGATACCACCTCTCTGCTAGGGCTATCAGTAGCCCCATGTCCGTCGGTACTTGTGGCATCTCTGCCACATGTCGTAGCCCGACCTGTGCTAGTTGGTCATGCTCTGCCTGGTCGAGAGTGGCCAAGTCATCTCTCAGCCCACCGTATTTCCATTCTCGGATCTTTAGTAATCCTTTCTGCAAAACAAACAATAAAACAATAAAATTTATTAATAAACCAATCATTAAAATCAAATTAAATACATTTTAATCATCAAGTAATTATATCATCCACCATTGATGATATCGTCCCAAATTGGGCAAAGTCATCCTTTTTAGGATGAAATCGTCTCCGATTTTGCAAACTTGGGGATCACCCCTTGTTGAACGGGATCGCCCCTAGTTCATCGATTTCGCCCTCCGACGAAATCGACGATATAGGGACGATTTCGTCCCGACGTCGTCGACGGCCTAAAAACGGCCGCGATGCCCCAAACAATCAACATTTAAATAAAAAAAATTGCACAAAGTAAAATCAAACCTAATCTACTAGGATTAGATCCTTACCCGTAGCCCGCGCCGGACCTCTGTCGCTCTGTGCGCTGTCTCCACCATTGTTTCTCTCTGCAGAGCTCTGGAACAGTAAAGATGAATAGTAAAAAAAATGAATTAGGGTTTTCCCTATTTTTCTTAATTTTATTCAAAAACAACAACATTTTTTTAATTTTTGCTTTTTCGCGTTTTTACCTCAAACGTTCGATTTGGGTAAAAACACGGAGGGGGCACCATAGTCAACAGTCGTACGATTCGACCAAGAATCGTCGTCTAAAAAATTGAGTACATTTTTGCTTTCTCGTAAAATGGGAAGAACTCGTCTTTAACGCATTTTCTTCGAAAAATTCGCTAAAGAGGGGGCAAAATGTAGCACCCTAAAATTGGCATAGTTAAACCTTAGTAAAAAGATAAAAATTCAAATTTTAACCTCAAACCGCCCGTTAATCCGCTCGTTACCCGCTTTCCTCATTTTTTGCACCATTTTTAGGATTTGTTTTGACCGTTGGACGATATCATCGCAGATTAGACGAAATCATCCCAGATCTGACGAATTCATCATGGACAGAACGTCCAGACGATTTTGTCCCAAAACCAAATTTTCATAATTAGCTTCTGTTTCAACAACCTCTCCAACTTGGGCAGAAGCGCGTCTATGCAGTTGGAGATTCCCCCATTGGAGATCTCCCAGATTGGGATGATCCCCAACCTCCTAACCTCTCCCTAATCCTATATAAACTGAGATTTTCTCAGTTTATCCCCCTGATTCCCCCTGATTCCCCCTAACTTTCTGCCTAAAACTCTGCTTAAACTTCCCTGAACTTCCCCGCACCTCAGAGCATCCTCACACCATCTTTTGCATTCGGTATTTCATGTTTTCTTGCAGGAACTCTACTGTTTTTCAGTCGAAGCTAGCTCGGATCGTCGCAAGCGATCCCGGACGATTTCGGATGATCTTGTCGAGGAGCGTAGATGATCTCGTACGATTGGAGGCGATCCCGACTGTAGTCCAGATTGGGGGCAATCAGAGTCTAGAGTTTGCATCTCTTTGTCATTTTTCTGCATTTCTTTATACATTATCTTAGTTATTATGTTTATGCATCTTGGAGTTCACCTCATTTAGCATAACCGCATGATAAAGTTAAAATCAATCATTAAATCTACTGCATTTCTCTTGTTTGTTATTTGAATCCATTATTTAGGCACGTTTGCTATTATTGCTATCATTCTCCTTTGCTTCTACAGTTGCATATTTGGTATTTTGTATCTATTTTTGTGATTGCAGGTTTCTAAAGAATTCATCTGATGAATTCGTCAGATCTCAGATGATTCCGTCTGATCTCAGATGACCGACTGTGATTTGAGATGATTATGTGAAATATCAGATGATTACGTACGAGTTGAGACGATTTGGACTGCTACAAAACTCAGAACCTTCATCAAACATCCGAAATCAGGTATGTACAGTTCTAGTTAGCATATTCTCTGTGTTTAGCATGCATTCCCATTTTTTGTATCCATCTAAATCAGCATTGGCATATAGAATAGTTTAGATTCATCTTGGCCAAACCTAGGAGTTGAATGATTAAAGTACAAAATGAACACATCAAACTCACTATCAACCTAGGTGTGGAAACTGCCACTCAAAAGTTTCCTGGTGAACCCACCATCCATCGAAAATTCACCTTTATACCCTTCCCCCGAGAGGCGGGACCTTCAAAGGGCCTCTCAGTCCGAGGTATTGTCCCATCCTTCTCGCATCCCCCTTCCGGGCGCGGATCCTATAGCCTGAGGGTAAGGATGCAAAAAATTTGGAGCGATACAATAATCTCAATATAAATTCTGGTGAAACAGTAGAATTATTCCTTTGTAGAGTGGTAGAATTTAAGTCCAAGATGAATGCTTTGGGAGAAACAGTAGAGGTAATCTCTTGACTTCGATCATTTTGAGAGCTTTACCAGATTTCTACAAAGTGTTAATCACATCCCTTCAAGTGTCCATGAGACAAGTTATTTTTGTTGATTTGATAAATTTGCTTCAAACTGAGGCAAATCAACTTCAAATAGATGAGTTTCAAACAATGCACTTTACTCAAACAAACAAAGGTCAAAGAAACATGGTAACTTTCAGAAGGTGGGAGCTTCTTCCAAAGGTTTCAAAGGCAAGCAACCTCAACAAGGATAAAAGAAGTATTACAAAATTTATGATATGGAAAACCATGACACCAACAAGTGTTGGTTCAAAAATAAGGTCAAAGGTCAAAATAAGGGAAAGAACAAACCACAAAAGAAGAATAAGCAACAAAAGGGACATGTTGCTATTGAGGAATCAGACTCAGATTCTAAGAGAGCACACAAGGTGCTCATGACTCACACAACTTCTAAGCAAAGGGATCTTGTGTGGTATATTGATTTTGGGGCCATTATGCACATGAATGGTGCTATATCATGGTTTGATATATTTGAGGCTAAGTAAGGCAAACCAGTTACCATAGCTGATGATAATACCTACAAAGTCTAGGATGAAGGAAATGTTTCAGTCACTCTTCTTGATGGAAAATTTCAAATTGAGAGTCTTTTATGTTCCAGGATTGGATAATAACTTGTTATTAGTGCCTCAAATGTTGGATAAAAATATGGTGGTTGATTTTAGAGTTGAGGATGGAAAGAAACGTTGCTTCATCACACAAAAAGGTAAACATGTAGCAACAACTTCCTACAAGCATGGCTTGATTTATTTAGATGCCATTTCTACCCCTCATGTTACCTTGGTAGTAAACACAAAAGAGGCCACTTCTCTTTGGCATAAAATATATGGGCATCTAAGTTTAGGATATTTACTTAAATTGAGTAAATATGAGATGGTGAAAGGCCTTCCCACCCTTTCATCTACTTTGCTAGTTTGCTCGGATTGCTTAGCAGGGAAGCAACATCGAGTACCTTTTAAGTTGAGCTCCTCACGAGCCAAAAGACCATTGGAGTTGGTACACACCAATATGTGTGGTCCTATGCCAAATAGTTATGAAGGAAAGAGGTATTTTCAGTTGTTCGTTGATGACAACTAGCAAAAAATGTGGGTTTTCTTTCTACATATGAAGTCTGAGACCTTCATATTTTTTAGAAGCTCAAGAAATATGTTGAGAAGGAATCAGGAAGTTCTATTAAGATCCTTTGCTCAAATCAAGGGAGAGAATTTACCTCAAATGAGTTTTCATCATTTCTTACTACACATGGGATTAAGAGGCAACTTACTACAACCTATACTCCACAACAAAATGGAGTTGTTGAGAGGAGGAATCGTTCCATCATGGAGATGGTTTATTGTATGCTTACAGGGGTATATATAGAGCAACAATATTGGATGAAAGTTGTCAAAATAGCAACGTATCTCTTGAATAGAGCATCCACAAAAGCTCTTAAGGGAATGACTCCACAAGAAGCTTGGAGTGGTAGAAAACCCTCCATTTCCCATCTTAGCATATTTGGGTGTAAGGCATTCATATACATTCCAAAATAAAAGAGAAAGAAGTTAGATGAGAAATCCTTGTAGTGTATTTTTCTTGGTTATGATGAGCATTCCAAGGGATATCATTTGATAGATCCTAAAACCAAGAAGATTCACATCAATCGAGATGTGGTATTTGATGAAGATTTCACACTAGATAACACATATTGTACTGTATACTTGGATTATGAGGAGCCTAAGAAAGAGACTCCTCCTCCATAGAATAAAATTTTCAAATGGTATACTACCACAATGAGAGACTCAAAAGTTACTACACCTCCAGATCTAACTTTAGATCGACCTCATACATGCAGTATGACTCATCAAAATAGAGCAGAAGCAAATATTGCAGAGGTTGATGAGCTTTACCAACATTTTGAAGAAATTTTTGTAGATGTAGAAGAAGATAAAGAAGTAGAAGATATGGATGTGGATGATGATAGGGTTTTTATGTCTTCATTGGATGAGCATGAACCTACCATGGTACAAGATGCACTTAGTGAGCCTTAGTGGAAGGTAGCTATGGATGCAGAACACTTGTCTCTCATAAAAAACAACACTTGGAAGCTAGTTGATATACCTCTTGAAAATAAGCCCATTGGCTGCAAATGGGTATATAAAGTGAAGTATAAGGCAGATGGCATTATTGATAAGCATAAGGTCTACTTTGTTGCAAAGGGCTATGCACAAAAAGAAGGCATTGACTATGAAGAGACTTTTACACCCACTACTAGGATGACTACCATTCGAGTCCTTTGTGCTATGAAAACACAATTTGGATGGAAGATACATCAAATGGATGTAAAAAGTGCCTTCTTAAATGGTGATCTCAAGGAAGAAGTGTATATGACTCAACTAGAAGGATTTATGGTTGAAGACCAAGAGCAAAAGATTTGCAAATTGGTTAAATCCTTGTATGGATTAAAACAAGCTCCACGAGCTTGGTACATAAAAATTGATAATCACCTATTACAACATGGTTTCAAGAGAAGTCCTTTGGATGCTAATCTCTATTTCAAGAAAATTGATTCTGAAATAGTGATTCTAGTACTCTATGTTGATGATCTAATTATCACTGGTAGTTCAAAGAAATTTATAGATCCAATGAAGGGTAACTTGAAAAATTTATTTGAGATGATAGATCTAGGACTTATTCATTATTGTCTTGGATTAGAAGTGGAAAAAAAGAAGAATCACATTAGAGTGACACAGAAGAAATATGGCAAGACATTGACTGAGAAATATCACATGATTGATAGTAAGTCTAAAGCAAATCCAATCGAAACATGACTACAATTATCATGATATGATACTTCTCCTCAGGTATATGAAACTCTCTATTGCTAGTTTATTGAGAGTCTCATATATCTGACCAACACTAGGCCTTACATCAGTTTTACCGTGAATTATATTTCTAGGTTCTTGCAAGAACCTAAGGTTAGTCAGTGGAGAGCAACAAAATGAGTTCTTCATTATGTCTATGGCAGTACAGAATATAGCCTGGAATACAAGAAGAATTACAACTTCTTCTTGCAAGGTTACACAAACTCTGATTATGTTGGATCAATAGATGATAGAAAATCAACTTCAAGATACATTTTCATCTTGGATCTGGTCCTGTCTCTTGGCGTAGTAAGAAGTAACAGGTGGTTGCTTTATCATCTACAGAGGTAGAATATAGTGCAGCATGAGGAGCAGCGTGTGAGGCGATATGGTTACGTTGCATTCTTTCAAGTATGGATCTTCCAAAGAATCTTCCAATCCACTTGAATTGCGATAACCAAGGTGTTTTGAAACTTGTCAAGAATCTAGTGTTCCATGAATGCACCAAGCATATTGACACTCAATGTCACTTTATTCAAGATGAAGTTCCAAAGCACAAGATTCAGCTCCAGTACATTCCCACCGATGAACAAGTTGTGGATATTTTCACTAAGGTACTTGCACGTGTCAAATTTGAGTTGTTTCGCAACTCTCTTTGTATTTCAAAATAATGTAATAAGGGGGGATGTTAGGGTAGATTATATTATTACATCATTTTCTACCTAGGTTTGTTATTCGCTTGACAACAATTGTTAAGATAATATATATTGTTAGGCTATATTAGGATTATTTTATTATTAGCCTAATAGTTATTTCTTGTTAATATATTTAGCTTGTTGGTTAGAGCTATTGTTGGCATTTGATATTGTATTTATTATTTCAAATTCTAATGGCAAAAAATATATTTAAACATGTATGCAAGTTAGAATTTACTTTATATTTTAAAAAATCTTGCAAATGCTTTGGAACATCTAGCTTATTATTTGCTATGTGCAAATGCTTTGGTAATCGGTTGCTGGGTCAATATATGATGCTTAGACATATTCCTCTTTATCCATTATATGTTGATAAGGTATTTGGAACCCCAATTTGGCATGCAAAACCTATTTTATATAATCTTGCAGGTTGCTGCCCTGATGTTCCTGAGCAACCCGTAATTTTTTATTATAAAACTGTAGTTTTTTGTTATAAAACTATAGTTTTTCTAGCAAATGTGCAGTTTGTAGAATTTGAATTTATATTACCTTAAAAATATAAAATAAGGGCGAAAAACATATTTAAACATGTATGCAAGTTAGACTTTCAAACTAATACCCAAGACTTCCACTTCCAATGCTTTCCACTGTGATTTATTATAATTTATTTAATGCTAAAAATATGCAAATAATTACAAAAAACTACAAAAAACCTATCCAAACAACATGTCATTTTTCACAATTTACTATGTTAACATCAACATTAACATAAATAAAAATTAACATACTTGGCATTAAACTATAGTATTTAGGCAAAATGGACAAGTTTAATATGACATAACACTAAAATAATGACATATTTTATTATCTCATCATTTTGGAGTGATATAACAACATTTAATCCATTCACACCAAACTTGATCAAAACCAAAATTTTTGAGAATCTCATGTAGAAAACTCTTACGAACCCTATCATATGATTTTTTCATATCTAATTTCATAAGTATACCTAGTTTTTTCATGGAATGAAGAGAATGTATGACCTTCCATGCAATGATTACACTATCAAAAAATTTGTTACCATGAACAAAACCACCTTATTCCTTTAAAACACCACAATTTAGAATGCTTTCAACATTGTTTATGATAAATTTTGAAATGATCTTATAAATAATAATACAAAGGATTATTGGATGAAAGTATTTTGTCTCATATTTCTTGGAAACCAATAGAATAAAGGTGACATTAATCTCACTTATTGTAGTCTTCCTTTTCTGGGCCTATTCAACTGCGACCAACATATCACTCTTCAATATATCTAAAATTTTATGAAATAAAAATATAACAAATCCAAAGAGGCTAGGTGCATTTCTAGGATGGAAAGAGAAAACTACTTCATGTACCTCCTCTATAGATGTCTTATTTATCATGATTTTATTTTTTCATTGTGTGATAATTGATAAAATATTTTATAAAATCTTACCTTGTGCCTCATTATTGTGCCCAACATATAACAAAATATTTTTGAATAACTAATTACCTTCTTTTTGATATCTTCTTTCCCAATATTTCTTCCATCTAGAGTTAAAATATTTTCGATGTGACAAAGAGAAAAAAATATTTTTGTTGTAGTATGCAAAATTTTGGTTTCCTTTCTCCTTCCTTGAGCTATTCTCCCTAGTATTTTTGGAATCAATATTCATTTTTCAATGCATTATAATAATAAAAGGTAATTATTTTTCTTGCACATAATAATCTTAGTCCATTTCATTGATTTTTCTATCTCTTGTAAATTTTTGAGCTTGGATTCAATTTTCTTCTTTTCTTTAAAAATGTTACATAAATATTTAGCATTTCAAATCTTCATTTACGCCTATAGATATTTAAATTTTTTACTAGTGCATACATAATGCTTCAAAATTTGCTTCATCCCACCATAACATAATCATTTTGAAGAAATCCAGAGCTAATTTATCCTTAAAATATAGAGGTATAGGTGGTAGTAATATATTCTTAGATATACATAAAGGGATCCGTGTGGACCTCAATTGCTACATTATTCCCTGAAAAGACCCACTTAGGAAAGGACCTTCTATTTCAGGAAGGCACATTCCACTTTTTATGTAGAATTCAACTCTTTATCTACACATCTAGAATAGGATATCCTTTTCTTAGAGCTTTAAATCAATGCTCGAGCTCTCTTCTTGAGTAATCCCTTCTTATTTTTTGCCACAATCCATTTAGAAAATTGATCTTAATTAGAAGAATTAATTTCTAATATTAAAACTGATCTTGAATGCCTAACAAAAAACACCAATTTTTGGCATATCATTTTGACAAATAAAAATTTGCATGGGATGGATGTGTAAGAAAGTCACTCTCTTCCATTGTTGATGTAAGTATCAAAAAATAGTTAGATACATTTGTGATCTAAAAGCCATATAGTCTAGAAGTAAACTGACTTTGAATGACCATTATTGAGTTAATCACAATTCAAATTATGGGTTTGTGATTTGATCCTATTCACAATAAAATATATGAATAGATTGTATGCTTTGTTTACAACCATGTGTTGGATAACAAAAATATATCCAATAATTTTGCTATATGAATTTATCCAATATTTTGACTATCCCATGTATAAGTAAAACTTGAAGGAATAACATCCCAACAACAATTTGAATTGACAAATAAAACAAAATATTGGATGGATTTAGACCATACAAAATTTCCACCCATATTTTCGAAAAGAGATAGAACTATGTTTAAGTCACCCCCAAGAATCCATATATTACAATTATGAATCATCATTGTGTTTGACAAAAGTATGCTAAGGTCCTTCCAAATTCTTTTGCAAGGAGTAACTAAGCTAGAGCATTTAAATTTACAACCTCAAATTTGATGTTTTTCTTTCTTACAAAATAGTCCAACACCCTACTAATTTTTACTTCTATAATTGGCCATCCCACTCGTGTTTGTCCCAAAATTTTGCAATATTGCCAATAGATCCTATAGAAGAAACTATAGTCAATACTTTATCTTCCAATTTTTTTTAAAGCATCATTACATTTCTCACTACTTAATTTTATTTCTTATATTAAAATAATTTTAGGAATATAACATCTATTAATATCTTAACTATTTTATAAAGTTCTTATTCATACCCCTAATATTCCATGATACCATTTTAATCATTACTTTTTATTTTTATTTTTTCTTTGAATTTAGCAAAAACCCCTTACGAGGCCACCTTGGTCTGAGAAACCACAACCAGGGGGTTCTACACTATTAAAATCACCCAGGAATCATGCCCGACCCTGAACGCACCAGCATTATCAACTGGATTTTGGGTACCTAATGTACATTTGGTAGGGTGAAGATTTGAACCAGGGATCTCCCTTGGAGGATTTCCCTACCCTCTTCAACTCACCTACAACACGTGGGTTACTTTTTATTTTTATTAAGGGGCTTAGTCCCACTTATTGTTAATGCATGTGATGTTTATTTTTGGCTTTCCAAGTTGATACTCCTTTGAGTTTCATTTTCTCTTTATTTTTGATTTAATGACCTTCCTCTCCTTTTTTCATTCCCACCAAAACTTTCATCTTCATCAATATATTCTATTTTTCCATACTACTCATAATGAAACTTATCTTCTAAAGACATATGCTACCCTAGAAAATCTAAAATGTAAGGAATAACCTCATAAAAACTTTCTTCTTTGTGTTGTTGTAGAAATCCTAAAGAACAAGGGTGATCCTCCATAGTATTTATTCTCTTTTCATGCCCTAAAAACCCTAAATTTTTATGGATATCCTCCATATGCATTTCTTTATTATGTTGCTCTTATAACCCTAAAGTGCAATGTATATAGTCTATACTAATTACATTTTTATTGTAAGGAGAGGATTTTATGCTACTTGATGAAAATGAAGATGATTTACTTGGATTAACATTGACCTTCTTTGCATCCTTTGCTTTAAAATTTTCCTCCCATATTTCTTTACATATTTAACTCCTAAGTTTGAACTTGTGCATTATATTTCCACATACATTGTATTTGGTTGTGCTTCTAATGGTTGATTCAAGTGAAATATAATGACCTTTTCCATTTGATGCTGCAAAGTATTTTTTTATCACTTTCTTGGGAGTGGAAAATCCTTGATTCAATGTAATTTCTAATATATTTGATATCCTTGCTTCATATTGAAGTTTGTCTCATGCCAAAAAAAATCCATCTCTTTTTCCATAATTTTCACTTTGTAATCCCTTGTCATGTGTTTATTCTCATGACATTTATGATATTGGAATGCAATATTTTTATAATCTACTTTTTGATCCCATTCTCTAAATTTAGATTTAGTCCTAATGGCCTATAGTAAATATTTTGAAATATCCATGCTAACACAATTTCAAGTGTATACAACATGCCTTATCTCCTTTGTACTAGTCCCTTCCATATGAACTCCCTATAATATTTTTGATATTATTCACAACCTTGCTATGGATAAACTGATAAGTCCAAAAAATCTAATCCACAACAAAATGCTTTTACTAGTCTCTATATCCACACAAAATTCTCACTACATGATCTTAAATATAATGCATATTTACCCCTAAGCCAAGGACCACCACACATGATTATATCCTAAATTTTTAAACTAAAGAAGAGAAGGTGATGAGAAAAATCCTTTGCAAAGAAAAGTCATGGAGTAATTTAAATTTAGTCTCCACTTCCACTTGATCTAATTTTGAATAGTATCCATGTAACTTACACATTAACCCTATGATTTTAAGAACCATTGTATCATGCTCAATTATCTCATCCTTGACAATTACATATAGTGTAGTATTTGCTACCTAGATAAGGTTTGCCATATATTAACTCTTCCTATTATCTCTCAATAGTGCATCCATACTTTTAAGTAGGGTATCATTACTTCCAAGTAGGGCATCATTACTTCTAGTAAGGACTTCCAAAAATTACTTCCCTTTCATGACATACATTTTATTTAGAAAATACTTTAGTTTTTGAGTTTCTCTTAAGATCTAGAGCAAGAAGAAATGACACTCTTTCCTTGTTCATACTTTTGGATCCCTTGGATGGTGGTATTATATCTCTCATCATCGAGGCATTCGACCACCTTAGCATAGAAGTCAAATTTAGTCCCAAATTGACTCCAACGATCACATCACAATCCTAGAGGTGCCACATACAATTACTTCTATGGTGAAGTTTAAAAATTCTAACTCATCCATACCTAGACATTATTCTACTCTCTTATCAACATAGTTCCCATACTAAACTATCCATGTATTCTCCATGAAACCAAATTTTCTTTGATATTCCCTTGCATGTGTGGATTTACAAAACATTTTATTGATCTAGTATCTATTAAAATACTTATAGGGAATGCATGGAGCTTACTTATGGTCTAAGTAGGAGTGTTTTAATCCTTTGCTTGGCAAAGTTATCCATTGCTATATGAATGCAATGTTGGATTTGGTTAGGCTATGATGGTTTCTTGGTGACAATTTTATTTCCCCACTAAAGGTATTACTTGGAATAATGGTTATCTCCATAGGCAAAACATCCATCCTTTAGTCCTTTATTGAATTGATTCAAGGTTCTTTCTATTAAAAGCTTTGATATTGATTATCCTTCTAAAAATATATTTTCCAAATTTTATTTTGCTTCCATTAGTAGGGATTTTTTAGAAAATTTTTCTTAAAAGCAAGTATTGATCATTGAGAAGTTTTACCCTTTATTTAGATATTGCTTGCAACTTTTGTTCTAGCTTAATGGTATTATTAAATCCTTCTACTATGGTTTGTAGGCCATAAACATCACTTCAATCCCTATACAGGGATTCAAACCCATGATAAACTCCTAGATCTAAAATTTCTTATCAATTTGATATAGATGCACATACTTTAGGATTCTAGTTAAGGTATCAGAGTATAAAGTTACAATAATATCCTTTTATGTGAGGTTTGAAAGCTCAATCATTTTATTGTCAAAGTACAACTATTACAACCACCACTATTGGAATATAATGATAAATAGCTACCAAGTGATATTTCCTACTATTATTCCTCTTTCTAATTTTAGATTTTTCCATCAAGAAGTTGCTTCTCTAGAGAGTTGGTATACAACCTATATTACTTTGGTATCTTCCATGAAGTTTCAAAATTCAAAATACTTCTTCATTTCAATGACCCATGCCTCAACTACATCTCCTAGGGCTTTCCCATCATATTTGATAATGTGATCTTCTTATGATTATTGGACAAATATTTTTCCAATTGAGATACAAACTTATTCACTCTTTATGGATTTGCTACGCTTGCATGGAATATTGATTATTTTCTATGATATTATAATTTCGTAGAGTCTTATAATGGTGATCCCTATATTCATCATTCTCTTCCTATCCAAATTCTCTTTCCTCCTATTTTTTCCAAGGATGGATACTCTATCCCTTGTTTCACCTAATAAGTGTTAGGTAATTATTATATTATCACACCTCATAAGAGGTTAGATCAATTATAAAGATATAGCCTCATCCATTATAGCCATATTGATCTTGATATGTTGTATTGAAATATGTGATAATAAATGTAGTTTTACTTTTTTTGCTTGAACCAAAATTTGGTATCAGAGCACTTTTTTGTTGATGAGGATTGTAGATATATTTTATTTCACCTCCCCATTTGATCACTATTTTTCTAAAATAAAATTTATATTTTGATAAGGTCTATGTTTGTGACCCTACTCTAGTGCACTTGGAGCAACAAATCCTATAATTACTAGATTTATTTTGGGTTTCTAAGGAAGAAGTCCCTAGAATTGAGAGGCTGACTATATTCTTCATGCCTCATGTTCCCTATGATATTATTGAGAATGTGTTAAGGATAAACTAGATGAATATATATTTTAAGCAGTTCTTCCCTGTGATTTTTCTCATCTACCATTAAGGAATAACTACAACAACAAAGGTAGATATTGCCTCAACTCTTTTTCTTGAGCCTTGTTTGTCATGTACTGAAGTTTTTATGTAGACATTAAAGCTCTAAACCTAGCCATGGAAGTTAGAATTTAAGATAGGGATGGTGGTGCTATAATTCATCTTCTTTGACTCTATGGTAATAGTATTTAATTTTTTTTGGTTTCTTACTTATCAAAGTTTTAGGCTTCTTGGAGTTCTTATGTTTTTTTGAAGATTGCTTTTCCAAAGTAGATAAGGAGAGTGCTGAGAGGTACTCTTGGGAATGGGTATTGTCACGATCCTCATTCTTTTTCTTGTAGATAAAATCCTTGAGGCTAGGGAGTTTTTGTGTTTTGGGAAGACACTACCATGATTATGGATCTATAGTGACTCGATAAAAATATTCTTTTAAGGTTTTAATATAAAAACAGAAGAATGTCAATTTTGAAGCTTGAGTGAGTTTAGGAATAAGCACTAAAATTTGCAAGAGGTAAGAGAAAGTCAATTACAAGTAAAATTTCCCATTTATTTTAATTTTTTTAAAATTACATATTATTTAAAGTATTAAAAGCAACATTTTCCCTTTTCCATGTATATGGGATTAAGTAGGAGAGTTGGCACTTTGAAAGAAAGTATCAAATTTTAAAGTAGAGGTCAAGATGTCAAAACACAATACGACCAAAAATTTCTTTTTACTACCCTAGGAAAAAAAATATTTTAATTTTGTAATTTTCTATAATATTTAAGGGAAAATAAATGCAAAACTGACTATAGTGAATATTTTACAAAATTAAGGGGGGTGGTAAATTTTTTTTGTAAAACGTATATTTTTTGTGGCGACTAACACCTCCAAATTTTAAGATATTTGCTTAAAAAAATTCATAATTTGTATACCATTAAAGCACACAAGCAACATTCAGTATCAACAACACCTTTAGCTCACATTTATAGGTAATGTTGTCATGTTGAGCTACTATATCTATAGCTTAATAAAGCTACAATAATAACATCTAGGCATTGCCCCTTTACCTGATTGAGAAAATATAAGGTCATCTTTTTTTGATACTTTCACTCCATCATTCTTCTCTATTTATCATTATTACTAGAAATAAACCATGTAATTGAGAAATTATGAGTATATAGGGAACTTATACCCACATACAAGAAGTTATCTTTAAGTAGGTGTCATTAATAGGGTAAATCCCTTTCTGTAGGTGTCATTAATAGGGTAAATCATTATTTTTCACATACCTTAGAGTCTCTCTCATATATGGGCATGTATATCGATAGGACTAGCTTCTTCCATGTATTGATGGGTATATAGAAATGTTAGGTGTATAGAAAGGTTTGGTATATTGAATTGGTGGCATATTGAAAGGAGGACCATTTGAGGGTTATAAGGAAACCTCACCATGTAAGCATCACAAATTTTTTTAGAATCCTAGCTATTCAAAGTTTCGAACTTTGGACCTTGAAAAACTAATATGAGAACCATCTTGGTAGTTGAGAAAATCTAGAACATTATCATAGACATAATAATTCAATTTGAAGAGGATGAAGACGTCTAATAGAAACTTGATGATGTAGATACCAAAACACAGATGATCATCACCCTTGCCATAGTAGATGCTATCCAACCATACATTTGTGAAGTATAAACATCTAAGGTATGGGAAAATATTTCTACCAGCTATGAAGAGAAAAATGAATGAATAATACTTCATCTTCAATTTCAAATCCATACATTGAGAGTTCATGATGGAGAAAATATTGAGGTTTTTCTTCATCGAGTTGTAAAGTTGAAATCTAGAGTTAATGCCATGGGTGAAATAGTGGAAGATAAGATCTTAGTACCCATCATACTTCAAGATTTATAAATTTATTTTGATTGTTGATGACTTCCTTACAAGTTTCAAATAGGAAAGTGTCCTTTGATGAGTTGGTAAATATGCTTCAATAGGAAGAAGCAACCAACAAGTTGAGGGATAAATTGACACATAATGCACTTATTTACAAAAATTCTAGGAATAAGAATTCATATAAAGGCCCTTCCCATGATCATCATCATTGTCATCACAAAAAAAACCTCATAAAAAAAGAGGTACTATCATATCTATGATAAATAAGGACGTGAAATGAAAATTTATTGGTATAACTCTATGGCTCAAGGAGGTCAAGTATGCCAACCTCAATAGGAAAAGGCATAGTATGAATCAAGTCCCAAGAAAAAGTGACAACAATGGGAATTATTAGCTTTAGACTCAAAACATGCACATAAGGTGCTAATGTCCAAGGCAAAGACAAGATCTAAGGATGATATCTGGCTAGCAAGCACATGATTGGGCAAAAAGTACAGTTTGACTCCTTATAAGCAAACAATGGGAAACTGGTCACCATAGCAAAGAAAACCTATCGAGTCAAAGTAATGGGATATGTTACTCTTAATCTTCATACAAACAAATGCACCATTGAAAAGGTACTATATATACCTAGATTTATAAATAACCTATTATCTGTACCACAAGTTCTAGATCATAACATGGTAGTCAAATTTTGATTTGTTGATGACAATAAGAAGTGTTTTATCACAAAATATGGTAAGATTATGGCAAAAATTTCCTACAAGAATGGCTTGTTTGTACTCAATGTCATATCCTCCCCTAATGTCACACTTTAAACAACAACGATCAATGCTACCTCTCTTTGGCATATGGGATATGGTCATATGAGTTTTGGATACTTTAGATGAGTAAGCATCACTTGGTGTTAGGTTTTACAAATTTTATCCAATATTACTAGCATACTCAAGTTGTTTAGCAAAGAAACAACACCAAGTACCTTTTGAGTTGAGCGCTCATAGAGCCAAAGGGCCATTGGATGTGATACACACTGATTTGTGTAGAACCATGCCAACCATATTTGATGGATGAAGGTACATTTAGTTATTTATAGATGACTACTCAAGAAATATGTGGATGTGTTTCTTGCAACTGAAGTAAGATGTGTTCAAGTATTTCCAATGCTTCAAGACACATGTATAAATAAAAATTAGGTATTCTATTCAAGTTATTTGGTCTAATAAAGAGGGAATATACATCCAATAAATTTTCAAGGTTTCTTGTGCAAAATGATATTATGCGACAACTCACTATAGCATACATTCCATAAAATACTAGGGTTGCTAAAAGGTGAAATCATTTTATCATGAAAATAGTTTATTGCATGTTCATAGGATCCAATGTAGAGAAACACTATTGGGCTAAAGTAGTCTTCATTCTGATGTCTTCTAAATAGAGAACCCACAAAGGTACTACAAGGCGTTACAACTAAAGAAGCTTGGTATGGAAATAATCCTTTCATTACACATATCAAAGTCTTCAAAATCAAGATATACATGCATGTGCCAAAGCAAAAAAGGACTAAGTTTTATGGGAAGAACTTTTCAAGTATTTTTCATAGGTATGATAGTCAAAAGTCTATCAATTGATAGATCTAGTCACCAAGAAATCACATATAAGTTGAGATATGGTGTTTGATTAATAATTAGAAACTAAGTCAAGTACTAAGGATTCTAATGAGTTTGAAGATGACACATATCTTGTTGTGCATATGGATATAGATGAGAAATTTTATGAGGAATTTATAGAAATTATTGATAAACTTGTAGTAGTTGATGTACTTATACCTCCATATCAACATAAAAGTACTCTAAAATTGATCACTAGTACCATCAAAGATACTAAACTTGATGCACCTCCTAAAATAACTACCACACAACCATATACTCATAGTAATATTCATTAATAAGTAAATATCGGCTTGATGTCTTCAATGATGGATAACTCAAAACTAGCATTAGTAAAGGATGCATTTAGTTTGCTACAATAAAAGGTAGCTATGGATGCAAAATATAAATCTTTGATAAAAAACACATGGTATCTTGTTGATATACCAAAAGGAAAAACACCATAGGCTACACACGAGTCTTTAAAATCAAATACAAGGTAGTTGGATCCATTTATAGGTATAAGGTAGAACTCATAGCAAAGGACTATGTAAAAAATGAAGGAATTGAATATGAAGATACATTTGCAACCACAAAAAATATTAAAACCATATGTGTACTCTATGCACTGACATCATATTTTGGTTGGAAACTTCAACAAATGGATGTCAAGAGTGCTTTCATTAATGGTGATCTCAAAGAAGAGGTATATATGACACAACTTGAAGGCTTTGTTGTTAATGGAAAATATCAAAAGCTGTATAGATTGAAAAAATCATTGTAAGGGTTGAAACAAGCTCCCAAAGCCTGGTACATCAAAATAAATGATCATCTATTACAACATCGTTTCACCAAAAGTTCCTTTAATTCAAATATCTATATTGATAAAGTTGGATCTGAGATAGTAATATGTGTGTTGTATGTTGATGATATTTTCTTTTGACATCTTAGATTATTTGGTAAATGGTGTGAAGAATGACTTAAAAATTTATTTGACATGATATAATTAGGACTTCTGCATTATTGTCTTGGCTTGGAAGTATGAGAAAGAAATAATCACATTATAGTCTCATAGATAAAATATACCAAGACAATATTGGAAAAATACTAGACGATAGATTGTAAACCATAGGCAACACTAGTGGAGCAAGGGATACAACTATCCCAATATGATAAGTCACCTTAGATATCTAGTCCTCTTTATCTTCAACTAATTGGGAGTCTCATATATCTAACAAATACTAGGCCTGATATCAAATTTATTATGAGTTATCTTTTGAGGTTCTTGTAGGAACCTAAGGTGAATCATTAGAAGGAAGCATAGAGGATACTACATAATGTTCATGGTACAATAGAATATGGCTTGGAGTATAAGAAGAATGATAAATTCTTTCTACAAGGATACATAGAATTAAATTATGCTGGATCTATAGATGATAGGAGATCAACATCTAAATATGTATTTCATCTAGTATCTGGACTTGTCATGTGACACAACAAGATATAATATGTAGTAGCATTGTCATCCATAGAGGAAAAATATCACATTGGATAAGGAGTTGTGTGCAAAGTGATATGGTTATGTCACATACTATCAGATATAGGCATATGAAAATATTAATTGATAATATTGAATTACAACAATCAAGGTGTTCTAAAATTGGTTAAGAATCTAGTCTTTCATGAAAGAACAAAACACATTGAATTTTAGTGTCACTTCATTCGAGAGCAAGTTTAGAATCACTAGTTTCAACTCCAATACGTTCCCACCAAAGAACAACTTGCAAATATTTTCACAAAGTCACTTACATATATCAAATTTGAATTATTTTGCAACTCTCTTTGTATACCAAATAATGTAATAGGGGGGATGGTGGGACATCCAATGTTAGGTAATCATTACATTATTACACTTCATGGGAGGTTAGATCAATTATCAAGATATAGCCTAATCCATTGCAACCATATTGATCTTGATCTATTCCAACTTTCAAGTAACTAATATGCTATATTTAAATATATTATATTAAAGTAATAAAAGTAGTTTTTCCAAAGACCAAGGAATGCCAAAGACCAACCGATTTGGGAACCTACTGAGTCCAGGGAATTCACTATCAAGTCGGTTTATCAACTCAATTTTCTTCCTGAGGAAACTCTTATTCCTTGTAATTTGGTTTGGATCAAACACCTTACTCTTAAAGTTTCCTTTTTTTCTTGGATGGCAATTCAAAATAGGATCCTTATTGTTAAAAATCTCATTAAAAATGGAAGTCCTCTGTCTAATAGGTGTTTTATAAGTCTTTCTGATTGGGAGTCAACGAGACATATCTTCCTAGACTGTTATTTTTCATGCTACATTCATAACAAGCTTATTCAAAAATTCCAAATCAGTTGGGCCAAGCTTTCTTCTATTGTTGAATTGTGTTCTCAATGGACTAATCCTTTCTGCAATCTCTTTCTTTGTAAAATTTGGAATTTTTTTCTACATCACTTTCTCTGGCAAGTTTGGCTTGAAAGGAACATAAGAGTGTTTTTCGGTCTAGCTAAGAACATTGATTCCATTACCAATAGAATTATCCTTTTTGACAAAGAAAATGCACTGCTGTCCCCAAATGATCCTCATCCTATTTCGATATTTGAAGCTTCTCTAATTCAATCCTTAAACATCTCTCTAGAGAATTTCAACTCCAATAATTTCCAAGTCTCTAGAAATAATATCAAATGGGTGCTTCCTCCCCAAGGATGGGTTAAAATTAATTTTTATGGGGCAGATAAAGGAAATCTAGGGAGATCTGGGGTAGGGGTAATACTCAGGGATTGCAAAGAGAATTCCATATTTGCCTTTGCTAAAGATCTTGGAGACCAAAGTAACCACATAGCCAAAGCTAGAGCCCTGTGGAGAGGTTTACTCTTCATTAAAAAATCCTTAGAAAAATTCATTATTGAAGGGGACTCCCTAAACATAGTCAATTATTTAAAAATTCCAAGAATTTGATATGGAAGGTTAAGAACCTAATTGAAGAAGCTATAAGCTTACTCCTATAGCAGCATGAGGTCATTATTCAACATATTTTCAGGGAGGCAAATGGTGTGGCAAACAAGTTGGTAAACATCAGAGTTTCTACCCCTGGAATGATGACATGGACTGACACCCTTCCTCATGGGGTTGAAGAAATTACAAGGTCAAAAAAAATTCAAAATGCATATCAATCCAATTTTTAAATTTGTGCCTTGGAAAGTTTGTATTCCCAAGGTCTTAATATTTTAAATGGATCTTGTTTCACAAAGATCTTCCTTGGCTATCCTGTCAGTCCAATGATGATTTTCACCTTTTCAAGGCTTTCAATGCTTGTTGCATATTGCACGTGGTGGGTTTTTGCACACATACCTTGTGCCTTCCCTAAATCCCTCATTTTTTACTTTAGGTGGTGCAATCACCACTCTTTTGAATAATTTTACCATTTTGTTCATTCCCAACCACTGTCCTTTCCTTATTTTAGCCTTCCACCAAATCTTCTCCCGATTTCTTCCCACGTGTCTCTCATTTGTGTGATGTTTCATCTGTCTCTCCTATCACCTTCCATCTTCCCAGCTCGCTTCTACCACAATTCACATCCACACATTATCACCTTTTGCCATTTTCCCATACCTTCTTGGTTTGCTCTCCTTTATGAGTTGTGCACTTTTGTTTTTGCTTGTTGCCTGATTGGTCAAGAGTTCCAAGAGGTGGCACACCTTTATAATCTTTTTGAGAATAGAAGCTAGTGGAACTATTACTTTTCCAAGGCTTTCCATTATGTCATTCAAATTAGATTGGCCTCACACTTCTATAGGAAGTATCTTACCAAGATGAAGTATTTTACCAAGAGAACGAGGTATAAATGCTTCTAGAAATTTTCCAACCTATCTTGTGTCTTTAAAGCCTACCTTGATGCTAGTTTTTTCATCTACCTTGCATGCATCCTTAAGTCCAGAAAACACCCTATTTTCCATGTTTTCAATCCTTTCCTCTTCCTAGTTACCATGAGCTTTGTGGATCTTGAAACTATTGTGATTGATTTGGTGGTCTAAGAATTCATGAGCACTAGAGGTTTAATTCCATTCCTAAAATGCTTTTCCAAGATAGATTGGGATATCAATATGGCCTTCGTGTCTACCTGGGAATAGGGCACAATTATCATCCATGGCATGGAATTCCAATTGAACATCCACATTCTCACTAAAATCACTAGACAACCACTGGTGGGTAGAACACTTCAGAGGGATAAGCACAATTGGGACACTAAACTCAAGGAGTTCAAGTAGAAGTCGAACCTGAAGATAGGGCATATTTAGCGATGAAATTCCATCCCCTTGGAAGGAGGTGATGAAACCAATCATGGAGTACATCACCATGTATGATCCAACATCCCAACTGAGAAGCTTCCACATCGCATTTGTGAACCATTTTTGGGAGGTAAAACCACTAAATATTCTAGAGTTTTTGTTCTTGTCCATGGATTACACCATTAAGGTGACCCATTCCAAAAAAGAGGAAGCATGGCCATCGCACCAGGGGATTTTTAAAGTTATTTATGTACATATTTTGGAAAATTTCCCCAAAGAAAATGTGCAGCTATAGGAACAATAGGCTAATTTTAGACAAGTTACAAAGGAGGAAACATATTTCACTCTATCCTCAGCTATCCACGGTTCCAAATAGAAGAAGAGAGGAGGACACCAAGATTCTGAGCATTTCATGAAGAAGAAGTATAGGATAGAGACCACTACAACAAGGAGTTCTCAACGACTAAAGAACAATACAATCCAAGATCAGGTAAAGACAGATGGTGCTACCGAGGATGAGCCTAAAGATCTTGCGATGAAAATTCTCCAAGAATACATACTCAGGTCCTCCATTGCAACCATTATTCAATTAGAAAATTTTGTAACTACAATCATGATAACTACTACACAGATGAAAGAGCACAAAAATACCTTGAATTTGCTATTCTTCTATGATAACTTTACTAAGGAAACTCTAGCAAAGAATGCAGCCAGAGCCAAACCTGATGATGATGTAGTGGAAATTACCAAGGACATATTTAAGGAAGTATCCAAGGATGTCAAGAAGGAAGATCTCAAGGATCCTGTCACTGCTTGAACAATGGAATTGAATTGATGTTTTTAGTGTCTGTCTTGTTAGGACATTTTACTCTCATCCTTGTCCTTTTGGTTGGTCCGAGTTAGTTTTACGTTCCCCGTTTTATAAGGATACCTCAAAATTTTGGAGGGTATAGCATCCTTTTTTTCATGATGATGTACTAAGGCATTAGGGCACCTTTCAAATGCCCTCTTTAATATAAATTTTGTTAACCTATCAAAAAAAAAAAAAGTAGTTTTACTTTTCTTTCTTAAACCAATAATAAGGTCAAAATTTAATTTGACTTATCTACTATTCCTTCATTAGGGTATTTATCTCTAGAATATCCCACATTTGTAGAGCTAACCAATATTTGGGTTACACATAGATACACATTATTTAGTATTGATAAGCCTAGTGTTTTCCTCATATTAAAATAGGCTTTGACATCGCATGTCATAAATCCCATATTCAATTTGGTAAAAAATTGCCTATTTTTATCAAAATATTTGTAATTGATACAATCTCTTTTCATAAATGACTTTCCACCTAGGTAAGTCCAACCACCACACTTACATGCATATATATTTATTTATCAAGGAGTTAACCTTAAAACAATTATAATGATATTAACCAACACCAACTCATAATCAATTATTTATCATCTTCAAAGACTTGGATATAGTCTACCAAACTACAAGATCATATTGTTTCTCTAGACTCTATAATAAAATCTCTAAAATATCTAGCTATGTATAATTGAAGATCTATCACTATCAACTCCAATAGAGCTAGTAGTTATGCTTCTTACTAAAGCAAAGTTGAACCCCCTTTACCAAATAAATTACTAACGATAGATTACTTGGATTGTATCTCTCAAATACTTATAACTATGATTTTAAGTGTCATATTTTGGGTTTATATCAATATAATCCATACATAAACACCTCCTTGAGGAGTATTTTCATATTATTGATCCACATAGTTTATCACACTTCCATTTTGATATAGTACCAGTAAGAAGGTAATGAGATATATGAGTGTGGAGTTCTAAGTATCTTTTGGATATCTTAACTATTTCAAGATCATTTCTAGGTATATGATTTTTATTTACACCTATGAGGTGACTTCTTGATACCTATATATAGTCTTATCATAAGCATCTATTATTTTCTAAAGGTAAAAGTTACAACATGAGACAAGCATCACAACAGATAAGCAACTTGATGACAATATGGAAATTTTCCCCAAAACAGAGCGTAAGTCATTAGTTCCACTAGAAATTATGGAGCAGGAAGACTCAAACACTCCTCATACATATAATCTCAACTAATCATTTTGGCATCACAATCACAAATTTGGGATCATAAATGAATACTTTGAATACCTCAATTTGTCTTGCAAATAAAAATAAAAAATCATTCAACTAAGAAAGAGTAATCAATGTTTCTCAATTATGTCTATCAATATGGGCTATGTCTTAACTATGCTATATTTTGACAATTAGACAACAATTACATAGGAATTGCCTCAATAACATAAGACTTTCTAGCAGGTTCTCCTTTGGATATTTTGGACGATAATCTGGATGGTCAACCCATTAACATTAAGGTGGGATCCTTTGGCAAGGTGGGCAGATAGATATTAATGCTAGGTTCCTTCACCAGGGCTTCAACTCCTAGCATATGCTCATCTTGTGTGAAGTCATCTACTAAGAAAGGTAAAAATATTACAGCTACCATTTCACTCAACTTCTCATCGCTGGCCCACAAATTGTAAAAGACATCAGTTACCCCTTACCTTGGTGTGCTCATTTTTTAGCCCTTGGATGACGTCGACCTAGTGACTAATCTGGACGATATTATCTCCTTGGCAACGTTGATGCTACCGAGGGAGGGTAAACTAATTAATCATATGAAGAATCATAAGGTGGTCAAAGCTAGGGAGGATGCCCCCAAGGATGATGACGACAAGGATTATCTCCCTAAGTAAATTTTCTATGGATGATCCCTATGGCTTGTGGGGGTTCCCTTTCATTTGTTGGTTGTCTTACCCTTTCCCATAACATTTTTGTGGGTTTTCTTCTTTTTCATTGTTTGTTTTCTCTATTTTGAGGTTACCATGTTTGGTCCTCCATGAATACGAACTTGTAGACAATAGTCAAATAGGCAATAATATTCCCTATAAATAAAATTAGGCTTTGCAAGTGACTGCTAAAACATATGTAAGTTTTGCATACTTTTAAATGGACATATCCTATTTTTAGAGTGATGAGCATGCATAACAAAATCAATGTGAATTGATTCATTTAAGATATAGAAATATAGCAAAATAGAATAAAAAATTGTATTGTCTCTTACTACAATACAACTCATATATTTTAAAAATTTGAACCATATAATTATTAATTGTAGAAAAATAATACCACATGTAGTTACATCATCCTTCAATGGAAATTTTAGAGCAATCTAAACTATAGTCAAGTGTTTAATTACTTTGGAATATATTAAGCATCATTATTCATTTCAAACAAGCAATATGATACACCTTCTATAGAACAACACTATATTTAGGTGTATTCCATCCAATTTTAAGATCTTCTAGGATAAACACAAGATTTTCAAGACATTAATATATTATACAACTATTTGTTTATATGCTAACCTAGCTTTCTAAGTTATTCTATTATATATAAAACCAATTGTCATCTCTGATTATCTCAAGGAAAAGAATCAAGACTATCATACCTTATGCAGAGCAACACAACAAGCCTAGTATCAAGAGCACATGGTTTTTCTCAATCGAGGGCCTTTGAGAGTTTTTAACAAGATCGAATTCTTGTTAAGATATTATCTTTAGGTACACTTTCCTAATATAATATCTTGAAGGAAAAAGGTTTAGGGAAAAATAGGAAAAGATAAAGATAATGAGAAAGAAAAAAAGTCCTATGTTAACAAAGTGACATGCACCAAAGACTAGATAAGATCCCCTTTCACAACAACTCTAACTATAATGTGTTGACATGAACACTTCCTCTCCTTGACATATATGAACCCAAATGAGAAAAACATACATGCATGTGCATAAAATATATAGGTCAGGGTATGAGAACAATATATAGCTACTCAAAGTAGATGCATAGGCCTCTAGTATAAACACACATACAAGTGAAACTTAAGAATAGGTAAAGATTTCAAGCATACACACACATGAAAGAGACAAGTCAGAGCATAAGAACGACAAATGGCTTTTCAAAATAGATGTGTAGACCTCTAGTGTGTATATATATAAATATAGATATTGATATAGAGATATATATGCAAGCAAGATTATAGATATTATATTAGGAGCATGGGTTTGGTTGCCCACAAGACCACCTAGAGATACACATACTACTATACAAGAGAAAATGAAAGGAAAGCTTTACAAATTTTTTGATCCTTTAAAGAGCCTAAACTACTACTATTTATAGATTATAAAGAGGATGATTTCCCTCTAAAAATCACGTAGATATTTCAAGATGACTATTGCTCCTGATGCTAGGTTATACATTTTTTTAATATATTGGTTGCTTGGGGTCTTTGGATATGGAATCATAAGGCCAAATGGTTTTAAGTCTTTGGATGACCAACTATTATTATTATTTCCATATACCTCTTTTTAGAATTTTTATAATTTAGGTGCAAAATATTTCTTTATTTAATGCTTCATATCAGTGGGTTGCTTTTTTTGTGGCTCCCATGCCACTACTATTATTTCTAACATCTATGCCATATTCTTTTGTAGGAAAGGACTGTACTTCCTAGTAGACTATACACCTTAGCACAATTTGCGAGATCCAAGAAAATTTGGTTCCCTAAATTTTTGAAACATGGGTGGTTCCAACCTTTGGAAGTTTTGTCTTCATTTGACATCAAGGTTTTTATTATCTTCAACATCGAGGTTTATTTTCCATCTAACTGTAGTTCTTGCATCAAATTTTTTTCCTTTTATCTTTGATCATACTTTTATAAACATCCAACTTTTAGATATTTGGATTTCTTGTACCTTTTGGGATTTTGGCCTTTCACACTTAGTCCACTACTTCAACCTCCACTTCCTACCATAAAAAATAGTACATCTTTTGAGTGTAGCGAGAATTCACTACACCACTTTTTTATATTTCACAATTATAGTTCTAGGTAGGTAACAAAATTTGATTTGTCAACATAAGGTACATAACACTTGGAAGACCAATTCATTAAATAGACCATAGTTTAAGTTTATCTGGTAGTTAGAGATGTTACACATAAAGTTGATGACTAGATTTTTATAGAACACATTACTCCTTTAATATCTTGAAGAACTCAATCTTACATCGGATTGTTAATAGTCCAAGTAGTGAAGCATCATGGAGGTTTTAGTCATGATATAAAGGATTTTATGGTAGATTATTGCTTTCCATTTTGGCTAAGTTTATGACTGTTGATAATCAGTCCTACTTTTGACCACTCCTTAGTGATATCAACTATTGTTTCTTATCAACATATGTAATTCTCATATCTAAGTTATACCTAATTCATGTAATATTTCCATGGAAATTCATTGACCATTATCTATTGAGTTGAGAGAAGGGAGATCATCATCAGAGCAAAACCCAATGAGGGAATTCTCAACTAGAATTGCCTTTTGTTTCTACATCTACCCAAGAGATTTGACCCTTCATGTTAGAAAAAAATTCATGGATGTTAGAAAAAATTAGATACAAAGCACCAACATGTTAGAAAAGAACTCATGGATGTGTTAATCTATCTATATGAGATCATGTCATTTAATTATAGCCTGGATAGTCTTTTTGTAATAATAATCCATCTAATTTGTTCCTCTTAATATGATTTATTATAAATTATTTAGGTACATATCAATGCTTGTCCTTGAGCATGCCAACCCTATGTTCACACATAAAGGACCTAAATTTCAAGTACCATATGCAAATCATCAATCTCCTCTTGCCTATGTATATTCCATCCATTTCATCTCATTAGGTTAAATTTTCTTATTATTCACTATGGCTGCAAAGAGTTTTTCCATTCATCTTAGCAAAGAAATAGGAACTTGTTTAGAAAGTTACTAAAAGTTGATGTGTTAAAGATGTATATGCATACTACCCAAGCACCAAGTAACATACCCGCATATATCCACTTCTTGTAGGATAAAAAGTGCTACAACATCATTGTACATAAATATGACAACCAAATCAAATAGTCAACTCAAGAAACATAAGCTTACAAAAGAAAAATAAAATCCACAAACAATAAATTATCCCATAATATTAGAGTTAGAGCTATACATGAATAGTTATTGATTCTCTTAAATAGAGGTAATAATATCCATAAAATTTTAAACCTCTTAGATAACACAAATCAATAAAAACTCCAAGACTTTTGTAAGGGTATCTACCCAAACATAGTTGTTGACACTATTATACTAATCATGAGGTCTAAAACTATTTATTTTCCTTAGTGTACATCAACTGGAGTATATAATTCTTTTATATACACCACCTTATATCTAAGATAACTTTTGTATAAACCTTTTATCTAAGATAATAAGTATAAGGTACAACAATAGTTTAAGGTTCAAAAATATTGTGTATGCAACATATTTAAGTTCCAAACCTTCCAACTATAACATCAAGTCTAATGAGCAATAAGAATAAAATAGATTAAAGTTGAAACCTTCTATCTAAGATATCAAGCTTAATGTAAACATCAAGTTCAAGGTACAATAAGATCAAGTATAAATTAGTTCAAATATTGTTGGAGAAAATTCTTGCATCCTTAAATATTGTCATGCCATAAGGTTTTATGAATCCAATCAGCATTGTGGACTCTAGTCGATCCACCTCTTTAACTCAGGAAAGAATTATCCTAAGACTCTTGATAGACTGAGTAGGGTAAGAAAACCCCAAAGAGAGCTTATAGTATGACTATTATGCTCATGCTTATCTATATTACAATGAAATTAAGCTTATTATTTGACCAAGATTTACAAAAAACCTTTAATAATGCTCTATCAGTAGATCGATACCTTATCCATTGGTCAATTGTAAAAAAGATTTAAACATTTAATGATAAAGAGAGAAAGGGAAAGATGGAACTAGGTTAATTGAATCCATTCAAATAATGTAACAGATGTAAAAAAATGCACCAATGATAGAGAATGATACTCATACATTTAAATAATACAACATAAAAATGTGACCATAGATACACAATTGAGCCAAAGAATTGCTCTAGGAGGAAGCATGATTTTTTTAATATGTAATATTTTTTTATTATACTAGAGGAATCGGTAACTTGTTACAATTTTCTATGCCTCTTTGTGGGTTCGAATCTCACTCCTTGTCACCACTATAACCTCCAATTGCATTGGGTAAACCTTTTACATAGTTGGTTATGCTGATGCGACATGCCCACTGGTACTACAAGGCTCGAGGGATTGGAATAATATGAAATATTATTACAATGGGAGTTTGAATAAAAATTCCAAGATCTCACTTAAATAATACAAATGGAGTTTTATTCGAATGATGTAACAAAACACCATCACTCTTCCTTCAAATAATGCAACAAAGAGCCTCCTAACTCCCGATCCAACTGAAAATGATCTCAATAGAATAGATACATCATGAGCAAAAGCTACATAATAAAGGGAAATAATGAGGGATGGATATTGAAGACAAGACACAAAGGAAGATACAATCGACAAGGTAAGGGCACTCTATTATACCTCTAGCAAAATTTTGGCTATGTAAAACTTGATGCTTCTTCAATCACTATAACTCCTATTTATAATTTAAATCTTTCCCATTCTGTTGTAATTGCTCCATCTGATACCTCCATTTGGCTGCACCTACAACATTTATATTGTAGTGGTTTATAGTCATTTTATAGTTTATCTAAGGTGTATGATTTTACTGCTTACACTTATCTATTTCTCAACCTTTGGATCTACATAATGATTGGCAATTGTGTTGAGTCTAAGCCCTACAATTGGCTCCTTCTCATTTATTTATTCTATCCTTATGCTATGGTGTCTTTATTTGTAGTGGGTCTTAACTCATCCCTATTGTCTTGGTTTTTCCTTAGTTAATTTCTTCATTTTTGTTCTATTCTTCCTGTCTATATTGAATTATTCCCTCTATATTAGCAATTTGATTCCAAGTTTCATTATAGAAAAAAGATATATCTTATAACATCAATGGCATGTAGTACATTATTCTTCTGTTCTTTAACTTAGTCTAAAACTTTTGCTCTTTTTTGTTATGCAATCCAAACCATTTATCTTTGCCTACATGGAGCATTGTGATCCATTAGATCTATTTTTGAATTTTCTAAGCCCACCAAGCCAATAATATTTCCCCATATGTATCATTTTATTTGCTAAATTTTATTGAAGAAGCATGAACATCTACATGAACCATTCAAAATAATGTAGACCATGGATTTATTTCTTATCAATAAATGAAGGCCATTCGATTTCCTCCAACAAAATTTAGTCAAAGAGCTTCATCCTTATTCATTATTGAATGTGGCCTATAAATCCAGAGCTTGAGGGATCGCAGGCTGTTCATTCTTCGACTACTGCATGCCATTGATATTTGTCCACATGGCTAAACACATACCATTAATTCACAACTTTTGGATTTGTCTAAATTTCTTGTCCTCTTCTTTGCTATGCTATCTAGATCATTGATATTTGCCTATGTGGAGCTATGTAGTCCATTAGACTTGACCAATCACAACTATAAATCTGAATACTATGAAGAAATGCATACCGTTCGTTTTATTCTTGGACTTGATCAAAAATATTTCTCTTCTTACCCTATGATCTAGACCATAGATCTCATATTCATGGAACATTACAGACCATCCATTTCTCAAAGACTTAAGGCATCTTTTTAATAAGAAATTTTGGGCCACTAAATCATTCATTATTTTTATAGCAGAGAAATGCGAGCAGTAGATTTATTTTGATAAATCCTAATCAATGGATTTTGTCTTTATTCCTCATCACATAAAAGCCATATATCTCTATAGATTTATTGCAAGTTGTCCATTTTTTTCTCTGTGTGTATGTTTGATTTTTATAACCCATCACGGTATAACTTGTTTATTCTTACCTTTGGTGGTCCAAGTATTTTGTTCTTTTCTACTGTTCAATGCAAGCCATCGATCTCGGTATTTATGAATGTGGACCCTTCATTTTTAATTAAAGCATGAGGTATTCTTTGTGTGCATTTTTATTAATTTCTAGGGTCTGACTTATTTGTCTTTTTATAGCACACATTGCGGTGCATTGATATTGGTATTGATGGATGCAAACTATTTATTTTAATTTAGTCTTTAAAAAATTTTCATGCATACTTTATGTATCACCCAAATTTTTCGCACCCTTACCTTCAGGCTAAAGGATCCGTACCCGAAAGGGGGGTGAGAAAAGGATGGAACAATACCTCGGATGGAGAGGCCCTTTGAAGGTCACGCCTCTCGGGGGAGGGGTATAAAGGTGAATTTTTTATGGATGGTGGGGTTCACCAGGAAACTTTGAGTGGCAGTTTCCATGCCTAGGTTGAGAATGGGTTTGATTTGTTCATTTTATGTTCAATCATTCAGATTCCTAGGTTGGCAAAAATGAAGCTAAGCTATTCTATATGAAGATTCTGATTTACATGAAAATAGAAGACATAAATGAATCCTAATGTGATTGAATACAAAGAATATATAAAATGGAGAAGAGTACACCTGATTTTTGATGTCTGATGAAGATTCTGAAGCTTGTAGGAGTCCAGATCATCCCGGATATGACAGGATCATCTGTAATTGTACAGAATCATCCCAAATCATAAGAGATCATCCGAGATCACCCAAGATCATCAGTGACCTGGCGAATTCGTCAGGCGAATTTGTCAAAAACCTGCAATCAAGGAAACAGACACCAAAAACCAAAAATACGATTGCCAGAATGATGCAAAATGATAGAAATAAGAGTATAGATGTTTGAATGATAAATCTAGATATCAAATTAAATGAAATGCACTATTTTGTAAACTTATTTTAAATTTTATCATGCAATTATGCTAAATGAGGTGAACTCCAAGATGCAAAATAGAAGTAAATTAATCTAATGCACCAATGAATAAGGAAAATGAGATAGAGAATGCAAACTCCAGGCTCTGATTGCCCCCAAGATGAATTGCAGACCAGATCATCCGCAATCATACAAGATCATCGCCGATCTTGACAGGATCGTCTAAGATTGTAGTTGAATCGCCTGCGATGATCCGAGCTACCTCCGGCTAAAACACAATAAAATCCTGCAACAAAACTTGAAAACACAAGTGCGAATGATGGGAGATCAGGGAGGGAGTCAGGGAGTCAGGGGGATAAACTGGAAAAATCCTAGTTTATATAGGATTAGGGGGAGGTTAGGAGGTTGGGGATCATCCCAATCTGGGAGATCCTCAATGTGAGAATCTCCAACCGCACAGACACGCTTCTGCCCAAGTTGGAGAGGTCGTTGGAACATAAGCTAATTGCAAAAATTTGGTTTTGGGATGAAATCATCTGGACGTTCTGTTCCAGATGAATTCATCCGATTTGGGACGATATCGTCAGATCGACGACGATATCGTCCAACGGTCACAACAACCTCTAAAAATGGTGCAAAAAATGAGGTGAGCGGTTAACGGGCGGTTTCGGGGTTAAAATTCAAATTTCTACTTTTTACTGATGGTTTAACTACGCCAATTTTAGGGTGCTACATTTTGCCCCCTCTTTAGCGCATTTTCCAAAAAAATGCGTTAAAGACGAGTTCTTCATGCTTTACGAGAAAGCAAAAATTTATTCCATTTTTTAGACGATGATTCTAGGTCGAATCGTATGACTGTTTACTATGGTGCCCCCTCTGAGTTTTTACCCAAATCGAACGTTTGAGGTAAAAGCATGGAAAAGCAAAAATTAAAAAAAATGTCATTTTTGAATAAAAATAAGAAAAATAGGGTAAAACCCTAATTCATTTTTACTGTTCACTTTCACTGTTTCAGAGCTCTACAGGCGAAAATGGTGGAAACGACACACAGATCGATAGAGATCCAATGCGGGGTGCGGGTAAGGATCTAAACCTAGTTTTACTGTGTTTTTAACTTGATTTACTTAATTTTTTTACTTGAATTTTAATTTTTTTGGGCGTCGCGGCCGTTTGTAAGCCACAGACGAAATCGTCTCTATATTGCCAATTTCGTCTAGGGACGAAATCAGAGAAATAGGGGCGATCCCATCCAATATGGGGCGATCCCCAAATTAAGGATGATTTCATCCTATTAAGGACGATTTAGTCCTATTAAGGACGATTTTATCTAAATTGGTACGATATCATCCAATAATGGGCGATATCAACTTTTATGGGATGATTTGATTTTAATGATTTATGTACTAATGATTTTTGTTGTTTTATTGCTTATTTTGTAGAGGGGATTGCTAAAGAGTCGGGAGTGGAAATACGATGGTCTAAGAGATGATTTGGCCATGCTCGATCAGGCCAAGCGAGACAGATTGGCAGAGGTAGGACTACAGCATGTGGCAGAGATGCCACAAATTCCTACAGACATGGGGCTACTGATAGCCCTAGCAGAGAGATGGTATCCAGAGTCGTCCTGCTTTCGGCTACCGATAGGGGAGATGACTCCCACTCTAGAGGATGTATGGAGGATCTTGAGGATCCCCATACATGGTCGATTCATGATGCCTTCGGCCAATCAGGGCCATGCCATGATGAGATTGTGCGTGGACCCGAGCTTCGCCCTGGAGAAGGGCGGAGTGAACATCGAGGCATTGAGGCGGATGCTTGGGGCATCTCGGTTGACCCAAGTTTTGGTAGGGGTGGTGGGTGGCCTGCTTCTATGCCACCAGAGTGGATGTAGATTACCATGGCTACTATCAGATGTGGTCTGTGACATGAGAGACCATGGATACAGGTTTTCTTGGGGCAGCTTTGTACTGTGCCACTTGTATAGGATCCTTTACAGGGTCGTATACAAGGGGGTCGATGTCTGGTGCTGACATCACTTCTACAGGTTTGGTGCTAGGAGCACATTGCGGTGCGAAGGCCGATAGGGCTTCCACTGATAGGAGTTGACCGGGAGAGACCCCGGGTTTTCTACTGGTGGCTCTAGAGAGGGTCACAGTGGTGGATAGATCTATCGACATCCCGAAGGTTGCTGGATGACCTCACCCTAGATCGGATCACCTAGAGACCATGGAGAGAGCATCCAGGGTGGGTAGAGGATGGACAGGAGTTGGCTCACATCAGGCGAGTCATATGGTTGAGGACAGAGCGGGGAGAGGTAGAGCTCCACCGCTACGACCAAGTTTTGAGGTAGTTCGGTCTACAACAGGGGATCCCTAGTCTTAGGGATTATGAGTACTCCCAGACTATGTGGGATAGTACCACACTAAGTGGAGCTCTAGACATGCAGAGGTTCTGGAGTCAGGATGGTGATGATGCCCCCATTCAGCCAGTGGATGGGGATGACACGGGGGTAGCAGATGGATATGATGCCTGGTATGCAGGCATCCGCCCTCCTCGAATGATGAGGGCATAGGGTCCGATGCATGCTATAGTGCAACGGATGGAGAGGTGGTACCAGGCTGCCATCGATGCAGTGAGGGGTCATAGAGGGAGGGATCAGCGATGGCCTTCTTAGGAGAGACATCGAAGAGCACCACAGGCTCCATAGAGAAAACAACAACTAGAGATGAGAGAGGAGAGGAGAGACAGACTCCCTCCTCAGTAGAGGGATAGGCCACCATCGCCCGATAGGGGCAAGGGTGTCGAGGTGGGGGAGAGCAACGAGATGGCAGCTCTCCGGGCGGAGAATGCCCACCTATGAGCTCAGGTGCAGACTCTACAGGATGAGGCTACATGGCTCAGGGCTCGGGGTGGAGGGGCGAGCATTCTGGAGCTGGCATGGTTGGTTGCTCAGACCACGTTCTATCAGGGAGTGTACTACCAGCTGGTTCTAGAGGGCCAGAGGATACAGTTGCCAGTCGACATTGCAGAGCCGATCAGGATGGGGTCATCGAGGACATCATCACGATCGACGTCGAGGACCCACGACATAGGATGGGCTTCGATGGGACCACCTCCTCCACCTCAGGGTGGGAGAGGAGATGAGGCTGAGAGCTCGAGGTCTTCTCGAGGCTAGATGCATATTGTACATAGACTATTTTTGAGATGATTGAGTATGCCAGGGTATAGATTGTGGCATACCAATCCGTTTTGATATGATGTATATATTTCTTGATATATATATGATGTTCTTTTTTGTGATATGACTTGTGCATATGTTTTATGATGCTTTAATATTTTAATTGTTGATTGACTATTCATGTAATTATGTCATTGAAAATATTATAATTTTATGTCATGCTATAAAATTAAATGAAATAATCTGATGTAAACAAACTGGTTGTTGTGGTGTGTTTTGATGAAAATAAAGTGACTTCTAACAATAATTTCAAAGGACATTGTCGTTGTTACATGACCATTTCATGGAGTCGCCGCTCGCTAGGTCATCAAGCTAATCCCGGTATGAGAGAAATATTGCTAAAAGTAAAAGGGTGCTTAAGAGACTTTCTTAAGACTTTGTGTTGTGATGATGAAAAATGATGATAGTGATGATTTGTTTTCAGATTTCCATGAAAATATTATGCATGAAATAAAAATAAAAAATATGATTTTTGCTAGGCATAAAATTCCTAAGTATGATAGAAATTTGAACAATTCCCTAGGAATTATACCATCGTCACAAAAAAAATGAATGTTTGACATAATGAAATGAAATAGGAAAGTTTTCGTTCTTTTTAAAGCACAATTGTGTAACATAATGATTTAAGCCATATGCTTTTATGGATTAAATAAATGGGAAATAAAATTAGAACGATGGTTTGCGCTAGGCATAGAATTTTAGGTATAGACTTATACCATCATCGCGAAATCCAAAGAAGAAATTGATATAATAGTTTTATTGCATAGTTGATTTTTGATTTTGAGATAAACAGAAAATACATAAAAATAAGGACTTGCACTAGGCATAAAATTCCAATTTAGGTTTAGGAACTATACCATCGTCACGAAAGTCGAAAATATATAAATGTGACTTTATTGCTAGATTTTTGAACATGTTTTGCAAGAAAATTTTGGATTTTTGAAAAAAATGTATTTAATTGATTTTACGCTAAGCAGATATTCTCAGGTAAGAAAGTCAAATTATTCCAGAAGTTTTGAATAAATATTTTAAATTATCTCAAAGACAAAATTTAGATTTATAAGGAACCCCGTGTGCATATGTGAGTTCATTGCCGATCTTGATCTATCATAATGATACAAAATCTCTCAAACACAAATGTGTGTGCAATTGTAATGTTCATTTACCGATTTTGAGCAAGATAATTTGATACAAGTAATTTGAATTAACCAAATGAGTGTTCGTTGACCATGATTTATATGCATGTAACCGTACCAGACTACTATGTAAGTCGGGTCATCAAGAGCTAGCTGATCCATAAGCGGACATAGGTCTGTACAAAAGAAGGTCGCTAATGTGACAGACATGTCACCACACAAAAAGGAATTACCCAAGGCCAAGCAGGTTGGGCACAAACCACCTGTTATGGGGCTTACCTCATGATTTTTGAATAATTGAGAATTCCAGGGATTCAAGCTCATTCACCCTTCTTTTCTTTCAAAGGGTAGGGGGGAGGATTTATTGCTTTTTGCTTTTTCTTTTCTTTTCTTTTTCTATTTTTTTTTTGTATTTGCTTGACACTGAGATAATGCTGAAATATTGCTGAGATGGTACAAAATGATATTGCAATAATGCTTCTGAATAATTTCTCTTTTTCTCATGATTTTTCTTGATTTTCTTTTTTTTCTTTTTCTTTTTCTTCCTATACTAGGGATACTTGCTCGGATTGGCTGTAGAGCAAGGGATTTTTATTCTAGGCAAGGGTGAGCTTGTCCTTTTGTCAATTCTCAAAGATTCTAGACCATGTGCATGATAGGATAGCAGGGGAAACTTTTCGCTCAAGAGACCACTTCTACTGTGTAGCATCATTTTGAATTTGCAATGAAATCATTTTAATGTGAAAAGGTGTACTTGGTTCAAGTAAATAACAAGATCAGTTCTCTATGCTCAAAACTTTATTTAATTCAACTGTGGACTTCGATATAAGAGAGATTAATAATCATACCAAATAAGATCAAGATATTTATTCATGTGAGTGTGAAAGTGAGGGATTCTAAATAAATGCTAATTTATCCAAAATAACTGAAAATATAACTGCAATACTTCAAGAATTGACAGGTGCAAAATAGAAGATGTTTTTGAGGATTTTGATGATTTTGATTTTTTTATATTTTGATTTTTAATTTATGAATGGAGAGAATACATAATATTACTATTTTTGAAATTTTTTATATGAATTACTAATATGAGACAATATGTATAATATATACAGTGATGAGATTACCAGATTTATGCATAATAGCGCTTAAGATGCATAATGTTCATAGGTTCTTTAAGATCTTTACCATCTAAGGTAGCTAATCTGTATGCTCCTGATCCAAATTTAGTAGTGATAATATATGGCCCAAGCCAGTTAGGCTCGAATTTGCCTTTAAGGTCTTTAGTTGCATTAGTATTTTTTTGATTTTCTTTTAAGACGAGGTCGTCGATCTCAAAGGATCGATTATGAACTTTCTTGAGATATGCTCGTTTGAGCTTGTTCTGGTAGGCACGAAGATGCTCCAAAGCATTAATGCGCTTCTCATCTAGGAGTTCCAGTTGACTAAATCTGCCGACATGATATTCATCTCCTACTTCGGTATCTTGAAGTAGCAGAGCCAAAGAAGGAACTTCTAGTTCAAAGGGAAAAACAACTTCAGCGCCATAAACCAAAACAAAAGGTGAAGTGCCCGTGGGAGTACGAATGCTAGTTCGATAAGCCCACAAAGCAGGATATAATTGAATGTGCCAATCACGACCAGATTTATTGACCAGTCTCTTGAGGATTTTAATTAATGTTTTATTAGATGCTTCTGCTTGGCCATTACCCTGAGGATAATAGGGAGTGGACCAACGATGTTGAATTTTATATTTTTGACATAGTTTCTTTACATATTTGTTTTTGAAACAAGTTCCATTATCCGAGATGAGATTTGCAGGAATTTCGAACCTACAAATAATTTGATTAAGAATAAACTTGGAAACTTGCGTTCCAGTGCAAGAAGCTAAGGGCATAGCTTCGACCCACTTCATAAAATACTCGATGGTGGTTATGATGAATTTGTGTCCATCAGATGACACAGGATTGATTTTTCTGATGATGTCTAAGCCCCATTTTGAAAAGGGCCAAGGAGATGAAATAGCCTACAGTTCTTGTGCAGGGGCATGGACAAGGTCAGCGTGTTTCTGGCACTTGTCGCAATGGCGCACGTAATCATGTGCATCATTCTCCATGGTAGGCCAAAAATATCCTATCCTAAGGAGCTTCTTAGCAATGGCGCTACCACTAAAGTGTCCCCCACAAGATCCATCGTGGGCTTCACTCAAAGCTGATCTAGACTCTTCTAGATTCAAACATCTCAATAGGATACCTTCAAAAGATCTCCTATATAACGTATTGCCAATTATTACGAAGCGACTTGCTCGTCTACGTAATAACCGATGCTGGTTTCTATTAAAACTTTCAGGGAAGGTCCCATTTTGAAGAAAATTGAGGATGTCAGTGTACCAAAGTTTAGGAATAGTTTCGTTGATTAGAAACATGTCCAAAGGTTCCAAGCATGATTTAGTTGAAGCGGGTTCCTGGAGTCGATGAATAATGATGGTAGCATATTCGTCATCTAACTCCAAGGGTAAAAGAGATGCAGCTGCGACCATAGCGTCAGCCGCACGATTGCTAGTTCTAGGAATAGCTTCCAAGGTAACTTGATCAAATAAAGATATTAATTGTAATACATATGCTTTATATGGGCACAATTTATCATCTTTGGTCTGATAAACATCATTAATTTGATTTATAACAAGTTGAGAATCACCGAAAACTAATAGATTTTTAATTTTTAGTGCTAGGGTAGCTCGTAATCCAAGGATTAGAGCCTCATATTCAGTAGTGTTATTAGTACAGGCAAACGTTAATTTAAAGGATAGAGGTATGAGATGTTTCTATGGAGATATCAAAATAATACCTGCACCAGCCCCACTCATGCATCGGGCTCCATCAAAGTATAGGGACCATTGCTCTGAATGATCCACCTCTAGGTTAAGGCATTCGTCAGGAAACTCAATGATGAGGGGATGGGTGGACTCTAAGGGTGCAGTAGCTAATTGATCTGCTATGATTTGACCCTTAACAGACTTTTGTCCTATAAACATGAGTTCAAACTCGCTTAGAGCAAGAACCCACTTCGTTGTGCGACCAGATAAATAAGGTCGACTCATGAGATACCGCAAGGGATCGGATTTAGCAATAACGTATGTTTTTTGACTGAGCATATAATGGCATAGTTTCTGTGTAGAAAATATGACTGCTAGACATAACTTCTCTAATGTTGTGTAGCGGGTTTCATAACTAATTAATGTTCTGCTAATGTAATAATTAGCACGCTCTCTTTTCTCATCATCAAGTTGAGCCAACATAGCTCCTAAAGCAAAATCTGAAGCAAAAATATACAAGATAAATGGGCGATCAGGTTTAGGTGGTGAAAGTACAGGTGGGTTAAGAAGATATTGTTTGAGGAGTTCAAATGCTTCCTTACATTCGTCGTCCCAATGGAAAGAGACATCCTTCTTAAGAAGCTTAAGAAAGGGTCCAGTTTTATCCGCTAGCTTATCGATGAAGCGATGGATAGCTTGAAGCTTACCTTGTAGACTCCGTAATTCAGATATATTTGTAGGTGCGGGCATATCAGTGATAGCCGTAATCTTGAGAGGGTCAATTTTGATGCCACGTAAAGAAACTATAACCCCCAATAATTTACCTGACTTGACTCCGAATATACATTTGGTTGGATTCAATCGGATAAGATATTCCCTTAACCGATCAAATACTTTTCTCAAGTCATCTAAATGGTCATCTTCTTTAGTAGAATGAGCTATAATGTCATCTACATAATCATGTAGTATATCATGCATCATATCATGAAAGATATAAGTCATGGCTCGTTGATAGGTTGCACCTGCATTCTTCAAACCGAATGGCATCACTTTCCAACAGAAAGTCCCCCAAGGGGTAATAAAGGCTGTTTTAGCCTGATCTTCAGGAGCTATCCTGATCTGGTTATAACCAGAAAATCCATCCATTAAGGATATCATTCCACTCCCAGCAGTAAAATCAATGATCTGATCCATATTGGGAAGGGGAAAATCGTCTTTAGGGCATGCAACATTAATATCTCTAAAGTCTGTACAAACCCTAATCTTAGTAGCTTCTTTCTTAGTTACTGGAACTACATTCGAGATCCATTCAGCATAATCAATGGCTTGTATAAAAATAACATTCAAGAGTTTTTCTAACTCCCCTTTGACTAGTAAGGCCACTTTAGGATGCATTTTTCTAAGCTTCTACTTAACAGGTTTAGCATCCGGATGCACTACTAGGTGATGCATAACTATAGAAGGGTCTAAACCTGGCATATCTTCATATGTCCAAGCAAAAACATCTTCATATTCTTTAAGAAATGCAATGTATTTATCCTATTTTTCTTGACTCAATTCTGATCCAATGTTGATTATGTGAGGGTTATTGTTGGTTCCAATGTTAATTTTTATGACATTTTCTACTTCCATGTGTAGATCTTTCTCAAAATTAGGTGGGGTGGGTGAAACACCCAATTCTTGTAATTCTTCCAAGGTTAGCTTGGATAATTCGTCTTGAGGAGTCGTGGCCTCAAGCTGGGCTATACTAGGTATAGAGCCATCAAAATAAAATCCATTATGTAATAATTCCTCAATGGAGACATCGTGAAAGATATCTCCCTCCAACTCATCGTTGGATTCAACGATCATCTCAGGATAAGCTATAGATAGCATATTACATGTGAATGTCTTATTCATTAAATGCAAAGTATCGCGTTCATCTAAATAATCTTGGTAACATATAAGATGGTCATCATCCTCAAATGGGAATGGCTGACCCTTACTAGAAAATAGGCCCACACCACATCGGGCGGGCCACGCTTCTACCTCAAAAGGTTCTTTCATACCATTCTGGAAAGGTCCCAAACCTTTCCCTTTATATCCCAATTTAAGCATTATAGGTTTGGCTTTAATATACTCATTAGTAAAATAACATCGAGCATATCCATCATAATGAGTTCTGATGTTTCTAGGTATTCTACCCCAGTCATATCCCTTATAAATAAAGGCACAACTCCCGACTTGGTAAATACTTCCCATAGGCTATGGGAGGCCCAAGGTACGAGGAGATGGTGGCAAATTATTTAAAATAAGGGAATCTTGCATAGAAGCATTCATTTCTTCTGATATAAGAATTTTAGATAGATCGGGTAAGAGCTCGTCAGTAAGAGCATAAGAGGTAGAAGGAACATTCCCTACGTCTTTCGATGCAGAAAATATGAATTTGGTGGATGTAGACGGTGTAGAGGTTTCGATAGATGGGTCTATTAAAGGTATGGAAGTTATAGGAGTAGAACAAGAGACATTGGTTGTGGGATTAGGATCTTTCTTAGGTCCTAATGCGGTTTGTTCGAGAATATGGTTGAGCTATATGTGGAGGTGCAACTGATGGAGAAGAAGTAGATGACGTTGTGGGTGTGAGTTTCACACGTTTAGATGGATAATGAGAATTAGGATGTGTGGATGACAGAGCGGGGCAAAATTGAACTCCAATAGGTTCTGCCAAAGCACACATATCAAAGGGTCTTGGATCACCATGAATGGTGACCAACTGATTCTTAAATTCGAATTTAACACATTGATGTAAAGTTGAGGGAACAGCTCGCATCGCGTTGATCCAAGGATGACCCAAGAGTATATTATACGATGCAGGGCAATGTACAATAAACACAGTCGTATCCAAGGTTCTTGGACCAACCTGCAATGGAATGGTAATAACTCCACACGTTTCTTGTGTTTCGTCATTGAAAGCTTTTATGATCATATCAGTTCTTTTCATTTCATCACTTCTAAACCCAAATATTTGGTAGAAGTCAAAAGTGCGAGATATTTAAAGATGAACCATTATCAATCAAAACTCGTTTGACTGCTACATCTCCAATTAAGGTAGTAATATACAAGGGGTTATCTTTATGTAAACTATGTTGCGGTATGTCTCTATCCCGAAAGTCAATACAATCAACTTCATGAGTTATTATAGTATCGGCCATGGCTTCAGGTTGAATGTCTTGTGGTACCATCATCTGACTTAATGTGAGCATTAATTCATCTCTATGTGTAGGAGAAGATCTTAAAAGGTCCAAGAGAGAAATTCTAGTTGTAATATTTGATAATTGTTCATTAATATTATAAGGAGGTTTAGGTTGAACATTAGGTGAATGATTCCCTTTATTAGGAACCTTCAAAACAAATGGAGCTGATCCACCATTCTGAATTTGATCTTGTTGAGAATTTTGAGCCTGTTGTCTAGTAACAGCTCCGATGGTACCCACAATATTATTCTGCGGATGATGAATGGGTCTTGGTCTAGCGTTTATAGCTAGCTCATTAGAAAGTAATCGGTGAGACGATGGTCTAGTAGTGACTCTTCTTGGAAATGGCTCTTCTGGAACCATATAACTTGTGATAGGGTGAATAGGATCCGATTCATCTTTAGAACTATTCGATTGATTTGATGTGATTTCCATATCACTCTCAGTCTCATATTCTGTATCACTAAGATCAGGTATCTGAATATTATATAGAGGCCTGGTTGTAACCACGGATAAAGTTGTGTCAAAAATTTCTAGATCATGAACAGGTAAATGCCCACTAATAGTTCCTACATATCGGGCAGGAGGAGGGACATTATGATGTTCAATTTGATTAGCCACCTCCTTACCATGTTTTGGTAAGGGATGTTGAAATATGTCCAATGACTGATTGGCATTCTGATTCTGGTTTTGTAGGGTGTTCTTTTGAACATTATTAGGAGGATTTTGCTTAGGTTGAAAGGCTTGCACCTCCATCTCATTGTTATCAATCAAGTCCTGTATTTTATGTTTTAATATTTTACAAGAGTTGGTAGTGTGTCCAGGTCCTCTATGGAAGTCACAGTGTAAATCTGCTCTGTATCCGGGTATAGTTGGATCAGGTTCCCGAATATTTGGTAATTGAATCAAACCTCGTTCTAATAATTGTGGTAGAATAGTTGATAAAGGTTGATTTAACCTAGTAAATTCTCGAGGAGGTCTATCAGGAGGTTTTAGTACAAACTTCTCTGTTGTCTTCGCAGCATTAACATTAGCAATATTTTTGCTATCGGTGACTCCATCACCCACAACTTGTTTATTCTTATATTGATTTTTGGATGTTTTCTCATCGTCTCTCTTTTTAAGCTGGCCTCTCCTAATGAGAGCATCTTCCACTCTTCGGGCTAAGTCTATAGCTCTGATCGAAGGTGGTCAAAGTAGCGATTGATAATTCGTAAGATAGTTGCTCTTGCAAATTATTAATAAAGATGTCCAACATCTCCCTATAAGGTAACACAAAGTGCAATTTTCCTATCAACTGTCTCCACCTAGCTAGGAAATCAGCAAAGCATTCCTCTTTGCCCTGTTTTAAGTTATACAAATCTTTAATGGTCACATCTCTTTCGATGTAGGCACTAAATTGATGAACAAAAGACTCGGCAGTTTCTTCGAAATTCCTCAAAGAATTAGTGGGTAATTGATAATACCACTCTAATGCCATTCCTCCCAAGCTTTTTGGGAACATTTTTAGTAATAACAAGTCATCATGTGATATATCATGACATGCTATCCTAAACATACGAAGATGCTCTATGGGATCTTCGGTTCCTTTATATATGGGAAGAACAGGCATAGGAAAATGTTTAGGATACGGTTGTGCTACGACTATAGGATCTAAAGGCTGACTACACATCTCTCGATAATTGTACGAGGGATGGTAGGGATCTATCTGGTCCATGCGGGAAACTAACTATTTCACCACGGCTTCCAGGTTGCTAGTTTGTCCACCATATTGGTTCGGTGGCACATAGGTATGGGATCTATGAGCGTATGATGGTGTGACACAAGGATTAGATGTTATATTGCTATTATGCAAAGTGTTGGTAGGAAGAGTATTATGAAGGGGATTTGTAATAGTATTATGTTGTACCTTAGATTGTTGGTAATTGGTGTTCGATTTTGTCTTGGGTTTTTGTTGATTTAAGGTATGTTGATCAAGAGCTTGGCAAAATAGAGCAGTAAATGATGGTTTCTTTTGTGCGGGAATGACTCTAGGCTTGTTAACAGGCACTTTAGATCATTGGGTAACCTATTGTTGTTGCATGCTCTGGATCGCAGCTACTATATCCAAATTGGATGGTCCAGCTTGATCACTCTCTTGTTCAATAAAGGACAAGGGATTAGTGTGTGTTTGAAATACTTCTTCTAGAGTTGCTTGAGTGTCACTAATTCGATCCTTGTCCATATGGGCTGCTCTATTAAAAACACCAATATTAGTGTTAATGAACTTCCAAAATTGTTCCATGTTCTCAAAAGTGATAGCTCCTCCCGGAGACATTTTAGGGGATGAGGATCCTTCCTCTCTAATAGTTTCTTCTTGTTCATTTCCTACAACAAGCTCTTCTTCTTCTTGGTCTAGGGTTTCTTCTTCCTGAACTTGGTCCTCAGGAGGGACATTTTGGTCAGTTAATGGTCTTCCTAACCAATCTTCATCTTCTTCGGTTTGTTTTCCATTCCTAAGTCTAGGCATTGTGCTAAACTTAGGTTTTAGCAAATATATATACTTTTTTTATATATATATATATATATATATATATATATATATATATATATATGCGATAGGGTTGAGAGGTATATATTTTAACTATATACCTACTATAATATTTTAAAAGGAAATGTTTTGTTGTTTTTGTTTTTTTTGTGTGATTTTATTATATTATTATTTTGCGAGAATAAAAATAACAAACAACATGCTAGTTGTAAGAAACAATAGTAGAAAGAATCACTTAGCTTTCTATGAATAGTTTATGGATATCATTGATAGGGTCAAGTTCATCAGGTGTCATGAAATGCTCCTCTTCAAATTGGAAGTTGTTTTTCAAGAACTTGACAAAGTGTGCTATGGTAATATGATCTATTTTAGACTCGAACATGTAAAAATAAAGTTCATGGCAATACTCTCGATACAACACAGCTCTAGGAACTCTATTCCATCTCTTTCTATCCGTAAGAACGACTTCTTGATCCTCTACATGAGATAGAAATTTATGTACTACAACTGCGTTCTCAAGGTATTCCTCAAAGGTGTATAATTCAGAAGATACAAGTGCTCTTTTATCGGCTAACCACCTATGGCAAGCTCTCTGAAGTTCATGATACAAAGTCACTTGATCAGGATCCAGGATTCTATCTAGGACAAACCTCTTAATTTGCCTAAGTTCTGTAGATCTAGATTCAATAATACCCAATCTCCTATCAAGTTCATCCCACAAAGGTTGGGCTCTATATGTTTGAGGTACTCTAAGCACAGAAGTAATCTCTATGGCCGTTAATTGATTTTCAACATTTATGGAGACAACTCGTCTTCTATTATAATCTACCATCTAAGTATGATATGCAAATTTAATAGTTTTCTAATGATTCTAGATGTTCTTAATAATGTGTTTTTTTTTTTTGGATTGTTTTCAAAAGGTGTTTTTAGTTTCACGTCGGGTTCACCAAAATGTATCGCCCAAATTTTTCGCACCCTTACCTTCAGGCTAAAGGATCCGTACCCGAAAGGGGGGTGAGAAAAGGATGGAACAATACCTCGGACAGAGAGGCCCTTTGAAGGTCGCGCCTCTCGGGGGAGGGGTATAAAGGTGAATTTTCGATGGATGGTGGGGTTCACCAGGAAACTTTGAGTGGCAGTTTCCATGCCTAGGTTGAGAATGGGTTTGATTTGTTCGTTTTATGTTCAATCATTCAGATTCCTAGGTTGGCCAAAATGAAGCTAAGCTATTCTATATGAAGATTCTGATTTACATGAAAATAGAAGACATAAATGAATCCTAATGTGATTGAATACAGAGAATATATAAAATGGAGAAGAGTACACCTGATTTTTGATGTCTGATGAAGATTCTGAAGCTTGTAGGAGTCCAGATCATCCCGGATATGACAGGATCATCTGTAATTGTACAGAATCATCCCAAATCATAAGAGATCATCCGAGATCACCCAAGATCATCAGTGACCTAACGAATTCATCAGGCGAATTCGTCAAAAACCTGCAATCAAGGAAACAGACACCAAAAACCAAAAATACGATTGCCAGAATGATGCAAAATGATAGAAATAAGAGTATAGATGTTTGAATGATAAATCTAGATATCAAATTAAATGAAATGCACTATTTTGTAAACTTATTTTAAATTTTATCATGCAATTATGCTAAATGAGGTGAACTCCAAGATGCAAAATAGAAGTAAATTAATCTAATGCACCAATGAATAAGGAAAATGAGATAGAGAATGCAAACTCCGGGCTCTGATTTCCCCCAAGCTGAATTGCAGACCAGATCATCCGCAATCGTACAAGATCATCGCCGATCTTGACAGGATCGTCTAAGATTGTAGTTGAATCACCTGCGACGATCCGAGCTACCTCCGACTGAAACACAATAAAATCCTACAACAAAACTTGAAAACACAAGTGCGAATGATGGGAGATCAAGGAGGGAGTCAGGGAGTCAGGGGGATAAACTGGAAAAATCCTAGTTTATATAGGATTAGGGGGAGGTTAGGAGGTTGGGGATCATCCCAATCTGGGAGATCCTCAATGTGGGAATCTCCAACCACGCAGACATGCTTTTGCCCAAGTTGGAGAGGTCGTTGGAACATAAGCTAATTGTGAAAATTTGGTTTTGGGACGAAATCGTCTGGACGTTCTGTTCCAGACGAATTCGTCCGATTTGGGACGATATCGTCAGATCGATGACGATATCGTCCAATGGTCACAACAACCTCTAAAAATGGCATGAAAAATGAGGTGAGCGGTTAACGGGCGGTTTCGGGGTTAAAATTCAAATTTCTACTTTTTACTGATGGTTTAACTGTGCCAATTTTAGGGTGCTACACTTTATTAGTCCTTGGGGTACAAGTTGTTTGTCGATTTTCGCTAGTGAATGCAGATAATTCATATGATCCCAAACTGATCATGGGATTTTAAAATTTTCCTTGAAAATTCAACTATGACACATAGCCTTTAAAGAGCCATCAAATTTAGCTTCTACAGACCATAGATATGATGTAGTGCATGTAAGCTATAGATATTAGAGAATTTTACACAAATTTAATATTAGCACACAAAGCGGACCACTCATTCTCTAACAACACTAACAACAATATTTTTTTCTTTAATTACCGACGTATGTGGACCACTCATCTGTTTGGGTGGATAAAAATAGATCATCCTTTTGGGAGACTTTGAATTTTCAAGGGTGAATAGATGAGTGGTCTGTATTAACTGATGATAAGAGGATTAATGCAGTCTATCGATCTCAAGGAAATATGAATGGTTAATAGCACACCAAGCAGGAAAATACTTATGAAATTAAAAGACCTTAGAACCTTAGTAAATTTTAATGATAAATTTGGACGACTTGGGTGGTGTTTTCATTGCACAAATTAATGTGAACCATAGGAGATGAGGGAAGATGTATGAATTTTAATGAAAAGAGGGGCACCACATGATACAAGACTATGGACTTTGGCTCGAAGACTTATATGAGATAAATTATGCTTACAAAATGGGCATTATCAAAGGATAAGGAATTTAGACCAATGAGTAAATTAAACACAAAAATATTATAATGCACCTAACAGACATAGACCTTAAAAAAATAAAAATTAAGAATTGAATGTAGACTTATTAAGAAAAATCAAAGCTAATCTATGGACTATATAAAAAGACTTGTGCATAAAATACACTAATTTTTAAATTTTTAAAACTTTAGAGACCATGGACTAATAGAAAATTTAGACTTAATGTAGAACATAATAACAAGATGAACAAGCTTATGAACCCATGAAATATATTGAAGTTTAAAACTAGGGGTATTTTGCATTGGATTTTTGAGGATCCAATGCTGGCTTTGACTATGGGATAGATATAGAAAAAGAATTTGATGTGCGTGAGAACTCCAAAATCTCTAGTTGAACATAACGATCTAAGAAACTCTTAAAATAATTCTAACCTATGAAATAATGACTGAAAGTAAATGACTAAACAATACACACACTTATACCTAAATGGCACAAGGATAAAACAAAGAACAATACTCCAATTTTTTTTTGAGATCATATTTTTCTTGGTATTTTTACCTCTACAAATTTTTGAACTTTTAGGTGTAAAGTACGATTGAAATTTCTTTGTTTTTGCTGAAAATATTTGGTATGTGCTCTTAAGTCCTTATGAATCCAGGCAAAAATATTTATATTAAAACATTGTTGCTTTTCATCTTCTGATAGGGGCTTGCACATCTTATCTATCCTTGGTTCTTCTTGTAATATGATATTAATCTGATTTGGTTGCATAACCTCTATAAGGTCCCCAATGACATCTTCACCTTTTTCATCACTTTTAATCTTAGAGAATTCATCTTGAAAAGTCTAGAAGTTACAAAAAACATGATTGGGAAGCTATCTAAAAATCAAGTATTGATTTCTAGACTATATGTTCCAAAATCATCAACAATATGAGTTTGCTTTCTGTGTATTAATAATTTACCAATTATCATCCACAATATTCTTATACTAATTTAACTTTGCATGTCCACTGAATTCCAAGTAATTTAAGCCTAGCTCTTTGAATCTCTTGAGTCTTGACAATAGGGCCTCATATTCTACAACATTTTTAGTGCAATGATACTCAAATATACATGGTATCCCAAGATAATTGCCATTTATGTCAGTCCAATTCACTCTAGTCCCTATTTCATCCTATGATTTTGCATCATTAGAAGTCATAGCCCATAACTTAGAAGTTAGAATTCTATAAATATCTACATATACCTCAACATTTAGTTTCAAATCCATATTATTAGCATCAAATACTTCAATCAAGAATGGTGTTATCAGATAAAACATATTCTTGGTTCTCTCTCTTTAACAAATTATACAACTTTAGTTATACTATCATCTAGCTATCTTAATTCAATATAATTTTTATTGAATGGTTCTCCCATTAGAATGGCTTATTTACATTGCATATGAATGGTGGAAAATGAGAAGTCTAATTGAATTGTGCCTCCTAATTTAATAGTCCAATATCTAGATAGCAGAATGGAAAAGAAGGAGTCTAATCTACTATTGCAACATCCATAACTATACCTTTGTCAGGATACTGGTCTAAAAAGAAACAATCCTTTTATGATGCCAATATATGGAACTTGTCTATTATCCATCACAAAGATAGGAGGGTGTTTATTTGTACAAGTTAGGCCTAGTCGATCAGCTACTTGTTTTGACATTACATTCATTGAAGCACCACTATCAAGCATACAATTATGAATGACATATTGATCACCACAATTTGATGTATATCTAAGAGAAATATATAATGGTCTTACTGTATATGGAATTATGTCATTATTTTCTAGATCAATTGGACTAAAAGCTTTACAAACTTGATCTCTTCATTTAGGAATTATCATCAATTCTTTTTGATTCACAATCTTTCGGCCCACAACCAACTGATTTTTCATAACATAACTTATCTTCTTAGATGTATGATTAATTAATTATGCCTATTGTTTCTGAACTTCTTTCACCTGAGAATTATCATAACTAACTTTATATTTTAACTTCATAGTCTCTTCATTCATGACATACTCATTTCTATTATCTTGTTCATCATTTCTAGTTATATAATCTTTACCTACTTTATCCTCTTTTATTTTTCTGGTATTTATGCTTTCCAATGCCTTTATTTCCTCTATCGTAGGTGATTTACTCTATTTTATTCTATCAAATCTGATATCAAAAATTCTATCTAAAGACTTATATTCTTCAAAGACTAGAGCTCTTTGTTGATAGTTTGTGGTATAGAGATAGGATATTCTTTAAACTTTACTTCTTTAACTTTATCCTCTTAACTCCAATAATTTATCATCAAAACGGACATTAGAATGCAGACTCAAGTAAATACCAAAATCAGTAGAATTATGAGGTGCATCATAGGCTGAAAAATAGAAAGGAAATTTTGTAGCTATATTGGTAGATGGAATGGGGTTGGGAACATCATCTAAGTCCTTCTAAACTTCTTTTCCCTTCCAATTATTACCAGGATTTCTATTCTCAGACCCAATATTATTTCAATTTCTATTGAAATTCTTTCTAAAAGGAGGTCTATGGCCACTTGGATATATTTTCTCATTATGAAACCCTATAGCTTTAGAAGTACTTTCTTTACCTCTTCCTATCCTAGCCAATCTATTGTTCATAGTGTTGAAAATTTTTGTCATAAAACTCAACTGACTTGTAATCTTTATCCATAGGATATGAGTCTATTTTCTTAAATATAAGGAGATCTACTCTCTTAGGCTTTCTTTCTACTAGGCTAGGTGTCATGACCCTCCGTGGTATTTTTTTGGCATAAGAAACAATGCATTAATTTATGATACTTTAATGACTAACTTGGGCAATTAAACCAACTATGTGATGGTTAGTTGATTTTTAAGAGCATGGTATTGCTGACATATTGCCAAGATGTGCAAGATCAGGTACACTTGTAGGTGGAAGTAGCCGAATCATCCATCGAAAGTGAGGGTACTTATGGTTGGGTAAGTGATGACAAGGTAGCTCGATGGTAACATGGATAGATACCTTCATATAGTCATGCATAATCATTTAGGGATAATAGTCAATAAGTAGCCACATTGAGCCTCAAGTTGATAACCTAGTAGCTATCATAAATTCTTAGGTTGAGACAGGTGACCGGGTTGAAGGAAATACTTCCTCCTTGTCTGATGCATATGTTTGATTATATTTTACTTCATCACTATCTGCATTGGAGATTTAGAAAATAAAGGCTCGCCTGATTTAGTTGCTTTTGAAAGCCCTTTAATTTTCTTAAAAACCCATACTCTTTATTTTATAAATAATTGAAGTTTTATTTTAAAATGATAATGGAATTTCATTTTAATAGAAGCATTATTTTAAAATGATAATAGAATTTTGGTTTGAGGTGTAGACCAATTGGTTCATCCAAACCCCATAACGGGGGTGGAGGTCCAAGGTTCAAATCTTGGGCCTCACCGGACTGAACGCTTGTCCCTTTCTTGGTGCTTTTAGCAGCGTAAAAGGTTTAAAATGATTGTGGCATGACGATTATAGGGGCGGACTGCACGAAGATCTGTGTGGCGGCTTCTAGGTCGGACAACACAGAATACTGTGGTAGCCATAAAAGCTGGATAGCCTGCCCGGATTCGTGGAGGCTACCGATTCCACCATGTTAAAAAAAAAAGATAATAGAATTTCATTTTATAAATAATTGAAGTTTTATATTAAAATGATAATGACCTTTCATTTTAATAGAAACATTATTTTAAAATTCATTTTATAAATAATTAAAGTTTTATTTTAAAATGTTAATGGAATTTCATTTTAAAAGTATTATTTTCAAACATTGATAGAGTTCATTTATAAGTAATGGTTGCTTATAATAAAACTTCATTCAAAGACAATAAACATGTATTATTTGTTAAATAATGGCCTTCCATTTAAAAAGATGATAGACTTCTATGGCTGTGGTGTACGTTTGAGGAGATGAAGATCCTGCTAGCCTCGGATGGAGAGAAGCTTCCCTTCCTCGCGATAAATCTTGTAAATAAGATTAAAAAACAAGAGAAATGATCAACTACCATATTGAAGTGGGTGGTGAATTATAATAGTCTTCAAAGAACGAAAAGTAAAATCTATAATATATCCCTGGGATAAGTAGAAATAAATTCTAGTATGTAGGGGGAGATAAGACAGGAGGAGGAAGAAAACAAAAAGGGGGAAGAGAATTCAGCACCCACTGGAAAAAGGGAGAACTTGAGAAGCCAAGGTGAAAACCAGGGCACAATGGGTGAGCTATGATTTATCCAACAAGGAGGGGACTAGCATAGAAAACTACAGGTTGGTTTATAATAAACACCTCTCTATTCGTAAGTTTTGGACTTTTAAAAGAAAAATAAATTACTTGTTGATTGATACCATCGACCCTTTTAAATATGTTTGATGGGTTAAATGGTAGAATGCTTTTGTAATAGTTTTTAAAACCATCAAATGAATCACCATGATGAGGACTTCAAGTTGGTCGTCCCATGTTTCACCGTTTCCTTTGGGTAAAGTTGAACCACGTCATGCTGAGTTGTAGGGTTGCCTGGTATGTCGTGATGTTTAAGATAGCAACCTTGGCCAGTTACTTCCTGCCTGTAGAGTCACTGCTGTTGCTAGTTGGTTCTCTTATAGTTTGGATGGATGTTGAGTACTACTCCTCCATATATCCTTGTCGCATCCCCTGCTGTGATCGTTCATGTGTTGAATAACGTCTGTTGGGTTGCATCGAGGTGATACCCAGTGCGGTGAGCATTGGGAAGAAAAGGGCACCGCCTCTATAATTTTAAACCCACTACCCTCTTCTGAGTTGTCTGACCTGTGAAATTTTTGCATCACTGTTGGGTTTTCCTCCTCGCCTGTGAACGTAGGCCTAATTGTATTTTCATGGGTACTTCCTTGTAGAACTCAGAACACGCGGTGTCTCACTCGACCTATGCCCCTTTTAGTGAATAAGCAGTTGTTTATGTTGAATTGAACTTTGGGGTAAATCGCAGGATGCCCGTATTTCACCTTGGAAAGGGTTTTATTTAAATATATTAAAGAAGTGTATTTGATTTATATTAAATAATAGGAATGAAAGTTATTTAAATAGATTGAAGAAGTGTTTTGATTTATGTTAAATAATAGGAAGGAAAGTTATTTAAATAGATTAAGGAAGTATCTTTGATTTATGTTAAACAATAGGAATGAAAGTTCTTTAAATAGATTAAAGAAGTGTCTTTGATTTATATCATATAATAGGAGTGAAAGTTATTTAAATAAATTAAATAAGTGTCTTTGATTTAGATTAAATAATAGGAATAAAAGCTATTTAAATAGATTAAAGAAGTTTCTGTGAATTATGTTAAATAATAGGAATATAAGTTTTTTAAATGGATTAAATAAGTGTCTTTGATTTATGTTAAATAATAGGAATGAAAGTTATTTAAATAGATTAAAGAAGTGTATTCGATTTATGTTAAATAATAGGAATGAAAGTTCTTTAAATAGATTAAAGAAGTGTCTTTGATTTATGTTAAATAATAGGAATGAAAGTTATTTAAATAGATTAAATAAGTGTATTCGATTTATGTTAAATAATAGGAATGAAAGTTCTTTAAATAGATTAAAGAAGTGTCTTTGATTAATATTAAATAATAGGAATGAAAGTTATTTAAGTAGATTAAAGAAGTAAATCTTTAGTTTATTAAGTAAACATAAAGATTGTTTCACATATTAAAGTAATGAGACTTTGATTTATGAGACAAATAAAAAGTAAAGATTTGATTGATGGGAATAAAGGAACCCTGTGTATTTAATGATTAAGGGTATGGGACTTTAATTCATTGAAAAAGGAAGGGTTTGATTTAAGTGAAAACCATGTTCTAAGTTGTGTATGTTGAATGACTCTCTAAAGGTATTTGAGAGGTGAAAATAAAGTAAGGATTCTTTATGATATCAACTATGCATTAGATGGTTAGAAACTTGATTAAATTTGTATAGTTGCAATTTGGAAAAGTAAATGTTAGATGCATTTAGAGGTATGCCTATCCTGAACCATGAGTGCCCTGATCCCCTACTATCCTCAAATGATCGATGGAAAGAGCAAGAGGACCAAAGAGGCAGATGGGACTAATGCACCAATTTGTTCTCTACTTACCATTTATTTACTTATGCTCAAATAGACTAGATTTGTAGGGAGATATCCCTAAATGAAAATGATGTAATATGTTATTCTTTAAGGGTATGGAGGTTTTACCATACCAACTTATATGTAATAATATGTTGATGGGATGAGATATGTATCTTTACTTTATTGCTCAATGGTTTATATTTTGTATTATCTTCTCTCTCAATTAATGTTATCTTATTATAAATGTTGTTTCTTTCATAGTATCTCTTGATTATATTTTTGTTAGATTTAGTATCTAGAATTAGTCTTGTTTTCTTGCTAATCAACAAAACCTAAGTAATAAGTTCTAGGGTGAACTTAGAGGGTGACCTAAGGGATTGAGACCCCTTAGGGTGAACATAGGAAGACCTAAGGGATTAAGACCCCTTAGGGAGAATGGAAACTAAGTTGTGGGAAGTCTACATCTAAGTTAAGATAGCTCATCGTGAAGATGAGATGGATAGCTTAACTCGTAATACTTGTAGCATACCTACATAGACTGGCTTGTGTATGGTATGGTGATGCGTGTATACCTTCGATTGATAGAAGGTGATAAGTCTAGCTCATCAAGGATGATGAGATAGATAGGCTTATTTGTGGTAACACATGATACGCCTACACAGATGGAACTTGTGTGAGGGTATCTCGTGAGATGTAGCTCTTCAGGAAAACTTAGGGGATTTAAAAAATAGGTAAATCTTAGATTGGTTAGGGGTTTATGAATCCCTCTCCTTAGTTTAAAAAAAATATTTTCTTTTTTGTGTTTTCTATTTGCTTGTTTTTGGGTCATTACATTTGGTATCAGAGCTCTAGGTACGAGGGTATAGAGCTTCTTATGTGTGCTAAAGGGATTTGGATGTCTCCAATGAAGGCTTGCTTAAAGTATAAGCTAAAGCTATGGATGACCTAGAATGCCCTATTGCTAAGATCTAATGGGAATTAATCCCAAGTGTGAATGAATGTTATGATACCTTAGTATGGGCTTTGGTATTAATGATACATCATAAACTTGGAATACTACCCTAGTTAGATTTTTGATGCTTTTAGCAAGAGAACTCTGTATTGTGGCTTGGATTAGTGATACAGTTTAAGGTGAAGTTGTAACCTAATATTTTCTTGGTTGTAACTAGGTTAAAAATGCCACCTAAGGCTAGAAAAGAGAGGCCTACACCTAGATAGACTCAAAAAAATAATGTCAAAGAAGATATCCAAGAGGAGGATCTAGAGAGTTCCAATAGAGGGGTAGAAGACCTCACTGCTATGGTTGCTACCATGTAGGATCAGATGAGACAAGTGTTGGAAATAATTGTGAATCAGAACTTGCAAGCTAGAGGCTTAGAGATTGGCCAAGTTGATGGGCTAACTACAGAGCAGTTGCAAGCTAGAGCCCTCCTAGAAAAGGAAATAGCTAGGGATCTGAAAAATATTTGTATCTCCAAGTTTGATGGAGAAGGGGAAGGGGATGCAACTGAAGCTTGGTTGAGAGAATTAGAAGTTTACTTCATGGTAAAAGGCTATTCCCTAGGAACCCAAATGGTTTGGGCCACGATCAACTTAGAAGGGGTTGCTCTAGATTGGTGGGAAACCCACTATGAGAAGACTAAGATTGAACCTGTTGACATTCCATAGAAATAATTCATAGTTATTTTCAAGAAAAGGTTCCTAACAGAGCATTTCTATGCACTAAAATTTGAAGAATTTGCCAGCCTATGGCAAGGAACCAAAATAGTGGAGATATACTATAAGAAGCTAGTATGGTTACTTAAGTATGTACCTACCTATGATGAGAAAATGAGGGTTCATAAGTTTATCCATGGGTTGGAATCTAGAGTAAAGCATGATGTAAACATGCATGAGCCTAAATCACTGCAAAAGGTATATGACTTAGCAAAGAAAGCAGAGTTGCACTTCCAATTTAACTATGCCACCCTATCCGAGCAAGATCAACAAGCATTGAGGAAGAGAAATAGTCAAGGATTCTTGAAATGGGAAGAGGAAGAAGATCGAAAGACCAAGAACCCTCAAAATTTGAGAGAGGAAATGATGGGAAACAAGGGAAGTTCAAGAAGAAATTCCAAAATAAAACCAACAACAATACCAACAATGCCAAACCTCAATCTCATAAATCACAAACTCTAGCTCCAACAATTAATATGGGGAATCAAAAACCCAAAAAGAAGCAAGGACCCAAGGATGGGTGTTACCATTGCAGAGGACCTCATTTTTCTAATCAGTGTCCACACCAACCAGGGCCTAGCACATCCAATGCTAAAGGAAAGGAACCTAAGCATCGGATCTATGTCGCAATAGGGAAATAAAAGCTAGAGGGGCAAGCCACCCCATTACTTGTGAAAGGTAAGATTTTTAATAAGCAAGTAAATATTTTGATAGATAGTGGGGCCACTGATAGTTTTATTTCTTCTAGTCTAGCAAGGACTATGTCGGAAAGGCCAGGATATTTGGCCCATGGGTGGAAGGTTGAGTATGGTTTTGGGTAGACCTACTCGGTAAACCAGTGTTATCCAATGGCAAAAATTGCTTTAACTAGTGGAACCACGAAATGTTGTTTATATGTAGCTCCACTTCATGCCTTTGATGTGATCCTAGGGATGGATTGGTTACAGGCCCATAAAGCCTTGATCAATTTCTAAGATTGATGGATTGAGTATTCAGAGAAAGGTAGGGAAAGACTAAGAATTCATAGTGAACAAGGGGTGTTCAAGCCCCATATATTGTCAGCTATGCAATTAAAGAAAGCCCTCAAGAGAGGAGGGATAGTGTATGTTGTAAAACTTAATGAAGTAGGTGATGATCAAAAGAGAAGTGCTAGGAAAGCACCCAATTTTACAGGATTTTAAGGATGTATTTCCAGAAGATTTACCTGGACTACCTCCTGTATGGGAATTTGACTTCACAATTGATCTTATGCCAGGATCAAAACCTATTCATAGATCACTGTATAGGATGAATCCTATCGAGATGCAAGAACTAAAGGTTCAATTGCAAGGGTTATTGGAAAAGGGACTGATAAAACCAAGTGTGTCACCATGGGGTGCACCGATTTTATTTATGAAAAATAAAGATAGTTCTTTAAGATTGTGTATTGATTACAGGATGCTAAATAAGGCTACAATCAAGAACCGATATCCTTTACCTAGGATCAAATATTTATTTGATCAACTAAGAGATGCCACGGTGTTCACTAAGATTGATCTAAGATTAGGGTATCACCAGTTAAGAATATGTGAGGACACTCACAAAATGACATTTAAGACTAGGTATGGGCATTACGAGTTTACAATTCTACCCTTTGGACTGACTAATGCCCCAATTGCATTCATGAACCTAATGAACAATGTGTTTAAAAGACACCTAGACTAGTTTGTCCTTGTATTCCTAGATGATATCTTAATATACTCTCAAAACAAAGAAGAGCATGATAAACATCTCAAGATCATGTTAGAGTTGTTGAGGGAAAATCAACTCTATGGGAATCTAGCTAAAAGTGATTTCTATGTTTTTGAGGTATGGTATCTTGGACATATCATATCAGTAGAAGGAATTTTTATGGATCCAGAGAAAATAGAGGCTATCTTAAATTGGCCACCCCTACTAATGTGACTAAAGTGTGAAGCTTCATGGGGTTAACGAGCTACTATAGATGTTACATAAAGGATTACTCCAAGATTATTGTAACAATAACTAACCTTCAGAAGAAGGGAAAGGAATTCAAGTGGTCAGAAAAGTGTGAAGCTAATTTTATTGCTGAAACATAAGCTCACTACCGCACTAATACTAAATATTCCTAACCCTCAGGAGGATTTCTTGGTATGCACAAATGCATCACTGGAAGGGTTAGGAGGAGTACTTTCTCAAGAAGAGTCAGTAGTAGCATATACTTCAAGGAAGCTTAAAAAGCATGAAGTCAATTATGCTACACATGATTTAGAGCTAGCTACTGTAGTTCATGCTCTAAAGGTTTGGCACCACTACTTGGTGGGAAAGCCATTTGAATTAAGAACTGACCATCAAAGTCTGAGGTACATATTCACCCAACCTATACTCAATGCAAGACAAAGGAGATGGGTTGAATTCCTCGTTGAGTATGACTTTGAAATTGAGTACATTAAAGGGAAAGAGAATAAGGTTGTTGATGCCTTGAGTAGAAGGAAACACATAGCAACCATAACCAGAAGTCACATGGGTCTGATGGATCAAGTAAGATAAGAGCAATCTCGGGATGAGTATTGCCAAGAAATTCAAGCTAGAATGAATAGAGATCCTAAAAATAACAAGGAATTTGGCATGATAGATGACCTTTTATGCTACAAAGGTAGAGTTATCATACCAAAGATAGGTGATCTAAGGAGGCTAGTAATGCAAGAAGCCCATAGATCCCCTTATTCTGCTCACCTTGGAGGGGCTAAGATGAGGGAAAACATGAAAAGAACCTTCTTCTAGGTAGGAATGAAGAAGGACATCACCGATTTTGTCGCTCGATGCCTCGAATGTCAGAAAGTTAAGGCAAAATGCAAGCATCTTGTAGGAAAATTGTATCCACATGATATACCTACGTAGAAATGGTAGGTTATATCTATGGATTTTATAGTAGGTTTACCCAAAACCCAGTACCAACATGATGCAATCCTGGTAATAGTTGATAGATTGACTAAGGTTGCACACTTCATACCTAGGAACATCAAGGATGATGCTCAGGTAGTGGCTAATAGATTTTCTAGAGAGGTATTCCATTTACATGGATTTCTTGAGGTGATCATTTCAGATAGAGATTCCAAGTTCACTTCTAAATTTTGGAAGTCCCTACATCGTGCAGTGGGCATAAAACTAAACATGAGCTCAGCATACCACCCTAAAATAGATGGTCAAACAGAATGGGTAAACCAAGTACTAGAGGACATGCTCCGCATGTACTGCATGGATCACAAGTCTCATTGGGAAGACTATCTACATCTGGTAGAGTTCACCTATAATAATGGACATCACTCCTCTCTAGGAATGGCTCCTTTCGATGCCTTGTATGGGAAAAAGTGTAGAATACCATTGTCTTGGGATAACCTAGAAGACCGAGTTGTGATTGGACCAAAAATGGTCAAAGAAATGGAGGATCAGTTGAAGGTAATTAGGCAAAGACTTAAAGAAGTTGCTGATAGGTAGAAGAGTTATGCTGATCTCAAGAGAACTCCAAGAGAGTACTCAATTGGAGATAAGGTATTTTTAAGGGTTAAACCAATGAAGAGCGCTATCAAATCCATGAAGTTGGATCCACGGTTTGTGGGACCCTTCGAAATCACTAAAAAGATCAGTCCGGTTGCATACCGACTTGCCTTACCACCTAACCTATCCAAGATCCATGACACCTTCCACATATCCTTGCTTAGGAAATATGTTGCTGACCCTGAACATGTGTGGGATGTTTCTAATTTGTAGATGGTAAATCCAAAGGCTATTGAAGTAATACCAGTAAATATCCTTGAGTTTCATTCTAAATCTATGAAAAATCAAACTCTTGAGCAATGTAAGGTCTAGTGGGACCAATTTTCTAAAAGAAATACCACTTGGGAAAAAGTGGATGAAATGCAAAAATATTTTCCTTTTTTGTTTGAAAATATATAATGTAATAACTTTTATTTTATTTGTAAAACTAGAAACACCCAGGATGGTGTTTAGTCCAAGGGGGGTAGGATGTCATGACCCTCCCTGAAGGACTTTTTGGCACAAAGAAACAATGTATTAATCTATGATACTTTAATACCTAACTTGGGCAATTGAACCAACTATGCGATGTTTAGTTGATTTGAAAGAGCATGGTACTACTGACATATTGCCAAGATGTGCAGGATCAGGTACACTCGTAGGTGGAAGAAGCAGAATCATCCACCAGAAGTGGGGGTACTTGAGGTTGGGGAAGTGATGATTAAGGCAACTCGAGGGTAACATGGATAGATACCTTCATATAGGCATGCATTATTGGTTAGGGATAATCATCAATAACTAGCCACCTTGAGCCTCAAGTTGATAGCCTAGTAGCTATCATAAATTCTCAGGCTGAGACAGGTGATTGGGTTGATGGAAAGACTTCCTTCTTGTCTGTTGCATATGTTTGATTATCTTTTACTTCATCACTATCTGCATTGGTGGTTTAGAAAATAAAAACATGCATGATTTAGTTGCCTTTGAAAGCTCTTTATTTTGCTTAAAAACCTATACTCTCTATTTTATAAATAATAGAAGTTTTATTTTAAAATGATAATGGAATTTCATTTTAATAGAAGCATTATTTTAAAATGATAATAGAATTTCATTTTATAAATAATAGAAGTTTTATTTTAAAATGATAATGGAATTTCATTTTAATAGAAGCATTATTTTAAAATGATAATAGAATTTCATTTTATAAATAATTGAAGTTTTATTTTAAAATGATAATGGAATTTCATTTTAATAGAAGTATTATTTTGAAACATTGATAGAGTTCATTTATAAGTAATAGTTGCTTATAATAAAAATTCATTTAAAGGCAATACAAATTTATTGGTTGATAAATAATGGCCTTCCATTTAAAAGAGATGATAGACTTCTCTCGCTGTGATTGTACGTTCGAGGAGATGAAGACCCTGCCAACCTCATATGGAGAGAATCTTCCCTCCCTTACAAAAAATATTGTAAATAAGATTAAAAAAAAGAAATGGTCGACCGTCGTCTTCAAGAGGGTGGTGAATTATGACAGTCTTCGAAGAAAAAAAATAATATGTTTTAAATCCATAATATCTCCCTTGGATAATTAGGAAAGAAATTTTGGTAGGTAGGGGAAATAAGATAGGAGGAGGAAGAAAACAAAAAGGGGAGGAGACTTTGGCACTCACTAGAAAAAGGGAGAACTTGAGAAGCTAAGGCAAAAACCAGGGCGTAGTGAGTGAGCTACGATTTATCCAACAAGGAGGAAACTAGTGTAGATAAACCACATATTGGTTTATAATAAACACCTATGTATTCATAATTTTTGGGGTTTTAAAAGAAAAATGAATTACTTGTTGATTGATATCATCGAACCTTTTAAATATGTTTGTTGGGTTAAATGGTGGAATTTTTTTGTGATAGTTTTCAAAACCATTAAAACACCCTTGTGAATTGCCATATTGAGGACTTCGAGTTGGTTGTACCATTTTTGGCCATTCCCTTTGGTTAAAGTTGAACCATGCCATGTCGAGTTGTTGGGTTGGGTGGTATGTCATTATGTTTAAGATAGTAACCCTGGCCAGTTACTTCCTACCTGTGGAGTCACCACTATTGCTAGTTGGTTCCATTATAGTTTGGATGACTATAGAGTAACTACTCCTTCATATTACCTTGTTGTCAACATTCCATTCTATGATGTTCATGTGCTTAATAACATTTTTTGGGTTGCATCGAGGTGATGCCGAACGTAATGGGCATTGGGAAGAAAAGGGTATTGCCTCTGTCATTTCAAACCCATTACCCTCTTCTAAGTCATTCGACCTATGCATGTTTTGCTTTATTGTTGGGTTTTCCTCCCTGCCTATGAACATAGGCCTTATATTTTCATGGGTACTCCCTTGTAAAACTTTGAAGCCACGGTGTCTCACTGGACCTTTATCCATTTTAGTGAATAAGCATTTGTTTATGTTAAATTGAACATTGGGGTAAATCACAAGATTTACGTATCACACCTTGGGAAGGATTTTATTTAAATAGATTAAAGAAATATCTTTGATTTATATTAATTAATAGGAATGAAAGTTATTTAAAAATATTAAATAAGTGTATTTGATTAATTTAAATAATAGGAATGAAAGTTATTTAAATAGATTAAATAAGTGTCTTTGATTTATGTTAAATAATAGGAATAAAATTGTAGACACCAAATCCACTCAAAGCGTAGGCTTTGGAGGTTAAAAAGACTCAACATAAGTTCAAATCCACTCATCCCACCCATCCATTTGTCCAAGCCATCACGCATTTTTGCCTATAAGTCAATATGAATCCTATTAACTTATTCACCCCACTCTGCAATCCATACAATGCGGCTAAGCCAATTCCAATTGACATGGACCGAATTTCCTCCCCACCTTCCTTTTTGAAATTCATCTTGTCCGAGGAGGTGTTAAAGGCTTTGGCCAATTACATACCTCCTTCTCCTCCACCTTTGCCCCTATCTTTAGCTAAGAGACCTGAGGTTTTTCAGGCGGAGTTAGATGACGAAAAATAGGAAGAGTTGGATGACATATCAGATGACATTAATCTAATACCAAAACCACATAAACTTGAGGAAGGTTCACATATGTATATTGAATATACTATCGAAGTGAACCTTAGTTCAAATCTAGACAATCCACAAATTGTCAAGCTTGGAAAAAGTTTATCATCCGATGAACAAGAGCAATTCATCACTCTCCTCAAGAGGAAGAAAGATGTGTTTGCATGGTCCTACAAGGATATGCCTAGCCTTGACCCTAATATGGTGGTCCACAACCTCACCCTACATCATGATGCCAAACCGGTCAAACAAAAGCTTAGGAGGATGCATCCTACCATGGCCCTCATAGTCAAAGAGGAACTTCAAAAACTTCTAGACATCAAGTTCATTGTCCCCATTGACTATCTTGAGTGGCTTTCAAATATGGTACCTATTCGCAAGCCCAATGGGGTGATACACATTTGCAATGATTTTCAAGACCTCAATAAAGCATGTCCTAAGGATGACTTTCCTCTTCCAAACATAGATACTTTTATCGATACCTACGTAGGCCATGAAATGCTTTCCCTTATGGATGGTTTTTTAGGATACAACCAAATTCAAATAAATCTAGATGACCAACACAAAATGAAATTCACAACACCTTGGGGGACCTTTTCCTTCAGGGTTATGCCCTTTGGCCTTAGAAATGCAGGAGCCACTTATCAACGAGCGATGAATTATATCTTTCATGATTACATGCATAAGATTATCAGAGATTACGTGGATGATCTCTTGGCCAAATCTAAAATTTGACAAGAGTACATTGGTGTGTTGGAAATGAATTTTTGACCGACTTCTAGAACATAAGGTGAGGTTAAATCCTAAAAGGTGTATCTTTGGTGTTACATCAGGTAAAATCTTAGGATTCATTATCTCCAAAAGAGGCATTGAAGTGGACCCCAACAAAGTCAAGGCCATAACGGAAATGCCTCCCCAAATGAATATTAAGGAATTACGTAGTTTACAAGGAAATATTCAATCAATCAAAGGCCGTTGCGCAACTTTATGATAAATGCAGACCATTCCATCACTTGTTACAAAAGGGAGTATCATTTGTATGGATAGATGAATGTCAAAAAGCCTTTGATGACATCAAGTGATACCTAACCTCTCTTCCGGTCTTAGCTCCTCCTCGTCTATGGGTCCCTTTCCATATTTATATCTCAACAACATAATCTGCTTTAGGAACAATGCTTACACAAAAAATAAACAAAATCAAGAGCAAACTGTTTATTACATTAGTCGAACATTGGTAAGTTATGAAACCCGATACGCTTATGTAGAGAAGTTATGCTTAGTAGTGGTTTTTATTGCTAAGAAACTTCGATATAAAATGCTTAGCCATACAAATTATGTCATAGCTAGAGAAAATCCTCTACGTTATATGATGTCTCGCACTTACAATAACACTTGTACTGCTAAATGGATAATGCTCCTTATAAAATTTGATCTCAAATTTGTCAGTCAAAAATCCATTAAAGGTCAAGTTATAGTTGATCAACTTATGGAAGCTCCACTACCTAGTGATCATCCTTTGATTATAGAGATCCTAGATGATTTGGTATTTTTTATCATTGAAATAGAAGAAGATGTCATTCCAGAGGAACACATTGATATCACCTTATTTTTTGACGGATCTAAGTGTGAGAAAGGTCAAGGTGCTAGAGTTGTCTTTCATACACCCCAAGGGATTCCCATCCCTTTATCATTCAAGCTAGAATTTTCATGCATAAATAACACAATAGATTACAAAGCCCTAATATTAGGTCTTCAATCAGGTATAACTATGGTAATTAACCGTATCAGGATATTTGGAGATTCTCAAATTATTGTTAAACAAGTAACCGGAGAATACCAATGCAAAGAGCCTACCATCAAGCTTTATCATGAAGGAGCAATGAAATTTCTCTCAACATTTCAATGGTATGAAATCGATAGCTTACCTCATTTGACTAATATATTTGCAGATGCGATGGCCTCTCTTAGATCATTGATTTCGAAAGATGACTTAGGAGAGGTACAACCCCTAATAATATCCATAATCTCTAAAGCACCCATTGTCCATACTAATCCTAAATATGAAAAAGACATTTTCTTTATCCATTCGAAGCCATATGAGTCTTGTTCAAGCAACATAATGGCATTTCTAAAATTTGGAACACTCCCATATGATGTCTGCCAAATTCTCTTTCAAGCGAAAAGTAGCCCGTTAGACCTTGATTGCTATTCTCAAGAAACTAGTCAATGAAAATCATAGATATTGGCATACACAAATATCTTTGGCACTTTGGGCTTATCGAACAAGCATCTGAATGCCAATAGGAGCAAAACCATTTTCCTTGGTCTATGGAGCTGAAACTATCATGTCTCTTGAGCTTGAGATCCCCTCATTGAGAATTTATTTCCAAGAATTCATAGATGATGACATCGCTAGACAAGCATGTCTTGACCAACTCACTCTTCTTGATGAGAGGCGAGTCAATGCACTAGAGAACCTACGAGTTTATCAAGAATTCCTCAAGTGTTCTTACAACACCAAAGTCCATATTCATGAATTTTTGGTAGGGGATCTTGTACTTAAAGAGAACCAAAAAAACACCAATGCTTTACCACACCTTCGTGACAAATTCACGACTAATTGGTTAGGTCCATACATAATCACTCAAAAAGTGGGTAATGGTACATATAGACTTGTCGATTTAGAGTGAATAGAGGAACCCGAACCACTTAATTTTATCTATTTAAAGGCATTTTATTGTTAATATGATGTTATATGTATATATATACATGGCAAAAAAATAAAAATAAAAATAAAAACATTCGCATAGGCTTGTTCTCATTGCATACATATAACATTTTCATTTTAGCATATATTTTTCACATTACATTCATACATAATACATACACATTTCATTTGCATTCATTCCACTATATTTTACATCCCACATACATTGCATTGTTTAATATTGCATATTGCATTCATCCCATCCCGTGTTCAATGATCATTTATAGTAGTGATGATATGGCCAAAAATAAAAAAAAGTCAAGTTTCCACTACTGGGGGTACCTATTTGGGAGAATTTATGCAATCCCCTCCAACAATCGCATTTGTACAAAGTTACAATAAACTAAAAATTTTAGTCACTCAGCCACTACTAGTGTGTCTAGCAACCTTCAAAAACATGTCCAATTTTATTTAGGACCAAAAACACTTTTTCTCACATTAAGAAAATCTTGAGTATTGTCAACTGATTTCAAAAGCAATCTTGCACCAACCACACTTCTTCACATATTAAAAACATTTTGAATTAAAGAGGGATAACACCATACTTGGGTGGCACCTTGAAGTGAAAAGAGTATTCCTTTCTTTTCCTATCATGCAACATATTCCAAAATAAAAAATAGTGGTTTTTACCGCTATCATAGTTGTTCACCAAATACAAACACAAAATATAGAGTAGTAAGGATAGGGTCATATTATAATCACACTTCAGTTGAGAATCCAATTCTCCAAATATTTATCCAAAGTTAACAATTTCCATGCACACACCACAAATCCCTAAAGCTGTAAGGATCATACTACACTTCCATCAGAAATATGTTTAGTCGTCCCCAAGGCCTAAAGATCAGATAATTAGACTATGGAGTGAATATCCACCGGGTTTATATACGCTTGATTGGTAGTGAAGTAAGCTCATGTGGGGTGACATGTCTCTCTTCCAAAAAAGGAAGACCTCTGACTGTACATAAGGGCAAGCTAGCTTCTTGGTCAATCCTATAATAGGTCATGTCCACTTTACTCATAATGGGTTCATGAACTTCATGTGCACACACACTAGTTATTGATTACCTAGGGTCATTTTCATGCTCAAGATTTGGTACATGAACTTCACTAGCACACACCTTGGTCCTAAAGAAATTTAGACAACCTTTAGTGAGTTTGGTTGATAGCACTAGTCTATTTGAGTCTTTGAAAATCCTATAGTATTCCACATCAACATCCATATCTTCTTCCATATTATCATCCATGTCTTCATCATGGATTAACCCGCATAAATCCACCAAGATCAGTGCTCCTGATTGCAAAACAAAGAACAAAAATGGCCAACAAAATTCTAAACTAAAAGTGATCATTCAAACAACATGCAATCCTCTCATATAGTTTGAATTCATATACATGTCATTTAGCCTTACATTAATTATCCATAACACCATGCATATAAATCATGGTTAGCCTGCATCAATCATTCATAAAAAAAATTTCACTCAACATGCATTGCATAAAACATAAAAAAAAATTCACACAAAGGATAACACAAAAATATAAAAATCCATGTATATATATATGTATCGAAAATATCATATGTACAATGAATGCCATAAAGGCTATAATGGAGCACCAAGGCTCATATACAAAAGTGCATCTAAGCACTAAGCTATTGTTTATGAGTGGACCCCTGAGACCTAGTAGGAGTCCGAGCCCTAGAATTTTGCATAGATGTCATGTGCCTCGATGGCTCACTCCTCAAGGAAGATGGAGGATCTGACAAAGGAATATGATTAGCCATACACACATCCTATGAGGAGTGTGCATAGGCCTTGCTAGCACATAGTCATCATAGGTCAATCTGATGACACCGCTCCCTAGTCAAAATATCTACCTAAAGCCTTGTGACCATTTCTTGATCACCAACCCCAACTACCGATCGCTCTACCTCCATCCAAGATATAGTAGCCAAGACCTCCCTATGCAACTCAAGCATAGTCTCCCACTCCTCGTGAAGCTGCTCCACCTCAGCCCACAACCTAGCCACCTCAGAGATCTCCACCATCTCCTCATCATCATCCCACTCCTTATATGCCACCTCTATCTTAGGTGAACACTAGGCTACTCCCCTCGACCACCTTCAAATCACTGATCGTTGAGGCCTCATCCTCTTTGGAGTCATCCTTGACCCTATAGTTGCTACCTCCCCACCACCCATCACCTTGGATACCCATACTGGTTGGGCACAAAACCAAGCTACATAATTTGGAGTCACCCCAACATCATCTACGTTGGGGACCTCCAACGGCTCATCATCCTCTATCACTACCCGCCATGGCTCTACACATGGAAGCCCCACCTCATCCTGTCGATGTTGATACAACACCGAAACATATGGCACATCCTAAGGCAAGCCGAACTACCTCAACACCTATGAGTATTGAAAGTACTCCACCTCCTCATCCTTATACCAACCAACCATCGAGCCTGCCTCACCCGACATAGTTGCTCCCCACCACCATCCCATCGGGCTCCTTGCCATGACCTCCAAATAAAATCAACCCGAGTCAACCCCGACCACATATAATGATACCACTGGCTGATATGCACCTCTTGACTCAGCTGCACCTACTTTTCCACTACCCATCACCTAGCATAGGGCTCCCTCATCAGCCATGCTTGGCATGGTAACCCATTTGGATGAGCTACACTAAAATGCTCCCAAGCCTAGCATTGCAGGAGGAAGTTATACCAAATACCCTTCCTCCCTCTCCATGTGTCCTCATAAAGCTCCTGGTATAGCTATTCCAATAATGCAGGAGCCCATGCATATCCCCTTGGATTGGTGAGTATATCACTCGCCAACCCCAATAGGCTCCAAGGGAACCTACATCCAATGCTATTAGGTAGCACTATGTTCACTAAAATGAATATAATCAAGGCTAAGAGTGCATCCAACTCCTTCGCCTTGTACATTCTCAGATAGCACATACCTCCATCTCCCATCCATGCCTCCCGCCATCGCTCCCAAAACATATTCTCCATATAAACCTTCTTGTCATGCCCAACCACCACCTTCTCCCCTTCTACTAGCACCTTGAGGTTGGGATATACATCCTCAAGAGTGACAGTAGCCTCCCTAGTCAGCAGCTGGAATGTCCCCCTATCAAAATCCCATCTCTCTATCAATGATGAGAGATACCCCTCATCCACCCTCACAAAATCCAACCTAGCCACCCCCTCTAAACCCACCCTACCCAAAAGCTCCCAATCACCATCTGTGAGCTTCTTCCTCGTCCCAGGAACAAGATGAGAGAAGCGATGATGAGGCTCTATATCCCTCATATGTAGCAACAAACATTTTTTATTTGTTATTAATACTATTTCAAAAAAAAAAACATTTGCATAAAATACAGTGTTTTTAAACATTAATGGAGAAAATTGAGCCTCGGTCCCACCAGCAGCATTCGATCCCTCCATCACCATAGCTTCCATACCAATTTCCAGTACCCTCACCCACCTCACTAATCCACTCCACTCCTTAGGCATAGCTTCTCAAAGTTTAAAATGTGCAAATGAGCCTCCCAATTCACTTAGAAAGCTATTTATAGCTTTACTTAGTGCATTCAACCATAGGCCAATGCCTGCAATTTGCAGGTGCGCTTGTGTGCTTGTTGATGCACCTAGGCGCACCTGGGCACCTGCGGGATGCCGCAGGCACAGCTGGGCGCCTAGCATAAAAAGACATAAAGACAAAATTAAGCAAAAATAATAGCTTAACTCCAAATTTTACCAAATTTCATCCACACATCATGCACATCATAAAATCATGTTTTATGAAAACATAAATCGTTTTGCATGCAAAATATTCAAAATGCATAAATCTAGTCACAAAAGGATAAAAAAATCCAAATTTTCACAAAACCAACATTCAGCCATTCTGCATCATATTATTCATCATCCCAAGCAATTTCATGAAAATTGAAGTTGATCTAAACAATAAATCTCTTCTTTTCATGCAAAATGAAACACTACAAGAAGCACAAAATACAAAGCAAACATCAATCAACTCCACATTTAGTGAAATCACAACATTCATTCATCCAACATTCTTCTATCACCATATCTCAATCCATCAATAATTTCATACAACATTTGTCTAGTTCACCTACAAATTCAAGCGAACCTCATATCTAGTGGTCTATTCTATCTCCTTGGTGATTACAATGATTTGCATCCATGTAATTCGGTAAGATGAACAAACCACCATAAGGACACTTCACCATGATCATCATCACTTATCACATTGTTTGAATTCACAATCACATTGGGTACTTCACATTTTGGAGTGAAACCTTTTCAAGAATAATTTGCATAACTATTGTCATTGATGGCCTAGTTCGTGAGGCTTAACACATGAATAAAAACTCAAATATCATCATTTTTCTTCAAAAACCTAATGATAGGCACTGGCTAGGATGATTGGTTCCAATTGTGGGAATTATTAGAACAATCACTAGCATGCCATCCACGATTCTTTTTATTTTTATCTGCATCATCATACTTGCATAGCAATGGCATCAGAGAGCATACTATTCAACCACATCGAATCATCCCAAAATTTGGGCCAAACACAATTGGATATTTATCCTCCCACAATGGGATACATCTTACATGATCATGACATCTACACTTGACAAAAACCCCTTTCCACCATTGGGGCAAAAACGGTATCACATTTTACATCATTCATATCGTCCAAAATCACATGGTATTTTACACCAACACCCTTTCCATCGTTGGGGAAAAAATGGTATCACATTTTACATCATTCATATCATCCACAATCACATGGTATTTTACACCAACCCCCTTTCCACCATTGGGGCAAAAATGGTATCACATTTTACATCATTCATATCATCCACAATCACATGGTATTTTACACCAACCCCCTTTCCTCCGTTGGGAAAAAATGGTACATCATTCATCATTTGCACAAATTTTTTCAATTGGCTCATGAGATGCATCCACAACTCATTCACAAATTGAGGGGGTAAGCTACGCAAAAAATCCAAAAAAAAAAATCTTTATTCTTTTGTCTTCAACATTGAGTGCTCAAATCCAACAACAGAGAGAAGCTGCTTCTGTGCCCAAAGCCCAACCAGGTGTCTCGTATTTTTACACCATATTGTGTTTCACACAACATAGTACAAAAAGGGGCATCTGTAGACACCAAATCCTAGCCACTTATCCTTCATCCTAGTCAGTATACCACCCACTTGTCCACCATACACCTTTCTTGCCATCCATTTAACCATTTCATACCTTTCCCGCCTTCAAAAGACCCACTTTAGCCCTCTCCCACCACTTTTCGACCCATTTGGACTTAATTTATATTTATTTTATTTTATTTATATTTAATATAATATTTTATTATTATATTTTAATATATTTATTATAAAATATATATATTTAAACCTAATTAACCTCAGCCATTATATTTAATCTAATCTAAGCCATCTATGTTCATCATTCCATGTCACACTTAAAGTACAATCTCAGCCTTAGGATTTGATTTAACCTTAGCCACACAAGCAAAAGTGTTAAGCTAAAACCCTAGGTTGGATTATAAATAGAAGCATTTGCAAATGTTCAACCCCTAGAATGTTCTCACCCTTGGAGACATTGTTGAAGAAGCCCTTCTGAAGCAAAAGGTTATAGAGCCCTGAAGATCCCATCAGTCGAATCCACTTGTGAGAGCAGACTCAAACCCTAGCTTGCCATAGGACTTCCACCATTCTAGCCACTTCCACATCCATCCTCCATCGCCATCGCAATCCCCTCATCCACCGCATCCTTCACACCCCCATGATTTGCTTCTACAGATTAAACCCTCACCCGTAGGCGCCTTCCAGATGTTTCCAGGTTTGTTGCAGAGCCTGCCAGGTGCCCGCTAGTGCTTGCTGTCATCATCAACGTGAACTAGAGCTTGCCACATCAAATCATCAGGTGTTGTTGGGGCACCCTGCCACAAAATATACAACAAAGCAATGGATCATCACCATAAACAACAAGGTAAATCTTTATTTTGTTATTATCTAGTGTTGTTTATTTCTACACATTATGTTTACATAGATCTAGGGTTTTAGTCTGCATCTTTGAGGGTTCACACTGTGGAACCCTCATTTTGTTTACTAATAATCTTGTTGTTTGTTGTGTGTGTAGGGTTGAATAACATCAATCAAGAGATCATTGGATAGCTGTTGAATCTAGAGTAGCCCAAAATTGGATATCTCACAAGCCCACTTATTCTATTGGGAGAGAAGCGTAGTTGAAGATACTCATCTGTGTAAAGCTAGGGTTTTGAAGAACCCTAGAAATTGTATCTATTGTATCAAATAAACTCTGTTAAGGCAGAATAATTGTAGCAAGGAGTTTTTTAGCTCCCCCCCATTTATTGAAATATATTCCATTTTGTGCAATTATTTGTCTCTTTGAGTTGATTCATTTATTGCTTGCATAGTGTCGTGTTTTTAGCTCTACAAAAATTATTTAAATAGATTAAAGAAGTGTATTTGATCTATATTAAATAATAGGAATGGAAGTTATTTAAATAGATTAAATAAGTGTCTTTGATTTATATTAAATAATATGAATAAAATTTATTTAAATAGATTAAAGAAGTGTCTTTGATTTATGTTAAATAATAGGAATGGAAGTTATATAAATAGATTAAATAAGTGTCTTTGTTTTATTTTAAATAATAGGAATGAAAGTCATTTATTTATTTATTTTTTGATTTGGTTAGTGTGAGAAACTCCTACGACCAACGCATAGGGCTGGGCAGTCTCTTCTTAACTATGATCCCTATAAATTCAAGAGCTATACTTATTAATAGGGAATTTAACACATATCCACCACACACCCACCCCCTCACACACTCGTGCATGCCATGGTTTGAACCTTGGACCTCCCGAAGAAGAGCCAAAGCCTGAATTGTTGCGCTGTCCCCTCTAAGACTAAACCTTAAGTAATGAAAACCGTTCCCTGTATCCCTTGGGGGTCAGGAATTTCTGTTCCATGGGGCTTGTCCCATTTGGGTATACCCCTCAAGCAAGTCAGAGGAGGGGGTTTGTATCTTGTGTAGGCTACCAGGATTGAACCCTAGATATCCTTTCAAGGATTGAGGGAACTTGCCAGTAAGGTACCTGGTAAATTTATTTAAATAGATTAAAGAAGTGTATTTGATTTATATTAAATAATATGAATGAAAGATATTTAAATAGATTAAATAAGTGTCTTTGATTTATATTAAATAATAGGAATAAAAGCTATTTAAACATATTAAAGAAGTGTCTTTGATTTATATTAAATAATAGGAATGAAGTTGATTAAAGAAGTAAAGCTTTAGTTTATTAAGTAAACATAAATATTGTTTTACATATTAAAGTAATGGGACTTTGATGTATGAGACAAAGGAAAAGTAGTTTACTTTATGAATTAAATTTATGATTTGATTCATGGGAATAAAGGAACCTTGTGTATTTAATGATTAAGGGTATGTGACTTTAATTCTTGAATAAGAGAGGGTTTGTTTAAAAGTTAAAAGCATATTCTAAGTTGTGTATGTTGAATGACTCTAAGGGATTTGAGAGGTGAAAATAAAGGATTCTTTATGATATCAACTATGCATTAGATGGTTAGAAAAGAGATTAAATTGTATAGTTACAATTTAGCAAATTAAATATTATTTGCATTTAGAGGTATGCCTATCCTGAACCATGAGTGTTTTGATCCCCTACTATCCTCAAATGAATGATGGAACAAGTAGGAGGACCAAAGAGGTATATGGGAATAATGCACCAGTTTGTTCTCTACTTACCATCTATTTACTTATGCTCAAATAGACTAGATTTGTAGGGAGATATCCCTAAATGAAAATGATGTTATATGTTATTCTTTAAGGGTATGGAGGTTTTACCATACCAACTTACATGTAATAATATGTTGATGGGATGAGATATGTATCTTTACTTTATTGCTCAATGGTTTATATTTTGTATTAGCTTCTCTCTCAATTAATGTTATCTTCTTATAAATGTTGTTTCTTTCATAGTACCTCTGGTTGTGTTTTTAGTATCTAGAATTAATCTTGTTTTCTTACTAATCAACGAAACCTAAGTAATAAGTTCTAGGATGAAATTAGAGGGTGACCTAAGGGATTGAGACCCCTTAGGGTGAACATAGGAAGACCTAAGGGATTAATACCCTTTAGAGAGAATGAAAACTAAGTTGTGGGAAGTCTACATCTGAGTTAAGATATCTCATCGTAAAGACAAGATGGATAGCTTAACTCACAATACTCATAGTATACCTACATAGACTATATTATGTACAGTATGATGATGTGTGTATACCTTCTATTGATAGAGGGTGATAAGTCTAGCTCATCAAGGTAGATGAGATAGATAGGCTTATTGCGGTAACACATGATATGCCTACACATATGGAACTTGTGTGAGGGTATCTTGTGAGATGTAGCTATTTAGGAAAACTTAGGGGATTTAAATCATAGGTACATATTATATTGGTTAGGGGTTTATGAATCCCTCTCCTTAAGTTAAAAAAAATATTTTCTATTTGTTTTCTATTTGCTTATTATTTTGGGTCATTACACTAGGTTCTAATGAATATGGCTTCATCTTCCCACTATCAATGTTCTTTTCTATTTGAGTAGCTAGTTCTCTGCATTCATCAATAGTGTTAGTCTATCTCTATATTAATTCATAGTTAAAATCCCCAGAGAATACCTTATAGAAGAAGACAGATTGATTATCATTAGGCCTTAAACTTATAAGGATTTTATTTTTTATTTTAAAAAATCTCCTCTTAAAATCCTCTACAAACTCATTTTCTTTATTTTTCATGGTAGCTAACTCTATCAACAAGGACTACTCATTCTTTTTCTCTCCATATTTTTTAAGGAATACTTACTCCATGTTTTAAAAATGATTGATAGTACCAACCCCAAGACTATTGAACCATTCATGTACATATTTTTCTAAAGTCTAAAGGAACAGTTTGAGTACCACATATTCATAATCTATCTCAAGACTATCCATGGCATACACAAATTATTTAATATGGTCCTCAATAGTCAAAAAAACATTTCCTTGGAATTTAGGCAAGTTCTTATTAGCTTTACCAGGGAGGGGTTTCAAATTTTGAGGTAAAATAAAAGGCCTATACGTATTGGTTCTCCATTGATTGAAATTCTAGTTGGTATTTTGGTTTGTGGTAAATTTGCCATGTTAACCATAGGGGTAGTAAAAATAGAAACAAGATTAACACTTGTGGGAGGGTTAATACTAGGACTAATATTAGGAGTCAAATTCAGACTATTACTATAAGCAAAATTTAAAGATACAGATAAATTTTTGAGACTGTAAAAGTACCTCTAGATTTGGCACTTTAGAAAGGAGATATTTGTTGCTTCTTCTTGTGGATGCTAAATCAAGCTCTTTCTTTCTTCAGTAATTGAATTTTGGATATGATCAAATTTAGAGTCATGAACACTTATTGTGCAAAATGAAAGAACATAATCACTCTCTAGCTAATATTACTTGGTTGAAACACTCTCAATCTTGTAGAAAAAAATCTCACTTAAGGGATTTTGGAAATAATGGGAAAAAATTAAAAAATTGAGCAAATTGACAAAACCCATCGTCTTTAGCTTTTGAATTTTTTAAAAAATTTAAACACAAGGAAGAAAAATTTGGGAAAAATACAAAAATAAAAGAAATTTAAATTTCTAGGTGTCATTGAAAAATTTCCCCCAAAAATGATGCCAGAAACTATTGGAGAAAATTATTGCATCCCTTAAATATTGTCATGTTGGAAGGTCTTCTAAATCCAATCAACACTGTGGACTCTGGTCGATCCACCCCTTTAACTTGGAAAAGAATTATCCTAAGACTCCAAACAAACTAAGTAGGGTAAAGAAACCCTAAAGAGATCTTATAATATGACTACTATGCTCATGCTTATCCAGATTACAATAAAATGAATCTTATTATTTGACTAAGATTCATAAAAGCCCTTTATTATACTTTATTAGCAGATCAGTACCTTGTCCATTGGGCAATTATAGCAAAGCTTTAAACATTTAAATAAAGAAAGATAAAGAAGGAACTAGATTAATTAAATCTATTCAAATAATGTAAAATATGTAATTAAAATGCATCAATGTTAGAAAGTGATATTCATACATTCAAATAATGCAAGATGCAACTGTGATCATAGATAAGAATTGCTCTAGGAGGAAGTACAATTGTATTAGTATGAAATATTATTACTATAGGAGTCTAAATCAAAATGACAAGATCTCACTTAAACAATACAAATGGAGTTTCATTCAAATGATGTAACAAAACCCCATCAATCTTCATTCAAATAATGCAAAAAAGATCCTCCTAACCCTTGATCCAACTACTGAAAATGATATCAACATACTGTATACATCCTAAGTAAAACCTGCACAATCAAGAGGTATAATGAGGGATGGAGATGGAAGACACGACACAAAGGAAGATACAACCAACAAGGCAAGGATACTTTAGTATACCTCTAACAAAATTTTAGCTATGTAAAACTTGATGCTTCTTCAGTCACTACAACTCCTATTTATAATTTAAATCTAACCCATCTTGATGTAACTACTCTATTTGATCCCTCTATTTGGTTGTACCTGCACCATTCATATTGTAGTGGTTTATAGTTGTTTTATAGTTTTTTTGAGTTGTATGATTTTACTTCTTACACTTGTCTATTTATCAGCCTTTGGATTTACATAGTGATTGATAGTTGTGCTAAATCTAAGCCCTACAATTGGATCCTTGGTTATTTGTTCTATCCTTTTGCTATGGTGTCTTTCTTTGTAGTGGGCCTCAACTCACCCTTTGTTATCTCAAAATTTCCTTGGTTAAATTCTTCATTTTTATCCTATTCTTGTATTTATTGACTTATTCCCCCTATATTAGCAATTTGATTCCAGGCTTCATTACAGAAAAAATTATATATCTTATAACATCAATGGCCTATAGTACATTATTCTTCTATTCTTTAACTTAGTCTAAAACTTTTACTCTTTTTTATTATTCAATCCAAACCATTTATATTTACCTACATGGAGCATTATGATCTATTAGATCCTTTTTTGACTTTTCTAAGCCCACCAAACCAATTGACTTTCCTCATATATATTATTTTATTTGCTAAATTTTACTGAAGAATCATGACCATCTACTTGAACCATCCAAAAATATGTAGACCATGGATTTATTTCTTATCAATGAATGCAGACCATTATATTTCCTTCAATAAAATTTAGTCAAAGAGCTTTGTCCTTATTCATTATTGAATGTGGTTCATAAATCTAAAGCTTGGGGGATCGTAGACCATTTGTTCTCTGACTGCTACATGCCATTGATCTCTATCCACATGGTTGAATGTGTACCATTAATCCATGAATTTGGACTTGGTTTGAATTGCTTGTTCTCTTATTCACTATACAATCTAGATCATTGATCTTTACCTATGTGGAGCTTCATAGTCCATTAGACTCGATCGATTGTAGCTATCAATTTGGATCATTTGAATACATGCATACCGTTCACTTTGTTCTTGGACTTGGTAAAAAAAATCTCTTCTTGCCCTATGATCCAAACCATAGATATCATATTCATGGAAAATTATAGACCATCTATTTCTCAAAGACTTAAGGTGTCCTTTTACTAAGCAGTTTTGGACCACTAGAACAAATCCAGACCTTTCATTATTCTACCTGCGAAGTAATGAGAGCCATGGATTTATTCTGAAAAATCCTAATCAATAGATTTTGTCTTTATTCGTCATCACATGTAGACCATATATCTCTAGAGATTCATTGTAAGCCATCCATTTTTTTCCTGTGTGTGTATGTTTAATTTTAGTAATCCATCATGGTATAACTTGTTTGTCCTTACCTTTCATGGTCCAAGTCTTTTGTTCTTTTTTTTTTTCATTCAATACGAGTTGTTGATATAGGTATTAATAAATACATTACCTTCATTTTTAATTACTTAAGGTATTCTTTGTGCACATTTTTATTAATTCCTAGGGTTTGACTTGTTTATCATTTTCTAGCATGCATTATGGTCCATTGATCTTGGTACTGATGAACATGAACCACTTATTTTAATTTAGGCTTTAGATGATTTTCATGCATACTTTATTAGTCCCTAGGGTACAAGTTGTTTGTCACTTTTCACTAGCAAATACGGGTCGTTCATATAATCCCAAATTGATCGTAGGATATTAATTATTTTTTTGAAAATTCAACTGTGGTGCTTGAAATTTAAAGAGCCATTGACTTTAGATTCAATGGACCATAAAATTAATGTTGTGCATGTGGGCCATAGATCTTAGGGAATATCATGTAAAATTTAATATTAGCACACAAAGTAGACCTCTCATTCTCTGAAAACTTTGACAACAATATTTTTATATTTATTTAATAACATATGTAGGCCGTTCATCTATTTGGGTGGACACAAAAAAATCATCCTTTTGGGAGACTTTGAATTTTCAAGGGTGAATAGATGAGTGGTTCATATTAATTGATGATAAGAGGATTAATGCAGTCCATCCATCTCAAGAAAATATGAATTATTAATAGCACCAAGTGGAAAAAGACTTGTGAAACTAAAAGACCTTAGAACCTTAGGAAAAATATGATGATAAATTTGGATGACTCGGGTAGTGTTTTTATTGCTCAAATTAATGCAAACCATAGAAAATGAGGGAAGATTTATGAATTTTAATGGAATGTGGGGCACCACATAAGAAAAAACTATGGACTTTGGCTTGAAGACTCATATGAGACAAATTATGCTTAGGATATTGGCATTATCGAAAGATAAGGACTTTAGACCAATGAGCAAATTAAAAACAAAAACATTATAATGCACCTAAGACCTTAAAAGAACATAAAACTTAAGAATTGAACGTAGACTTGTTAAGAAAAATAAAAACTAATCTATTGACTATATAAAAATACTTGTGCATAAAATACACTACTTTTTAAAGAATTTAAACTTCAAAGACCATGGACTAATAGAAAATTTATACTTAACCTAGAACATAATAACAATATGAACAAGACTTACGAACCCATGAAATATATTGAATTTTAAAAATAGGGGTATTTTGCATTGGATTTTTGAGGATCCAATAAGAATTTAAGATAAAGTACAAGAACATGTTCAAGGTACATCAATATTGAGTATACAATAAACAAGGCAAGGACACTCTAGTACACCTCTAACAAAATTTTGGCTATGTAAAACTTGATGCTTCTTCAGTCACTACAAATCCTATTTATAATTTAAATTCATCCTATTTTGCTATAATTGCTCTATCTAATACCTCCATTTGGTTGCACCCACACCATTGATCTTGTAGTGGTTTATAATCATTTTAGAGTTGTTTTGAGTTGTATGATTTTATTTCTTACACTTGTCTATTTCTTAGCCTTTGGATTTACAAAGTGATTGACATCTATGCTAAATCCAAGCCCTAGAGTTAGCTCCTTCTTAGTTATTTTTTCTATCCTTCTGCTATGGTGTCTTTCTTTGTAGTGGACCTCAACTCACCCCTATTGTCTTAGTTTTTCCTTGGTTAAATTCTTCGTTTTTATCCTATTCTTGTCTTGATTGACTTATTCCCCCTATATTAGCAATTTAATTCTAGGATTCATTACAATAAAAAATGATATATCTTATAACATCAATGGCCTATAGTACATTATTATTCTATTATTCTATTCTTTAACTTAGTCTAATATTTTTTCTCTTTTTTTTTATGAAATACAAACCATTTATCTTTACCTACATGGAGCATTGCGATCCATTAGATCCTTTTTTGACTTTTCTAAGCCCACCAAGCCAATTGACTTTCCCCATATGTATCATTTTATTTCCTAAATTTTATTGAAGAATCATGACCATATACTTGAACCATACAAAATAATGCAGACCATGGATTGATTTCTTATCAATGAATGTAGGCTATTAGATTTCCTCCAATAAAATTTAGTCAAAGAGCTTTGTACTTATTCATTATTGAATGTTATTTTTAGATCAAAAGCTTGGGGGATCATAGACCGTTTGTTCTATGACTACTACATGACATTGATCTATATCCACATGGATGATGTGTATCATTAATCCATGAAATTTGACTTGGTTTGAATTGCTTGTTCTCTTCTTCACTATACAATATAGATAATTGATATTTACCTATGTGGATCTTTGCAGTCCATTATAATCGACCAATTGTAGCTATCAATTTGAATCCTATGAAGAAATGTAGACCGTTCACTTTATTCTTGGACTTGGTAAAAATTATATCTCTTCTTACCCTATGATCTAGACCATAGATATCATCTTCATGGAACATTGTAGACCATCCGTTATTCGAAAACTTAAGGTGTCCTTTTACTAAGCAATTTTGGACCACTAGAACAAACCCAGACCTTTCGTTCTTCTACCTACGGAGCAATGAGAGCCATGGATTTATTCTAACAAATCCTAATAAATAGATTTTATCTTTATTCCTCATCACATGTAGACCATATATTTCTAGAGATTCATTGTGAGCCATCCATTTTTTTCCTCTGTTTGTATGTTTAATTTTAGTAACCCATTATGGTATAACTTGTTTGTCCTTACCTTTCATGGTCCAAGTCTTTTGTTCTTTTTTTTTTCCATTCAATGTGAGTTGTTGATCTAGGTATTGATAAATGCATGACCTTCATTTTTAATTAAATCTTAACGTATTATTTGTGCACATTTTTATTAATTCCTAGGGTTCGACTTGTTTATATTTTTCGAGCATGCGTTGTGGTCCATTGATCTTGGCACTAATGAACATGAACCACTTATTTTAATTTATGCTTTAGACAATTTTCATGCATACTTTATTGGTCCCTAGGGTACAAGTTGTTTGTCAATTTTCACTAGCAAATATGGATCATTCATCTGATCCTAAATTGATCATAGGACATTAAATTTTTCTTTGAAAATTTAATTGTGGTGCTTGGCATTTAAAGAGCCATCGAATTTAGCTTCTACAGACCATAGATTTGATGTTGTGCATATGGGCCATATATCTTAGGGAATTTCATTCAAAATTTAATCTTAGCACACAAAGCATACCTCTAATTTTCTAAAAAAATTGACAACAATATTTGTATCTTTATTTACTCACGTATGTAGGGTCGTTCATCTATTTGGATGGACAAACACAAACCATCCTTTTCGAATCCTTTGAATTTTCAAGGACGAATAGATGAGTGGTTCATATTAATTGATGATAAGAGGTTTAATGTAGTCCATCCATCTCAAGTAAATATAAATGATTAATAGCACCAAGTGGGAAAAGACTTGTGAAACTAAAATATCTTAAAACCTATGATGATAAATTTGGATGACTCGGGTAGTGTTTTTATTATGCAGATTAATGCAAACCATAGAAAATGAGGGAAGAAAAAATTATGGACTTTGTCTTTAAGACTCATATGAGACCAATTATGCTTAGGATATGGGCATTATTGAAGTATAAGGACTTTAGACCAATGAGTAAATTAAAAAATATATATATTATAATGCACCTAACAGACTTAGACCTTAAAAGAAAATAAAACTTAAGAATTGAACGTAGACTTATTAAGAAAAATAAAATCTAATTTATTGACTATATAAAAAATACTTGTGCATAAAATACACTACTTTTTAAAGAATTAAAACTTCAAAGACCATGGACTAATAGAAAATTTAGACTTAACCTAGAACATAATAACAAGATGAACAAGACTTACGAACCCATGAAATATATTGAAGTTTAAAACTAGGGGTATTTTGCATTGGATTTTTGAGGATCCAATAAGACTTTAAGCTAAATTACAAGAACATGTTTAAGGTACAAAAATAATGAATATACAATCAATCCATATGCAAGCCCTTCTAACTAAAATATCAAGTTAAAGTACAAGTTCAAGGTATAACAAGACTGAGCATATAACTACTTTAAATGCAATATCTTCTAATTGAGGTATGAAGTTATAGTACATTAACAAGTTCAAGGTACAAAAATATTGAGTATATAACCACTCTAAATACAAATCCTTCGATTGGAAGTATCAAGTTAAAGTACAACAACAAATTCAAGGTACAATACAATTATGTAAGCAACTTCCAATATAATATATTTTCATGCAAAAACATGTAAAATTTACTTTCCATGCAAATATATTTTGAAATGACATAATTCATACAAAAAATAACTTCTTAATTCATTGTAGTGCTTTGAACCTACCTTAGAATTTACCATTTTTAAAGAATACAGAACAATGAGATCAAGTAGCCAATACCTTATAAAACCCCTCAAACATTGACAAATTCTAGCTTAGATTTCATTTAATTTATCAATAATACTTGCAGAGGGACCCAACAAGATCATAAGAACAAAGTACCCTAGTTTAGTTAGCGATTTGCTAGAAAAACCAAGTGATTCACTTGCTTCCTAGAGTGAATCACTCACCAACCAATGGAGGGGTAAATGAAAGTATGAATCCCAAGGAGAAACTTATAAGAGTGATACTTTAGCATGTATTAGTGTGCCAACTAATTTTAGAACTTTTCTTAGCCTATTAGAGGGATATTTAGAAGTATGTAATAGTTGGAGGTACATAATTTTGTTAGAGATGCCCCTATATCTTTTCTTTTACTAGAAGTAATAGTTTATCACCCTACATAACTTAGAGGTAAATTCATACTATAAATAGAAGCTATGGACTCCATTGTATTAATATTTTTTCCATGATAATTTAGAGCTATAGTCTATGAAACCCACATTGTGCTTTATATCTCATGAATTTGGTGAGAAATTAACAAATCCTTAGTATTACATTAGTGGCATTTCCCTCTTGGTTTGTGAAGTACCTAATTATTGAGACATATACCTTTCTCCCTTCTTGTCATTTTCTTAGTAATTATATATAATGAATTAAAACTTGATGTTATTTAGATTATAATATGTTGATTGATCATACACTTTCTTTATATTGTTATGATCATATTCTATTTGAATCCCTTACACCCTTAATATTTTATGAATTTTGATTTTTTACCTTGTACTTTTAATGCAATTAGTGTTGCTTAGTGTAGGAGTATTTAGAGGAGATAGTGGGGAGCCAACCTCAATTCAAATGTTGGGAGGATCCATTGGCTATTCCTTCTAACTTTATTGAAATTAGAATTGGGACACATCATTAAATTAGAAGTCAAGACAATTACCTAGTTCAATAGAGTTTCTGGCATACCCATTGGAACAAATACCTATTAATCTCCTCACATACACACATTCACTTAAATCCCTATATTGCACCATTCAACATAGTTTCTAGTATACCTAATGGGACCCACCCTCATTATTTATCATTTTACCCAAAATTTGGCTAAATTCCTCAATTTTCATACCAAATTTACATTCATCACATATGAAACGATTGACTTAAGATTAAATGGATTTGGAACAAATTCCTATTAATCTCCTCACATACACACATTCACTTAAATCCCTATCATGAACCATTCAACATGGTTTATAGCATGCCCAATGGCACCCACCCTTATTATTTACCATTTTTACCCAACATTTGGCTAAATTCCTCAATTTTCATACCAAATTTGCATTCTTCATATATGAAGAGATTGAATTAAGATTAAATGGATTTCTACCAAGGTTTTTCATAGGTAGATATTAAATCCAATTTTGGAGTGATTTACTCCACTTGAGACAATCACCTAGAACATTCTTCAATCTCATTATAATAAGTTATTTGCTTGATTTTTTAAGTGATTCACTCCAAACCTACCACATTTGTTTTTTTTTTTTTAATTTACATGGTGGAATCAGTAGCCTCCATGAATCTAGACAGGCTATCTGGCTTTTATGGTCACCACAATATTTTGTGTTGTCTACCTAGAAGCCACCATACAGTTCTTTGTGCAGTCCACCCCTATAACCACCATACCACAATCATTTAAAACCTTTTACACCATTGAAAGCACCAATAAAGGGACAAGCGTTCAATCTGGTGAGGCCCAAGATTTGAACCTTGGACCTCAACGCCCCTTATTGGGTTTGGTCGATCCAATTAACTTGCCACTTTTGTACAAATAAAATCTAGAGCAATTTATCAAGGTTAAGGGCTTGACTTATTAATCTTACTCTCAAGTTAACCTTAAAATTCACATCATTTTCATTATTTGTGTTTAATTTTGGTAGGTGCTCCATGAATGGTGGCCTCAACATGAACTTTAGATTTTCTTTTGAAAAGCAAGGAATACAAATAGCATATACTAGACCTCACATCTAGCCTAAATTTTGCATCTACCATGGGCATAAAGCATTTTGGATATATTTTTAGATATTTTTAAGGAGATCAAGTTAGCAAGTGATTCACTCAATTCGCTCCAAAATGGTAATTTTTTATTAAGACAAATCTAAAGAGAATTCACACATAATTTGTAAATCATGCTACTAGGGAGAAAACAAATATTTCTAACTCCTTACTGAAGGGTACCTCAGTCTAATTTTGAAGCGTTTCATTTTGAATGCTTCACTTGAAGCCTTTGATCTTCAAAAATTTTAATTATAAATCCTACTAGTAAATTACCTAAAATTGCTAGCAAATCACATGATTTCATAAGTGAATCACTCCAATTTATAGGTGAGTTGCTCTATAGGCCAATTTAAAAAAAAAATAACCTTAGAAATCTAGACATGCAAGTACACATGCACAAGCTTATGAATACATGCTTAAGGAAAAAATATAGGTAAAAGAGCACCGATCTACAAAGATAGTTACATATAATCGAAGGAACACCAAGGGAAAAGGAAGGAACAAACCACCATGTGGGCACATAAAGATGATAAATTTGGAAATTGTAACATCTATACAACCTGAGTAGCCTAATGGTAGAGACTTTGGATCTATGAATAAAGGTGTAAGGTTTAAATTTAGTAGGGGTTAGGGTCATACACCATGCTTCAATAACTTAAGCATGGTTGGATAACCATATATTGGGTAAAAAACATCCTCCATGAGGGTAATATCATATGGCCTATGACCTAATAGATGTTAAGAATACCCTTTACCATTTATTTTTTAAAAGGTAAAAGTCTAATATCCAATATTGTTAGTCAAAGTTCCATGTCCTAAGAAATTGGTTTCTTAGGCTATCAAACGATTTATTCATCTACATTGGCTAATAAAAATTTGATTAAATACTGGTTCTACACTAAAATAAATAAATCCTCTCTATAGGGTGACCTTTGATGTGAATAACCTTGCAAACAAATTACATTTTGGAAGCTATTATGATGCTATTTACATAAACCCATGTCTTGCTTCTAGTGCCCAAAATACTCCTAGTAGTACTGCTTCAATTGAAGTCCACCTAGATCTAGTTTTTCCAATACATCCAACCTTACACTAGGAAAATACATTACTCCAAAGATATGATCTTTAGGACAAAATTTTACAAAAGAATTCCAAGGCCTTGCTTAAGAATTTCAAGTATCAAATAGACAAATGGGGATGTAGGTGACTCAAGAAAATAATATGGACACACACTACCTTTAGTTAATCAAGTACAATAAAACATACAAGTACCACCTCCTTCAAATTAATATATCTATTAACAAGGCTTATAGTACCATCACCTATTTCTAAATATGTAGTCTCCTTTGAATAAAAAATAATATAGTTCATTTTAATTTCACAATTTAAATGAACTCAGTGGATAAAGAAATATTTATTTGAAAATAAATAAATAAGCATGCTTCTATTTAAACAAATTTAACTGATGATCAAGTATTTTAATATTGGTTGTTTACTTGAGTGGAGGATATCCCAAGGTGTATTCATCCTCATGTGCATATCATTTGCATGAGGCCACCCTCCCCCATCCTAAAAAATATAAATACACCTCCTATGCCCTCGTTGTAAAGAGGATGGTCCATACATCAAAGCACTACTAAAATATCAAGCACACTTTGCACCTTAAATACCCCAAAGAAAATCTCATGCAACCATCCTCATATTGTGCCAGAACCTAATTGCAATATTTTGTAGGCCTAAATTAAAATTTCATCAATGAAAGGATGCCACAACACATGACCGTCTGACCTTGAACGGTCTCAGTTCATGATCACCTCAACCCATATGATCATCACCGAGCTTGTGCAGGAACTTCCAAACATAACACAACATAACTCAACATATCACGATGCAAACCAATGCAACATAACAACAACAACATAGACATCCACGAAAACAAAAGAAGGGTAAGATCAACTTATGCTCTATGTGATATTTTTTTATAGATTTCCATTTTAGTCTACATCCTTGGTGTTTAACCTTGCCTGAAAACTGGGCCTCACTTCGGGAGGCTCGATAGGTACTATTGATTATCTGCATTTCACATGTGTGTAGACATACAAGTTTGGAGTGAGAAAACTAGATGCAGTAGAAAACTCAAGCATGGTAGAAGACTCCAATACTCGACCGTTCAACCATAGACAGTAAAATATCACAACTGTCTAGGACCAAGATAGTCATAGCACATGACAATCAACCTCCTTGATGGCCGACATCTAGATGTAGCTCCAACAAAAATAGATGAAGATGCATATCTTGGTATAGATATCCAGATCTAGCAAAAGTGATGATCATGAAAAACTTACCTTCTAGTGCTATAGCAACGAGAAGACTGAGGCACCATCATACATTGTAAAAGGAAAATTGATCCCTTAATACTTGTGTAACCACTACAAGGGTCATTATTGTAATTAGATAGAACAAAAGGAACAATACAATACAATACACATACATATTTTATTGCTTGTAATTAATTTGCTATACATGGTGCATATTTTTATCGTTTACAAGATGGCGATCACGGTGGGACCATTCCCCTAATATTATTATTTGTGTAACATTTTTAATTTGTTTGTTGTTTTTATGATTAATATGAATTTTATCACTGCATTCTAATTTTTTTTGACATTTCTATGTTTTAGGTTTTTTTATAGGTTGTAGATAGCATATGTAGATAAAATCGTCTGACCTAGGACAACCTCAAACTGTAACCATCTAGCCAGGGATGATCTCAGGTAGAAACTGTCTAACCCTAAATAGTCACAAAACATAATCACCAACCACCTCTTGTCTTTAAAATAGTGTAGGATCGTAGGTAGGGATGATATTATTCCTTTCTATTCTAAGTTTTTAGTTAGTAGTAGGCTTAGATAAAAAATTAAAGTTATTTTCTGTGTGTTTTCTTTTGTGTGGTAAGCAATAAAGAGTTGCTTTTTCTTAGGATAGAATAGTTAGTGATTTTTCCTTTCATGCAAGGTTTAAAATTTACATCACACACTACATATTTTGTCATAAACATCAGCAAGTTGATTTCATCACCAACCGTCGATTGAGACCAATGACATTGGAATTCATCTCCTTCCGTTGGCTCACCCCATAGATACCATAGTAGCCCCCACAAGCGATTTTTTGGACTTCATCATTAGGAAATCCCCCACTCTTGAGAATATCTTAGGGTGGGTTAGGTTAGATACCCCTTTGTTCATAGGGTTTAATAATCAGTGGACCCATAGCTATCGTTATTGTCCAAGCCCGCTTAAGGGTGAAGCGAAAGCCTAGCTAGGCAAGTAGCAGGACTTAGATAGCATGACCTCCTTTGAGAGGGTTATTTTATCCCCTTAGGTTACCATAAGCCATAACCACCTTAGGAAGCCATTTTAGTCATTTTTGTATCACTTCTCATTAGAGAAGTGGGCATCAACACACCCATTAGATTACATTCCACCATCACATTCATAGTTTTAGGTTAGGTGCATCAAACACACAAAACAAAAATCCAAATAAAAAAAAATCAAAACAAAACAAAATTCCAAAAAAATTAAAAAATACTCAAAGAAATAAAAAATAGCTCCAAACACATCAACTCAAACATCAACATACTAAAACAAATAAAATTAAAACTATTATTTGTTTGATTGTTGTTTGTGTAGATAGAGAAATCCACCATCACCATCACACTGCCAAACCTGCATTTCATCCATTACTCGCTCAGCTTATGGTCTTGACTCAAATTCAAGTCCAAGCCCAAGCTCGAGCCCAAGCCACCACCCAATATACAATGGACCAATCTGGTCAGACCTCCCATCCATCCACCACTCCTCCAACATAGCAGGAGGTAACCTCGCAACCACCCCAAGGTAGCTTGTCTAGCTACACCCATTAGAACACCACCAATCCACTTGAGATACATGACTCAAGTACTATTCACTTAGGCACTACTTACCACCACATCCCCACCAACATCCCTGAATCCACTGGTCCAAAGATACCTATGTCCCTGGGTCATGTCACCCACATAGATCTTAATGTTGTGAGATTCCTCCATGGGGGCCTATTTTTCTTCATTAGATTTACCATGACCATATTTATTGTCATTGACCATTCCATCCCATTTGATATCTCCAAAACCCCAAGAGTAGGTGTATACTCATGCAACCCATCCTATCAAGCCACATCTTGAGTATGACATGCCCATCGAATACTTCCCACTTAGGGGTTCTAACCCCCAATCCAATGCAGGCCATATACCTGCACATACATGGATCTGAACCAATACCAATGGACCTATGTTAACATGGCATCTCACTTGCTTGTGTCTACTCCACCCACCTCATCCCATCCACCACAACCACCACCCCAAGGGCCAAGCCACCCAACTTCCATAACCACCCAGGAATTGTTCTTTGCACAATCTCCATCATGGGCCACTTGACCACCAACCATACAAGATTTAACACCTTTACAAAAATACCAACAATAATCCACTCAACCACTAGAGCTAAAGACCTATAGCCAACCATCATCCCAATAGTACCAAAAAATACCACTATAATAGTACTACCAACAACAACCTCCACCCACACAATAATACTACCAACAACAACCTCCACCCACATAATCATACTAGTAGCTACCATAGAAATAGTACTACCAATAGCAAACTCCACCCACACAACAATACAAATAGCTATCATTTCAATAGTACTACCAACCACAACCTCCACCCACACAATGATACCAGTAGCTATCATTGCAATAGTACTACCAACCACAACCTCCACCCACACAACAATACTAGTAGCTATTATCGCAATAATACTACTAGTAGAAACCTCCACACACACCACAATTTCAATAGCAACCACCCAACCAATACCAACAATAGCAGTTGCAGTAACAACCTTCACCCACACCATAACATAAATGATAACCACCCATATAGTACCAACAATAGTAGCTACTGCAACAAACTTTTTCCATGCCACATCATCAACAACAACCCATCCAACATTAACAAGCCACCCAACATCAATACCAATCATCAACAATAACCCATCCAACATCAACAAGTCATCCAACATCAATACCAACAACCACTTGTCCAACATCAACAACACCAACAACCACCCCTCATACATCAACAATATTTCAACCAACATCCATCAACCCACCCCACCTATGTCCATCACCAATCTACTCAATACAACCAATATCCATCCTTGGGTTTCCAAGTTGGCACATATCATACAATCATCCTAGCCGCTCTAGATAAATTTCAAATGTTGGTTGATAAGGTTGATAGTTTGGCATTACAAGTTGTGGGCACTGGATATCAGAAACTGATGCTCAATCAACTGCAGAACTACCCCATTCACCCTTTGGTACCATCACCGCCATATCCTCCCCTGTTCGTAATGCCAAAATTTGAGAAATTCAAGGGGAAGGAGGACCCCCAAGATCACATAAGCTCATTTATCAATGCGTGCTACCTTATCAATGAGATTGACCCCCTCATGCTTCGTACATTCCCACTATCCCTTGGGAGGAGCCTTAGATTGGTTCAACCATTTTCCTAGGCATAGCCTATATACTTTTGAACAATTTTCCAACCTATTTTTGGAGTATTTTACCATTATTGTTAAAAGAAAAATGACACTCACTGATCTATACAATCTCCATCAATTTGATGATGAGTCTATCTTAGATTATGGTGCATGATGGAGAGTTGTAATAATCGAACTATCTTTTCACTCTCCCCATCATAGAGCTAACTCGATTATTCACGAGGAGTTATTCAAAACCAATATCATTACTACTACAACTCTAACAATATTGTACACTTGAGGAAGCTTTAGCACAAGCTAAGACCATTGAGGACATTAAGATCCAAGAGGGAAAAATAAAACTCAAAAATAAAGAATGGCCAAATAAGAATTCCAAGGGCACTTCTAACAACCAATCAAAACCCAATCAAGTTAATCAGGTGGTATTGAGTAGCCCAAGCATACCTAATAAACAACATCATCAACCACAACAATTGCAACCACAACAAGGACAACATCCATCATAGTGACCAACATACCATGCCATGCCACCTCCTACCCAACTACAAAACCCCCAAATAGACAACCACACCAAGCATCCTACTAGGCCCCCATGAAATTTCACCCCGCTTCCTGAGCCCTACTTGGTCATTTTTTAATGACTTTATGAGGCACAAGCAATATCATTGCTATAAGTAAGACTAGAAGATCCCAACAGGCCTAAGCCCACATCATACAAAGAATATCACCATTGTGCTTACCATAGGTGATAGGGTCATGATATCAATGATTACATTTCCTTCAAACATTTGGTCCAAGACCTTATCGACAAGGGGGTCATTATCATAGATAATATTCTTGCACCACCCAACTAGAACCTCAATATTTATCAGGATCCCTTACCACAACATGGGTAAAACCAATAGTTTCAAGTGCCACCAACCACCAACACCCTCCCAAACTAGGTCAACCACCTCAACACCATACAACATCATAATTTTGTAGGGATGATCCATATCGTTACTTAAAATAAATGCTATCCTGATCAATATATCCCATTGAGTACTTCTCCCAACATGCCTTCATCCTCTACTATGCCACCTCCACTAGTGTAGGTTGTACCACACCCCCATGACCAATCATATCCCTCACAAACCACCTCACATAGAGCCTCAAGATGGCATCAACCAAACTCTCAATTTATGAGCTCATACAACAGTCACCCCCACATCATGAGGCATTGATGGAAATCTTGAAATCCATTGACCTTCACACTCAAGATCCAAATGCCTTCGTAAATTTTATGGGTAACATTAGAACTTGCATGGAGCCTGCAATCACCTTCTATGATTATGAGATCAAAAAATTATCGATAGAAGTTCTAGATCCTCCATTGCATATTGTAGCTCTTATTGACCATAAGCCCTTTAAATGAGTTTTGGTTGACATTGGTTCCTCGATAAACATCATAAAATTTGTGGTACTCCAACACCTCCACCTACCACCCTCACACATAGCCTCATACACCTTCACTCTATGGGCCTTCAATGATATGTTGTGCTCAACACTTCGGATAGTTATTCTACCTATTCAAGTGGTGGAAAGACTATTCATACTTTGTGTCACATCCTTGAAGGAGAAATACAATACAATGTCTTACTTGGAAGGTCATGGATTCGGGATATGTGATGCATCCCCTCAATATTACATCATTGTCTCAAATATATTCATGAGACTGCATACACTGCATTCTCATTGATGAGGAACCTTTCAAATATTGTAACTTGATTTCCAATCTGTATGAGCCACCACTACCATCCACATGCCTATACCTCACCTTGGAATTACCTGAACCAATATCACAACTAATATTATCATACCTTGACCCATATTTTCCACCACTAATTACATATCCACCTACACAACCTATACCATCCAATTTCAATTTACCCCCCCATTTCACCACACCCAACTCACTACATCACCCCAACCAATTTGCACAATCTACAACCTCCACCATCATCTCACCATATTCTTACCTCCACATCCATCCAACCCCATACCATTGGGCAAAACCAACCCCATTCTAGCTAGCCTTTGTATTCATAAAGTATCTCCTTTAATTTTCACATCCATCCCACACCTTTCAAATGATAGAAATATTGAAAGACAATATTAAAAACCAAGAAACTAGATATGCAAAGCATTACTAAAAGATCAAGAACTGATTGATTATTCCATAAGATCAACTTTGCATAAATAGCAAAGTTGATCACTATGAGCCATTGGATTACAACAACCCAATAGATCTGAGCTAATCATAACTAGGAGTTTACCAACCTCATGCAAGAGTGATAAATCCAAATAGAATATCCTAGTAGTACTTAAGATATACTCTAACACCCCCCTTAAGTGATACTAGGGGTAAGTGGAACAACAAAAAATAAATAAAGTGGCATATCCACAAAAATGAGTCCTGGAAAAAAGGCTTGATAAGGTACTCATGTACAAAATATATCAGAGGATCTTCTTTTGGAGAGATGATGAAAAACAACATGGGAAAAAACCATCTTCCAAAAAAAGAGATAGAAGAAGAAAAAGAAGAAGAAAAAAATAGGATTGAGAGGAAGATGTCCTCATCAACACCCCCTTAGAATAGCTTCTTCACCCAAAGTATCTCACACAAATGATGGAAGCGTGGTGAAGCAAAGTGTTTGGTGAAAATATTTGCAATTTTATTCTAGGTTGGAATGAACTCCAGGCTAAGATATCCATCCTGAATGTGTTGTCGAATGAAGTGCATGTGGATCTCAATGTGTTTGGCATGCTATGCTCAAAAATATTACGAGAAATATGAATTGTACTCTGGTTGTCACACCAAAGTACTATAGGCTGATCATGGAAGAAACCAAACTCTACCAATATCTAACGAAGCCAAAGAGCCTCCTAACTAGCTAAAATAGATGCCCTGTACTCTACCTCTATAGATGATAATGCAATAGCTTGTTGCTTTTTGCATGACCAAGAAATAGGAGAAGAACCAAGATAAAAAATGCAATAGCTTGTTGCTTTTTGCATGACCAAGAAATAGAGAAGAACCAAGATAAAAAACATAGCCAGAGGTGGAACATCTATCATCAATTAAACCAGCCCAATCTTAATTAGTGTATCCCATGAGCTCTATCGATCCTCTACCATAGAACAAACCAAAATGTGTAGTGCATTGCAGATAATGGAGAATCCGTTTGGCTACTGGCCAATGACTGAAATGAGGGGACTGAGAAAAATGAGAGATCAAACCAACAACATAGGAAATATCAGGGTGAGTATGAGTGAGATACAAAAGACTCCCTACTAACTATCTATACAATGTAGCATCACAAAGAGGTGAGGGGCAAGAGGAAGTCAAAGTAATCCCAAACTAGAATGGCATAGGTGAAGGTTTACAATCAGCCATCTGAAATCACTAAAGAATATCTAGAGTATACTTCTGTTGACATAATGAAACTCCTAAATCTGTCTGACTGATCTAAAATCCAAGGAATTTATGACCCAATTCCAAATCAGCCATCTCAAATCTCTTATAAAGGGAGCATTGAATCATCTGAATGTGAGAGATGGAGTTGCCAGTAAGAAGTAAATCATCAACATAGAGAATAAGAATGGTGATGTCCTTTTTATCTCATAAAATATAAAATGTAGCATAAGAATCACAACGAAAAAATATAGTGGAGAGAAGGAATGAATCCATATTCTCATACCAAGCCCGAGGACATTGTTTAAGACCATAGAAGGACTTATTCAATTTACAAACAAGGGAGGAATCCTGAATAAAACTAGCAAGTGCTCCATATATATTTCTTCCTGCAAGTCTCCATGCAAGAAGGCACTCTTCACATCCATCTAAAAAATAGGCCATTTTTTTGATGCAACAAGTGCAAGTACAAGCCTAACAGAATCCATCTTGGCTACAGGGGTAAAAGTCTCAATGTAATCAACACCCTCAATATGTGAAAAACCCTTAACCACCAAGCAAGCTTTGTACATGTCAATGGATCCATATGCTGCATACCTGGTTCAGTAAATCCATTTACATCGAACCAACTTTCATCCATTAGGAAGAGGAACAAGTTCCCAAGTGTGATTCTTCATCAATGAAGAATACTCATTTGCCATGACATCATACCACTATTTTATCCCATTAGCCTACAAAAAAAACTATGGATCACTAGAATTTGACTGACAAACAAGGCCAATACCCAAGTAATGAGCATGTCTAGAAGGTGGAAGATCTTGGATGTAGGGTGTTGCTTCATCAACAATGGTGCGAGCCCATTTTGGCATTATTGGAGGAGCAATGATAGGTGATGTTGGAAGTATATCATTTGGTGGAGGATCTTCAATAATATGTTCTTCATTATATTATGCTTCAAGAAATGAGGAAGACTCAATGGATTCTACCAAATTTGTAAAATATGGATGAGAATCAATAGTTGGAAGGCTCTCATCAAATTGAACATTTCTATGAAAAAATACCTCATGAGTAGTAGGATCAAGTAGCCTATAGGCTTTCATATCCTCACAATAGCCAACAAAAATAAGTTGCTTGCTTTTATTTTCTAAAGCCTTTCTTTTCTTCTTTGGAATGTGGGCCCAAGAAGTACTTCCAAAAAATTAAAAAAATGAGACATCAGGTTTGGATCCAGACCAGGCTTCTTCTGGAGTCAAATGCCCAAGATATTTGTGGGGTGTGTGGTTATGAATGAAATTTGCATAGTCAACTACCTCAGCCTAAAAAATTACTAAAATATCCCTTGAGTGGAGCATATAGTTAGCCATTTCCTTTAAGGATCTATTTTTTCTTTCTGCTACACCATTTTGTTGAGGATTATGTGGGACTGTATGTTGATGAATAATTCCATGAGTAGAAAGGAACTTAGAAAACTCATTACTAAAGTACTCCCCCCCATTATCTATATGAAGCTTTTTTATTTTGCAAGAAGCTTGATTTTCAACTAAGGTTTTATATATTTTGAAGTGAGATAAGACATCACTTTTGTACTTGAGAAAATATACCCAAGTACGTCTTGAAAAATCATCAATGAATGTTAAAGCATATTTGGCTCCTTTGAAAGAGGGATGTGGGAAGACCATTAAATCACTATGGATAAGTTCCAAAAGTGAGGATGCTCTTTGGGATTTACTTGGGGGAAAAGGATCTTGGTGTTGTTTCCCAAGAGCACAACCAGGACACACACCATCAATAGAAGAGACCTTTGGCAAACCAAGTACCATTTCATGAGTACTCAACTCTTTCAAGTAGCTATAATTGAGATGACCAAATATTTCATGCCAAAGTTTACTCTCAAGATCACCATGAGCAACAAAGCATGAAGTTGTAGCAGAATCATTGAATCCCTTAAAGTGAAATAGTCAGGCTTTATGATCAATGTCACCTTTAGCTATAAGGGAATATGGTTCTTGCAAGTTTCTAATTTCAACTCCTGTGGGTGTGAAAAATACTGTTTTTCCCTTCCTAGATGTACATATTTGGTAGATAGAAAGAATATTTGTAGAAATATATGGAACATAGAGAACATCATTGATATGACCACCATCTATGAGTATGTCACCTTTGCCTTTGACGGGGATAAAGGATGAATCACCAACTTCAATGCTACAAGTGGAGCTTGAGGAAAGAGAAGCAAATGACTCATGTGAAGAAGTCATATGATGAGTAGCCCCTGAATCTAGAACCCAATGATTTGAGGAAGACTTAACAATTTTTCCTTGAACATTTAAGGCCTTTCCAATTTGATTTTTAATATCATTTTTATGGTCCTTCATTGTTGCTTCTAATTGTTGTAACCTTTTCCAATATTTATTTACTGAATGACCATATTTTTTGTAATGAGTACAAGTTATAGGGTTTTTTTTTGTTTTTTTGAACTTTTCTTTGTTTGAGTTGGAAGCCACCAAGGCCTTTGATGAAGAGGGAGAGGACTCAAATTTTGAAAGCTTCATTTCTTCTCTAGTGAGCCTATCACAAAACTCTTCTAGTGTGGGCATTTTAAAACTTGTGCCAAGGGCATCCATTGTAGACAAAAAAATTGTTGCAAATATTTGAAATGCTCCACTTAATTTTGCTAGAATAAGGTAGATGCACTCATCTTGTATTTTAGTTTTACCACTACCTTTTAATTGTGTTAGGAGTTCCTTAAATTTGGTGAGAAAGTCTACAATTGTGTTGAAGTCTTCAGGTGATAATGTTGTTAACTCTGCTTCAAGCTGCATAGATCTTATTTGGTCCACTTTACCAAATAATGTTTTTAATTTGTTCCAACTCTCAAATGGAGTTTTACATTCAGAAATGTGAAACCATAAGCTTTCACTTACATTCATGCTTATAATACCCATTGTTTCATACATTTTTCCTTTATGAACAAATATTTCATATTCTTTTTCAAATTCAGGTTGTTTCTCTTCTAGCAGGTGTGTGAGACCTTTTTGAGCAATGAGATTTAATATTCTTGGTTTCCAGGTATGATAGTTATGAGGAGTGAGTGGGTCAATTGTATTTAGAGAATTCATTGTGCCAAAAAAGAGAGAAAAATGCAGCAATAAGACCCTCTTCAACAAATATTTGGAAACGAGAAGCAAGCAAGATCCCCCCTGAACCAAAGCAGCAATGTGGTGCAAAAAACAACACCAAGATCCCCACCCAAATAATATTTTATTTATTTTTACAATGAGACTTCTCACTTTAGAAGGTCTTTATAGAATAGGCATACAACAAAGGGATAGTGAGAGAGGCTCAAGGATATGGAAGGAACAGAAGAAGATTACATTAAAATAATATATTTTCTATAGTGATAGATTGGCAATTGGTCACTCTACAATTTCATCCAGTCTCACTGTAGAAGCACCATGCCTTTAGCTACAACATGTAGAAGCACCTTTTGTTCTATAGTCTTCATACAACAAACTATTACCAGGCCTTTGTATTCAATATAACAAGCTAAATAATGAATAGCATGCTGCTCTCATGCTTGGATCAGTGTAAAAAAAGTTATAATTGTGTCATTTGCTACAAGTAAGGTAGAATCACCATGAGGCTTTAGATAATTTTAGCTCCAGGGTGTAATGGTTAACATAGATTGATTTCAATTCATAAGTGCGAGCATAAAATAGTTCTGCCACATTTTTTCACAAAGGCTGTCAGCTGTAGAGGGATTGGGTGAATACAGGATGAAAAATATTTCAAATTTGCTAAACACAGAAAGAAAAAAATATACCTCCAAGGCACTGATCAATTTGAGTAGTGAGTATTTTAGACTTCGATTCTTCAATGCAAGTACAAAGTAGAGTTGCTACCTCTATCACAAGGGGTCACAGATCCGGAGCATCTATAAGACACACAAAGCAAAGTTGGCTAAATGTAGAGTGTCTCTAGGGCGTAGATCTAGAGTGATTTACTAAACCCAAAGAGTCTGAGCATCTTACAACATAAAGTTTAAATAGATATTTGGAGGTAACCAGAAAATTGGTTCCTGGAAATGAAGATGTGAGGATAAATAGTTGATCAAATTTTGGAGCGATGCAAAAAAATCAAAGGAAAATGTTAGCGTAGCATCAGTGAGGACACATATTCACTCCATGATGAAATAGCTCCTTCACGCGCCAAGAGAGATCACGCCAAAAAAATAGACATTACGGTTCAAAAAATATGATGTAACACATGCAGAACTTGGTGCTAGGTGTGTTAATCGTTTCACATTTCACTAGCAATGACATGCCAAAGATTGTGTTTACCATTGTGAGTGAGAATAAGCTTTTTCATAGATAAAATATGCCAAAAAAGGATTGCAACATCCAAATTGGAAAATGGATGCAAGAGGCACACGTCTACCACACTAAATAAGCTTTCTCACATATGAAATGCGCCAAGAGGGATGCATTAGGTATACGTCTATGACATTGAAGTGTTACTCGCAAAACATTTTCATGACATTTGAAGAAAACGGGTGCAATACCGAAGTGTTATGTGACAAAACACGGATGCAACAGGTACATTTAATCACATGTATTCGCTCCATGATGAAACAACTTCTTCACGCACTAAGAGAGATCACAAAAGTATCATGCCAATAACAATAGATATCACGATTAAAAAAAAATGATGCAATACTTTTCGATGTACTGCCTTGGTAACCTTCCAAAAGTTACATTTGTTGTAAGAATAAATTAGTCCATGAAGTGGATGAAAAAAATGACCAACGATATTCCCATTATTTTTCAAAAACAATGGCTAGCAGGACAGAGAATTTGAACCTATCTTCCAGAGAGTACAAAATAAAACACAAACCCCCTCAAAATATTAATAGACTTCTTTACTTTCACTTCCAGCTCAAAGTAGAACCCCAAGGTGGTGGTAACAATAACAATGTGGGAAAAATATATCAACAAGAAGTTATTGGGGATGGGGGCATACGACAGTGTGTACAGTGTTAAAAAGAAGGCCACAGGGTGCTACGTAGTCATTAAGGAGACAGAGCTAAACCACGACAGTGGTGTCCCAACCATAATTCTCCATGAGATATTAATCCTCAAGCTGGTCAATCGTGACCCAATGAACATTAGCAACATGTCTACCAAGAGCCTTCAACAAGCATCAACCTACACGTCTAATCATTGGAGGCTCCAAAAGTTTACTTGTTGAATCATGTTCTATAAATGTAGAAAAAAACTGCAAAGGAGATGATGAAAATAATGGACGACTGCTTTAAGCAGTCTAAAAATTGTGTTTCACAATTGCATCAAGAATTGCAGATGCTGAAGGGAAACCTAGAGAGAAAAAATACTTTCATAAATTTTTTTGTCTCACTAACGTTTTGAAAAAATATTAACGAAAACAAATAAGTTGAACCATATCTATGAAAAACTTGAATTCTTGCAAAATCTAACCTTGCTCTGGTACAATGATAGAAATATTGAAAGATAGTAATAAAAACCAAGAAACTAGATATGCAAAGCATTACTAAAAGATCAAGAGCTGATTGATTATTCCTTAAGATCAACTTTGCATAAATAGCAAAACTGATCACTGTGAGTCATTGGATTACAACAACCCAATAGATCTGAGCTAATCATAACTGGGAGTTTACCAACCTCATGCAAGAGTGATAACTCCAAAAAAAATATCCTAGTAGGACTTAAGATATCCTCTAAAATCAAAAGCACCCAACCATTTTCAAACAACCCACCTACACCTACATCACTACATTCTCACTTTGCTCATCCACCGATCAATTTGTCCACCAATATTAACCAACTAAAGTCAAAGTAATCATTGAGATACCACTTCTTATAAACCTCAAAGAGCTATGCAGTTTACAAGGGAAAATCCAAGCAATTTGTTGCTTTATCACACAACTATCTGATAAATGTAAACCATTCAACCAATTTTTGAAAAAAGGGGTCACCTTTATATGGAATCAAGAGTGTTAAGATGCTTTTGATGCCATCAAGTAATATCTTTCTTTCCCACTTGTGTTGATACCCCCTCGATTAGGTGTTCTATTTGATATGTATATATCCACCACGGACTCTGCCCTTGGCACAATGCTAGAACAAAAAATGAAGCAAATAAATAGCAAGCCATATATTACATTTATCGAACATTGGTGAGTTATGAAACCAAGTACACATATATCAAAAAGCTATGCCTAGTAGTTGTCTTCGCAACTAAGAAAATTTGACATTACATGATCGACCATACCACGTATGTCATAGCTAAAGAGAACCCTCTATGCTATATGATGAACTGCACCTATATGAATAACAAAAATTCCAAATGAATAATACTTTTAATGAAATTTGACCTTGAATTCATTAGCTAAAAATCCATCAAAGGTCAGGTAATTGCAGATCAAATCATTAAAGATCCATTACCAAATGAGCACTCGCTTATTATCGAGTTGCCTAATAAAAATGTATTCAATGTCACAAAGCAAGAGGAAAATGTTGAACTTGAATATAAGGCTGATGTTGTCCTCTTCTTTGATGGTTCCAAGTGTGAATGAGGGCAAGGTGCTGGAGTTGTCTTCCTCATGCCTCAAGGAGCTCCTAGGCCCTTGTCATGTAAATTCAGCTTCCCTTGCACCAATAACATTGTAGAATATGAATATTTAGTTCTAGGCCTCCAGATTGCTATCACCTTAGGCATCAAATAAATTAGCATTTTTCATCTATCAAGTTAAGGAGATCTACCAGTGCAAATGCCTAGTCTTAAATCAATACAAGAAGATCGTTGATAAGTGGCTTAGGAAATTTGATTGGTATGAAATCGATAACACACCTAGGTTGAATAATCTATATGTAGACACTATGATATATATCGGATCACTCATATCATAGAATACCATCGATAGCACATGTATAGAGATCAAGACACTATCTTAATCAAGTATTGAATGGGAAACATCTGAGACAGAAGAGAATGTGAACTTCATTCAAACTAAGCCATACAATGATAGCTTCTTGTAAATAAAGTACCTTATAAAAATGGGTACTCTACCTACAGATCTATTCTCAATCGCTAAACTTACATTAAAAAAAAAAGCAGTTCGTTACACTATCTTAAGTGATATACTTTATTATCATAGCTTCGATGGTGTCCTACGTTATCTTGAACCACAAGAGGCAAATTGGATCATTATTGAAGCACATGATAGAATGTGTGGGGGTCATTTTAGTGGGATGGCCATTGCAAAGTGTATCTTACACATGGGTTACTATTGACCCACCATGGAACATGATTTTTGTACATATGTCAAGAAGTGTCCAAAATGTCAACATCACGCCAACTTAACTCATGTATCATCACATGCATTACAATCAATTCAAGCACTTTGGCATTTCTCACAATGGGGTCTCGATATCATAGGAAAGATATCTCCTCCTTTCTTGAGACACCATACATTCATCATCATTGCTACTAAGTACTTTACCAAATGTGTTGAGGTGATTTCTCTTACTAGTATGATTGGACCTTGAATCATAGAGTTCATACTCCATAACATTATTTGTTGTTTTGGTATCCCATCAAAGATCATTTTGGATAATGGAAATCCATTCAAGAATAAGGATTTTCAAGCACTTTGCACTAAATACAACATTTAGCACAACTTCTCGACTCCTTACTATCCATAGAGTAATGGACAAGCTGAGGAAACCAACAAGACTATCATTATAATTCTAAATAAAATAGTCAAATAAAATCATAAATATTGACATCTCAAACTCTTCTTGGCGTTATGGGCTTATCGAACAAGCATACGCACAACTGTTTTCTCACTAGTCTATGGTGTCAAGGCCATCATGTCTCTTGATCTTGAAATCCTATCATTGTGTATATCGTTACAAGAAATCATTGATGTTAATACCACATAACAAGCACACCTTGATCAATTGACCTTGCTTTATGAATGATGAATTAATGTTCTTGAGAACCTTCACATCTATCAGGATAGGGTCATAAAACTTACAATAACAAGGTGCATCCTCAAGAATTTCAAGTAGGGAATTTAGTTCTTAAAGAATTTGAGCCTTCCACCACAATTGCATGACAAGTTTACCACCAATTGGATTGGTTCATTCATCTTCATGCAAATTTTTGGCATTAGAGCATAAAAACTTGCCACTCTTGAGGGAATTGAGGAACTTGAACCCTTCAATATCCTTCATTTGCATGCCTTATATGCCTAGTTCATAGCTAGCATTGTACATACACAAACAAAAACATAAAAACACTAGAAAACATCAAAATACAAAAATATTAAAAATCATCAAAAACATAAAAACATCAGAAAAATATCAAATTACAAAAACATCAAAATACAAAAACATAAAAAATGATCAAAAACACAAAAACATCAAAAATCGTCAAAATACAAAACATCATAAAATCATTCAAAATACAAAACATCGAAAATCATAAAAATACAAAAACATAAGAAAAACATCATGTAATAAAAAATATGAGCACCTAAACAAATAACAACAAATAAATGAGTGTTTGTAGTAAAATTATTTTTGTATTAATTTGTGGAGCCTTTGTCTCCTTTTCACAATGATTTTTGCCTTGAGTGCACAAGGGTATGATTTACAAACAATTGCTTGCTCTTTCAAAGTACAATGGGAAAAAGGGGGAAAACCCCCTTTGCGAGTCAAAAAGAATGGTGGTGCTAGTTTTCTTCTCTACTATAATCAAATTACTGGATGGGATTGAATATCCTTGTGGGCCATCCTTGCTTCAACAATAGCTCAAGAACATGTCACCTGCACATATATCCTACCAAAAGATAATTAATAGCATATGAAGGCTTCCACTATTTGAAGCCCCTTTTGATATGTAAATGAAAGCTATAAAACCCTAAAATTTAAATGCTTGCAAAATATAAAATAAAGTGTATAAGATAGAAAATAGTGAAATAAAATACCTTGTTGATTAACCTGTCAGATCTGGGTTTGTTAATGGATGAATCTGTTACTATGTAAATGCAGTACCACGTTGGTGGATCGCAAACCCGCATTGGTCAGTTGCAAGGTCATGTTGGTTAGTTGGAAGGTCGTGTTAGTGGATCATGGGATCATGTTGGTAAGTTGTGGGACCGTGTTTCTCTTTGTGTAAACATAGTTCTGCATTGGGACTAAATGATAGAAGGTATAGAATGTCACTTCTCAGCTTCGATGGCTTGACCTCCAAGAATGTTGGTGTCCTCCTATTGTAATATTGGTAGTGTGACGATACATTTTTCAAACCTCCCTTACTTCATGAAATGGTGGAGCCTTTATAGGATTTTGAGGATGAGAGGGGTGAGGATAGGTGGCAAGCTAGGGCTTCTAAGTGGTAAGGATTGGATAGCCACTTATCCAAGGTAGTTAGAGTGAGTCACTTAGAGTATCTCACTTAACTGGGGAGATGTGGTATATGGGTAGGTGAGAGTGGAGTGAGATGTTTGAGATGTGGCAAGGGAAGGGGTAGTGATGGCTATGACACATATCATGTGGAGACACAGGGTATCCTAGGGGGATTTTTCAAATTTTTACAAAATCTAGAAAATAGGATATTGTGCAAGATTTATATGCCTAAGTCAAACCTTAGACATATTATTATTATGCAAAATTGTGGGGTGGATGGGGTTTTGTGAAGGACTAGGTTTTGGTGTATATAGATGCCCCTTTTGTACCGCATTGCACAAAATACAATGTAGTACAAAAATAAGAGACACCTGTCTTTATTGGATGGAGAAATAGAATTTGGTTACCTCAACACGAAGAGAGAATGAATTTTAAATTTTTTTATTTTGGCTTACCCCCTTAAGTAGAAAATGGGTGGAATATGACACCCACGAGTCACTTGGCCGATTTGAATGATGGAGGGTGTGATTTTATGGTTGCAAATGTTGATGATGAAGATTTAGTTAGTGTTGGTCACGAATTTGCCTAAGTATAAAAATATGCACCCTAGACCTGACCAACATTGAAAGGCCAAAGGAAAGAGATGTTTTGCAAGCCAATCTATAGAGAAGGCTGGTTCCCTTACTAATCTAAAAATTGGTATAAAGCTTAGGGAGAGAAATTAATAGAAAGATATGGAAAATAGGGCTATAAGCTAGAAAAATAGAGTGGGAGATGAACTAATAGCTAAATAACCAAGTCAAGTTCTAACTAACATTTAGCAGAAAGAACAACATAGGAACCAATCATAGATCATAAATATGACTTCCAATTAACATTTCAACATTCACTTCTTCATTATAAATTAAATTCAAATGTAGAATTCAATCTATCTAAAAAAGCAAGAATATAATAGAAATGACAGGCAGAAAGCAATCACATACACAACTGATTGAGGAACCAGAGTCAAAAGTCTTTCAATTGAGGTAGAAGTTTAAACTCCAAGAGTCTTTTAGAAGAATGTTCCTCTCCTAATTTACATCAAATTTCTTAGTATTTATAGAGGATTGCACCTCTGTAATTGAATGAGCATTAAAGTAAATGATGGTAGACTATCGCTTGGTCGGCAACAACATTCTAGTGAATGCCTTGGGAAGTGGCAATCCTTCTTAAATGGAGAGCATCTTGGAACTTAGTAAAAAGGAATTATGGAAATTCATTTTGAAAGTTGGTGCATCAAGAAACAACGACATAACGTGAGAATCAGGAGCTTGAATATTAAATTTTGGTTGTTATTTTAGCCTTTTGCACCTCAAAGTTTTATTTTTTCTAGAAGGAGCAAAAAAAAGTCAATTTTGCTTGGAGAGTGAGTGAAATCAATGCTCCAAAATTGTTTTCACTAAAAAAAGAGCTAAGCTCATTTTTCTTGAATAAAGTCCAAAAATCATTTTGTTGATTTTGCTGGCGAAATTATCTGACTTTGAGCTTCTTGGCGAGAATGCTAGAAAATAAATTTGCTATCAATAGCTAGCTGGAAATTAACTTTGTCGAGGAGAGCGTTGAATATTCATGTTCGCCTGAAAAAACTAATTTCGCTAAAAAAATTAGCAAAAATCATTTTCACCTAAGATCTTCCCGAAAATACATTTTCATTGGAAGTGTAACTGGAGACAAATGATTTCACTGGGAAACGGGTGACAAAGGTGATTTTGCTAAAAATGGATGCTCGATCATCGTTTTTGATCAAAACAAAGTGAAAATGGTATGTCACTAAAAATAAAGGTAAAATTGACTTTGATCGTTGAAAATGCATGAATTCTAGTGAAAACATATTAACTTATTTTCGATGGTGAAAGCATTGAAAGAGAGATTTGTATTAGCAAAGATGCCAAAAAAAATAAGCAAAAACACAAAAAAAACATCAAAAAGTTGAAGAGACCAGTGAAAATGCACAATTTATATTTTATACTTAGCATTTTTTACAAAAAAATTCTACTGTATTAAAACTACCAACAATTGGTTACCCCAAGTTTGGATTGGGCATGCATTGTCAGAACTTTGCTTTTGGTAGAATCATGTGCATTTTTTTGGATAGATGGACCAGACAATGTGGGTGTGCATGTGATTCTGGAATAATTTGGAGGTGGAATTCATCTCTACACCTTGATTGCAGTCATCGCATATCAAACCCGTATAATGACATGGTGTATACCAAGTTGAGATATTTCAGCTTTGTGATCCTATGGAGAGAGTTTTATGATTACTTTGGGAAAAGTTCCTTGAATGCAGTCACATTCCTAAATTAGATTACCAAATTGATATGATTTAGGATCATATGAGTTGGTATGATGTTTTGGTTTCATTGATGAGCTGATCTAATAAATTTGTGAAGTTTTGTATTGTTTTGCAGCCTTTTTGGGGTTTTTAGTTGTTTTTGTTCCTTCAGAAATGTAGGAACGCGTTTATAAAATGTAGGAGTGTATTTGAGAAGGTTCGAACATAACAACATGTTTGCACATGCCTACCAAATACAATTGTGCATTTGGATGCACTTGCAAAACATAAAAATTAGTTGGAAGCATGAAATTAGGCTATAAATAGGCTTTAAGGGGATCTTTTTATTTCATTCTTGCAATTTGACATTTTGATTTTGTGTTTGATAGAGGATTAGAGAGAAGTATATTGCAGTTGTGATGGAGGGAGCTAGCCCTGCGAGTGAAGTAGGGGGGTGAGTGGTCAAGGTAGGATTTTCTTGCCTTATGTTTATTTTTGTTTTGCTATTTTTATGTTTATGTTTTTATTTATTTATTTATTTATTTTGACAACCATAAGGGGGGCGAAAAGTTTTTTTTTTTGAATTGGAATATGGGGATGAAATTTTATTTTATTTTTTTGAATGGAAGATGTAATAATGTGTTTTGTTTTTGAAATGGAAGTAGGGGATGGGAAAATTATATATATATATATATATGTTTGAAATGGAAGATGTACTAATGTGTTTTTTCTTTTTATTATTTTTTTGCAGCTAAAGGTGTTAGAGGCTCGATATCACTTTTTGCCTATTTTACCTTGAGTGAAGAAGGTGTTGACCAAGGATGACTAGGATTTGCTAGAGCAGGTTGGGTTGGATGGATGCACTTGAGTTGAGATCGTTCAAGCGGATGAAGGTTACCTCTCAATATTTGCAGAAAGATGAGATCCAAACAAAGGGACTTTTCAACTCCCAACAAGGTAGATTACTATCATTATTGAGGACATCTATCACATATTTTGTGAGCTTGTAAAGGGACTATACATTTGAGTCAATTGGGATAAGGAGTATGAGCTCGGGAATATTTTTTGATGATGGATGGTAGGGTGTGAATAATGACAAGGGTGGCATTTAGTATTTGGAGATGTTCATGAAGGATCAGTTGGAGGCTTTGTCAAACTATGCGATGTTCATATTGGCTAATATGCTATTACCAAAAAACACAGGAACCAAGTTCCCTTGGAACCAAATTAGGTTGGTATTTGACATGATTGATGAGTCTCGGGAATATGCTTGGGTGCTTACCTTATTGGCTCATACCTTCATCAAACTTTATGAGATGAAGTGGTAGGAGGAGAAGGGATTAGGTTGTAGTCTACTTATTCAAATTTGGGGATGGGAATATTTTAGTGTGGCCCATCCTATTGGTTTACCTTGTTAGTGGGATAGCTCCCACCCTTATGCTTTGAGATAACGGACTAGTGAGGAGCTTTGACCTAGTTAGCCTTGTCGTAGCTCACAGGAGTATAGGGACCTATGGGTAGGACTGAAAACTAGGTATGTGTGGTGGTCATGGCGAGGGGCTAGATGAGATGCAAATGGGGAGTAGCTATGGTGGATTCAATGGGCCAGATGGGTGACTGGATGTCATGGACAAGAATTAAAGCTATTGAGGATGAGTATGATGGGATGATGGACATCCCAAATGTGGATGACATAGGGACTACCACTGACTATGATGTTTGGTTTCCTTTAAAGTCTCCTTGGACACCTAGTTAGGTTGTTAGTTATGTTATTGGTGATTATGGGAGTGTTGTGATAGGGGCTAAGGATACTCCTCGATAATAGATATATCATCAAGACAATAGTGGTAGGAGGTATTTGAGGGCCAATGTAGATCAACCTCTTGATGTTAGGGTTGAGGGTTATGGAGGAGTTGGTGGAGATGATGGCATAGGGATGAACGCTATGGAGGATATTCCTGAGGGACCTCCTAGGCATAGTGAGGAGGAGTGGAGTATTCTCTAGGCTGAGTGAGATAGCTTAGCTAAGGAGCGGGATCACCTCCAACAAGTTGGGTTGGATCATAATGCTAAAAATTTGAGGCTTCATAGTATGATGGTGGCTCGAGATGCTAAGTTGATGGCTCAAGATGCTAATATAGCTTGACTATAGAGTGAGGTGGAGGGGTTATGGAGTGTCCTATATGTATGTGATGAAGCAGCTATGGTAGCTACTCTTCATGTGGAGGTAGCTAAGAGGGAGAAACTACATGAGAGGATTTTAGTTACATTTGATCGTTGGAGGATCAGCTTGATCAACATCATGTTCTGCTACTGATGTGGTCTTCTTCATTGAGGTTGAGATCAATTTGACATAGCAAGTCCAAGCCTATAAATTCCCACTCTTGAGTTCCATGTTTCTCTAATCCATCAGTATCATAGGGATCTGGCCATGGGTCCTCCCTTAGATAGCCTAGGGACCATGGTGGTGCTAGCTAGTAGCGCTTTATTACTTATTTTTGTAGTTTTTATTTTTGTTGTGTATGAGCCTTAGTGCTCTATTGTATACAACCTTCAGGTAAACTATGTACCTTTTTTACTTATACACATATATATACATGGCTTTTCTTTTGGTATCATTTTGTTCATGATTTTACTTTATTGTGTATGTATGGATGAATGCATATGTATATGATGGGATGGATGCTTTATGAATGACATGTGTGTTTTTATTGTAGTGATATATGTGAATGAGCTAATGGTATGAATGCCTTAACAATCAAAGATGATTCATAATCTCGCTTGTTCAACTTTTCTTTATTTCTTAATTAGGGGCACCAACATCTAACACTAATGTGGGCTATAATATAATAATGTGATGGTAATATGGAATGGAATTATTTATGACTTTGTTTGCCTTAGGGATAAAGAATCTAGAGTTTTTTTCTAAAGACTCAAACATCCTAGTGACCTCAAACAAACTCATTTATTCATCTCGCTAATCCATATGATGCTAAAGGTGTCCTAGTGGAGTCAAATCTCTCAAGGACCAATTGTGTGTGCAATGAATGTTCATTTCCCATTATGAGTGAGGGTAGACTAATCAATTGTAACTTATGCCAATAAGCTAGCTTATATCCATAGCGCACATATGTCTGTACAAAATAATGTCACTAATATGATAGATATGTCACCACATGTAAGACTACTCCACTACTAGGCAATGAAATCTATAGCCCATTGTTGGTGATGGAGATCACCCCATGGTTTTCAAAATACTAAGAATTCTAGGGATTCAAGCTCCTTTCCCTTCTTTTTATTTCATTTTTGGATTTTTGGATTTTTGGATTTTATTTTGGATTTTTGCTCATTTTGTAGTGGAGCAAAGGGGATTTTTATTTCTTTTGGGGCTTGCTCATTTTGGAGAAGAGCAAGGGGATGTTTTTGGGTGTGGGGACTTGCTTGTTTTGGAGAAGAGTAAGGGGATTTTTTATTGTTTTTGGGATACTTGCTCATTTTGTGGAAGAGCAAGGGATTTTTTTTTTTGGAGGGGAGAAGGGGGAGCTTGTCCTTTTGTCAATTCTCAGCTTTCTAGACCATGCACATAATTGGATGAGCAAGGGAAATTGTTCGCTTTATGACAATAGCTACTCATGACTTCATCTTTCCTAGACTTCACAATGTTTTAATGTGTTATAATGTGCATGGTCCAAGAGGAAACTTGATTAACCATAATAATCTATAGCACCTAAGGATTATTTGACTTTCAATGGAGGTTGCTTGAAACACTAGGAGTGGTTGAGTGACTAAAAATACCTAGAGATTCCTTAAACTAGAGACTACCAAAGAAATGAGGTGCTATGGGATTTTATTGCAATTTTTATTTTTTTTTTTTTACATGACTTATGGATGGTGACATGAAACTAATGCTAGACCGAAGGTGCCCCTGATTACAGCAACAAGATGTAGTGGACTAACAATTATTGAAACTACCCTAATGACTACTATTGTGCAAGCGATATGAATTAAGATGCAGATGATAGAAATGTATTTATGAGTTATGGATGCATGGATGGATGTATGAAATGCAATGTGAATGAGCAAGCGAAACATTGTATTTTATATTTTTATTAGCCATGTATATGTACATATGTATAGATCACATTAGGTATAGAATACTTTCATGTGTATAATATTTAATGGTTCAGGCTCTTCTATTCCTTCTAGACTAGCAAGTCTATACATTCTAGGACCCAACTTCTATTTGACAATGAATGGACCTAACCAATTAGCTATAAATTTATCATGAAGGTGTGGTAATGCATTGGTGTTCTATTGATTCTCTTTAAGAATGAGATCTCCTACTTGGAATTCATGTAGATGAACTTTTGCATTATAAGCATGCTTGATATGATCTTGATATACTCGTATATGCTCTAAGATATTGACTCACCTTTCATCAAGGAGTGTGAGTTTATCAAGATGTACTTGTCTAGAAGTATTATCATCCATGAATTCTTGTAATGAAATGTGTAGTGAGGGGATCTCAAGCTCAAGAGGTATAATTGCTTTGGCTCCATAGACCAGTGAAAATGGAGTTGCCCTTGTAGGCATTTGAATGCTTGTTCGATAAGCCCATAGTGCTAAGGGGATTTGAGTATGCCAATCTCTATGATTTTCTTTGACTAGTTTCTTTAGAATGGCTATCAATGTCTTATTGGTCACCTCAGCTTGTCCATTTGCCTGTGGGTAGTAAGGAGTCAAGAAACTATGTTGGATATGATATTTTTCACAAAATTTTTGAACATCCTTATTCTTAAATGACTTGCCATTGTCAGAGATAATTTTTAATGGGATGCCAAAATGATAGATAATGTGTTGGAGTATGAACTCCAAAATTTTTTTTTCCTATCGTAGTGGTCATAGGAATTACCTCGACCCATTTTGTGAAGTATTCTATGGTAGTGATGATGAATTTATGTTGTCTTGATGAGGGAGGCAATATTTTACCAATCAAATCGAGGCCCCATTGTGAGAAGGGCCAAAGACTTTGAATGGGTTGTAATGCTTGTGATGGTACATGAGATAGGTTGGCATGTTATTGATATTTTTGACATTTCTTTATATAGTTGCAATAGTCACTTTCCATTATGGGCCAATAGTAACCCATATGCAAGATGTGCTTTGCAATGGTCATCCCACTGAAATGGCCACCACAAGTACCATCATGAGCCTCAAATATGGCCCATTGTGCCTCTGTGGGCTCTAGACATCATAGTAAGATCCCATCATAGCCACGTCTATACAACACATCCCCAAAAGAGAGTGTAACGAGTTGCTTTTTATTTGAACATGCATTTAGAAGTTCATGATAAATCTATTGGGAGAGTACTAAACTTGAGAAAGTCCTTTATTTGATTAAGCCAAGGCTCGTATGGCTCTGCATGAATGAAGCACACATCCTTTTCATCTTTAGACTCAGCTCATGAAATTGTAGATTTGGACATTATTTTAATAATTAGTGGTTGGACCTCTCCTATAGGGTTCTTTGGAATCAATGATCCTAGAGAGGCCATCGCATCTACAAATCTATTAGTCGAATGAGGCAAGTTGTCAATATCATACCAATCAAATTTTTCTAGCAATTTCATTGCTATTTAATTGTAAAGTTTTAAGACTGGATCTCTACATTGGTAAGTTTCCTTTAACTTGATTAACTACAAGTTGAGAGTCACCAAAGATTCTTATACACTTGATGCCCATAGCAATAGCTACCTGAAGCCCTAGGATTAAGGCTTCATACTCTACATTGTTATTTGTGCATTGGAAGTCAAGTTTGAATGATGAAGGGATGGGCATCCCTTGTGGTGTATAAAACATGACTCCTACACCTTGTCCTTTCTTGCACTTTGATCCATAAAAGAATAGGGTAATATCAACATCATATTTGAGGATTGACATGTTCTTCCTATTCAGTTATGTTAAATACTAAATCATCTGGTAGCTCAATGAATAAAGGTTCATCGTTAGGAAGTGGAGCTTCCATGAGCTGATCAGCTATCACCTGATCCTTGATGGATTTTTGGCTAATGAATTCGAGATCAAATTTCATTAGGAGCATTATCCATTTTATGGTATGGGTGTTGTTGTATGTGTGAGTCATCATGTATCACAAAGGGTTTTCTTGAGCTATGACATAAGTGGTGTGACTTAGCATGTAATGTCTAAGTTTCTTAGTGGTAAAAACCACTACTAGACACAACTTTTCCATGTATGTGTATCTTGTTTCATAGCTCACCAATATTTGACTAATATAATAAATTGCTTGCTCTCTATGATTTTCATTCTTTTGTGCAAGCATTGTCCCTAATGCAAAATCTGTTGTTGAGATATAAATATGAAATGGGACTCCTTGACAAGGTAACATTAGTACCGATGGTGAGGCTAGATATTGCTTTATGTTGTTGAAATCCTCTTGACACTCTTTATTCCATGAGAAGGTGACCCCATTTTGTAGCAAGTGATTGAATGGCTTGCATTTGTTAGAGAGTTGTGCAATAAAGCGATGAATCACTTGAATATTTCCTTGTAAACTATGCAACTCTTTAAGGTTTCTTGGGGGTGGTATTTCTGTAATGGCCTTGACCTTGTTTGGATCCACTTTAATGCCTCACTTGGAGATAATGAAGCCTAGAAGTTTACCTAATGTAACTTCAAATATGCACTTCTTAGGATTTAACCTCACCTTATGCTCTATAAGTTGATCAAAGACTTTTTCTAATACATCGATATGGTCTTGATGTGTTTTAGATTTTTCTATTAAATCATCCACATAATATTCAATGATTTTATGCATATAGTCATGGAAGATATACATCATGGCACGTTGATATATAGCTCCTACATTTTTAAGGCCAAATGGCATCACCTTGTAACAGAAATTCCCCCAAGGTGTTGTAAATATTATTTTGTGTTGGTCATCAAGATTGATTCAAATTTGATTATATCTTAAGAAACCATCCATTAAAGAAATTATTTCATGGCCCATAGTAGATTCTACGAGAGTATCGATGTTTGGTAAGGGAAAGTCATCCTTAGGACACACTTTATTTAGATCTTTAAAATTTGTGCATATGTGAATCCCCCTCATTAGGTTTGCGAATGGGTACCATGTTTGAGAGCCACTCAGGATAGTCAATGGGTTGAATGAAACCCATATCTAATAATTTTTGAAGTTCTTCTTTGACCATGAGGGCAATGGTAGGATGTAATTTCCTTAATTTTTGTTTGACTAACTTTGCATTAGGACCTAAGGTGAGATTATGGACTACCAAATTAGGGTCAAGGCTAGGCATGTCTTTGTATGACCATGCAAAAACATCTTTCTTCTCTGCTAGCAATGTTGTAAGCCACTCTTTTTCTTCTTTAGATAGACTTTTTCCTAATTTAATAATTTATGGATTATTTGCATCTATACTAAGATTCACATCAAAAGTATCTTTGATGAGCATGTGTGAACCTTCCTCCAACTGATGGGGAGTAGGGACTAAATGAATATCATCAGTGATATCCTCAAATATTTTTAGCACTACCTCTTCTACTTTGATATGATACATGGATGTGGAGGATGGCTGAGGTTGCATAGGGATATAAGCATTGGAAGCTCTTAGCAATTCTTTGGACAGGATGAACTCTGATATGGATGGTGGTGATGAAATCTGATCCATGTCGATAAGGCTTATGTCAATAGGAATTAGTTTTTCCAAATCGTATGGATTACGAAGGGGTGCCAACAAGTCAACAAAAATCATGTTAACTTGATGGACTTGTAGTGGTTGTAATGTGGAGGGTGGTTTCTCTCATTCTTGCTCTTGAGGTAGTAGCTAACCTAGGATTGGTGGATTATCATTATGTCTCTGAGGTTGCCAAGGTGGATCTAGTGGGTCAACTAGTGCATCGGGTTTCTCACATGGGAGGAGGAGATGAAATATGGGTCGATAGATAGGAAACATGTGAAGGTAAAACTCATCATCATCGGTGAAGGGTGCAATGGGGATCGAATCTTCTTTGGAGCTATCAGAGGTAATTGATAGTACATCATATTCCTCATCAAAGTCTTCCTCAGAGTCATCATTAGAAATGGAGTTTATCATAGCAATGTGTGGTCACATTTTTGAAAAAGCCTCATATAAAAGAGGCATAAACTCAGGGTCTATGTATTCATCCTCACTATCATCGCTCTCTTCATCCTCCTCACCATCCTCTTTGGGATCTATAGTGAGTTGTTGAAATGCTTGCTCAAAGGAGGTGGTGGAGGAGAGTGGCCTATATCCTAAGCTAGAGCGATCATGCACCTCTCGATAGTGAGGTTCAATGATATCATGAATACCCTATTTGTGTCATCCTAAGCCATATCCCTACCAGTTAACCCATCAAAAATATCACATCGAGAAATCTAGATTGGATAGATATTTGATATTAGCACAAACTTATCTTTGGGGTTCATCGAGAGGAGGTAGATCGGATGAAGAATCTACTCCCCCATACATAAAATTTATCATGTTTAGATTTGAACCCATGTTATATACCATACCTATAGCTAAAGGTGGATCATATGGGTGACCATAGTCTCTAAAAATCTTGATGCTAGGTGGGTTTATTGTGACATTTTGAACTATGTATTGACTAAAACTTGGGTTGGGTAGATGGACTACAACTTGGGTGGATGTGGATGATACGGGTGTCGATGTGGAGGTTCCAAGAGAAACCTATGGCTAAAATGGTGGAGGTGGAGGATCTACTTGAGTGGTGTGGCTAATAGTTTGAGGCTCAAGATAAGGTGGGGTGATGGTGAGTGTTGGTTGACTTGGATTGGGTGGTTGACTCTATGATGTGGAGGCTTACCCCCTGTGTGATAGTTATAGGGGTGACAAGTTGATTGTTTGGTTGATGTGATGAGATATGGCTTGATGAAGGTGTGGGTTGATTTATGGGATGATTTGGTGTGATTGGAAAATGATATGAGGTTGATGTGGAGGTATGATTTGGGTTGATGGTTTGGGATGTGGATGGATGATCAACTATGGGAAGAGCCTCTTGGATGGGTGCTTTTGATGATGTGTTTTAGTGTGGGGTTGATTGAGTGGTGATGGGGGTGATGGATAAATGTGTGGATGGAAGTGATGGCTCATATGGATTTGAGATGAAGTTGTAGTACTTAAATGGCTCTATGTCAGTTGGTATGCAATGGATATATCCCTCATGCACGTATTTTAAGCATTGGTGTAATGTTGAGGGAACACTCTTCATTTCCCTAATCTAATGGTACCCAAGAAGTATGTTATAAGCCATGACTCCCTCTAGGATATGGAACATGGTGTGGATGGTCTTGACCCCCACTCTCATAGGTAGGATAATTATTCCAATTGTAGAACATAGGGCATCATTGAAATCTCGCAAGGTAAAGGTGGAGGTGACAATGTGTGAAGGTGGAAGGTTAAGGTGTTGAAGTGTTGTGGTGGTGATGATGTTGATAGAGGAGATGATATCGATTAGCACTCATTTAAAAGGATTTTGGTCAATATGAGCTATGATATGCAATGGAGGATCAGGTAACTATGATGGCATTATTTTTATTTCAAAATCATAAAATGAGATTGAAGGTTCCATGCATGTCTAAACGTTCCCCATAAAGTTAGCAAAGGCATTGGGGTCTTGGGTTTGAACTTTTATGGATTTTAGGATCTCCATAAATGCCTCTCGATGTGGGGGAGACTATTGTATAAGCTCATATATTGATAGTTTGGCCAAGGCCAACTTTAGGCTATGCATCAATCGACTCCTTAGTGTGATGGTTGGTCTTGGTGGATGGTTTTGGAGATGAATTTGTGGTGGTGGATTGGTGTGATCCGGTTGTATAGGCACGACAGGTGATGGTGCCATAAGAGGGAGTACCACTAGTGATGGTTCATTTTATTGTTGTGTTTGGTTGGTATTCCTTTGACTTTGGGTTACTATATGAATAACACCCATAAAACCTTGGTATTGTTGTGCATTGTGTATATGATTGACTTGGTTAGGGGTAACTGTAGAATTTGATGCCCCCATTGTTTTTTGTGTTGCCTCATGATGAGGTAGTGGTGTCTGATAAATACCAAGGTTCTAGTTTTGTTGTGCTAAAGGGTTATCAATCTTAATAGTCCCTTTGTCTATCATATCTTGGACTATATCTTTGAATGAATAGCAATTACTAATATCATGACCTTTCTAATGATGAAAGGTGCAATATTGGTACTCCTTATAATTCCTACCCCATGGTTTGTTGGGGTCTTCTAGTTTAATTTCTGGTAGTGTAATCATTTGTACCTCATACAACCATTGGAAGATGTTGGAAAGTGGCTCGGGTAATGGGGTGTAGTTGTGAGTTGGTCGATTGTATTATCGATGTTGTTGATTATTTATTGTGTTGCCTTGATTTTGCATTTGAGGTGGGGGTGGTACCACTTGATATGCTTGTTTTTGTTATGATTGTTGTTGTTGTGGGGGTTGTTGGAATTGGACTTGAGCTTGTTGTGTTTGTTGTTGAGGTTGGCTCAAGACCACTTGATTCACTTGACCAAATTTTGATTGGCCCTGATTGTTCCCCCTTTGATTCTTATTTTTCCATTCTTTCTTTTTAAGCTTTATCTCACCCTCTTGTATCTTAATCTATTCAATGACTTAGGCTTGGGTGAGAGATTCTTCAAATATTCTATATTTTTGCAATTATAGTAACAAGAATATGGGTTTAGAACAACTCCTTGTGAATATTATTGTGAGTTCCTCCATAGGGAGGGAGAATGGCAACTTGGTGATAACTGCCCTCTAGAATGGTTTCCATAATCATAGACTGACTCATCTTCAAATTGACATAAGTTGAATAGGTCGGTCAATGTGGTTTTCTTTCTAACATTTAGAGAGAACCTCTCTAGAAATTGGTTCGCTAATTGCTCAAATGTGTAGACACTATGGTGTGGTAAATGGTTGTACCATTCTAGGGCATCTCCTCCAAATATTTGAGGGAAGGTTCAAAGCATCAAAGGGTCATTCTCTTGTATTCTGAAGCATGCATGGATGAATGCACCTACATGCTCTCGAGGGTCCTCATCCCCTTTGAATTTTTCAAACTTTGGTAGTGTAAAATATGTTGGGTAATATGGTGATGGTATCGAAGGATGAATTGGGTGATTGACCAACTATCTTAGAGTGGGTTTTTGATATAATATTCTAGGCATCTGCATGGCCAAGTTGTCAATCTGTTTTTTAAAAATTGAAATTTAGGATCTTCCAAGGGTGGTTGAAAGCCCTGATTTTCTTGTTGTATGTAGTTTGGGTGAGTTTGATGTGTGGTGAAGTGGTTTGATGGAATAAAGTTTTGATTGGATAATGGATTAGTGTTGGTTGGGATTTGATATTGATGGATGTTATGTTGGTTATGATTATGAAATTATTTTTTTTGATGATGTGGAGATAGCTAATATGGATATGGGGAGATGATGGTGTGTTGGGTTGATGAAGTGGCATAGGTGTTATGAAGTGGATGAGTGGGTATGATTATTGTGGGTGGTCTCAACACCCAGGATGGATCTTAGGTGAAGAAGGTGTTTTGATTGGATGTGTGTGGATGGTTAAAATCTACCACCTATGATTGTTGTTGTGAAGTGGGATGGCCACTTTGATTAGCATTATGATGGGGAGCCAATTTACCACAAATAAAATGACGCAATTTTATTTGAAAGTCACAGTATTCTTAATTTCAACACAGGGAGCTTTTACAATAAAATGTCGTGAAAAAACATACACAGTACTTTAAACGTAAAATACAGCCGCAACCTTCCTTTCTCTCCCCCCAACCTCCTCCATCCGTCAAAGAAATCCTTTTTATTCTCCATGGTTCGTGTTGCACCGCCGTTCATAACCGCCTTAACGGTTTCTGAAACGGTCATATGGAACGGCCTTAACGGCCTTTGGGAACTGCCACTGGAACGACCTTCACGATCTCGAGCACGACCACTCGGAGCGCCACGTGGAACACCACCTGGACGCCACTTGGAATGCCACACAGACTGCTACTTTGGCTTTGTCTTTCTTTGCGTTTTTGGCTTTGACAGCAAAGTGTCACGATATCGCGACCTTTCTTTGCGTTTTGGCTTTGGCGGCCAAGGTGTCACGATATCGCGACACTTCTTTGTGTTTTGGCTTTGCCGGCCAAGGTGTCGCGATATCGCGACACTACTTTGAGTTTTGGCTTTGCCGGCCAAGGTGTCGCGATATCGCGACACTACTTTGAGTTTTGGCTTTTCCGGCCAAGGTGTCGCGATATCGCGACACTTCTTTGTGCTTTGGCTTTGCCGGCCAAGGTGTCGCGATATCGCGACACTTCTTTGTGCTTTGGCCTTGGCGGCCAAAGTGTCGCGATATCGCGACAACTTTGGTGTCGCGATATCGCGACCAAAGTTACACTTAGTCGTTTTTGCAATTTTGTTTAACTTTCGACCGTGAGTTGCATCTGCCATGGTGCTTCGAAATACGTCGCGATATCGCGACGACATTTGCGTCGCGATATCGCGACCAGAGTTGTATTTGCCATGGTGCTTCGAAATACGTCGCGATATCGCGACGACATTTGCGTCGCGATATCGCGACCATTTGTCGCTTCGGCCACGGTGCTCGAAATACGTCGCGATATCGCGACAACTTTGGTGTCGCGATATCGCGACCATTTTTACACTTGGTCATTTTTTTAAATTTTGAACTTTTTCAACTTTGAACTTCTTTTTTTTTTGGTGATGCAAGATTTTTGCACTGCCCGAGATGCTCCTGCATCAGACACCCGGGGTAGATGTTTAGAAGTGATCCTCACTTCTGGATGGTCAGAGGAAAACCCAAGCGATCAACCTCCGATTTGGACAACCATGTGGCATCTTCGACAAGTCTGTTCTTCCACTTGACCAAATACTCCGAATATTGCTTGTTTTGGGTACTTCACACTGCCACGAGTGTCGAGTATGTCTTCAATTTCTTCTTTGTCTGAAGTGGATGCGGGAATGTTCCACAGATCCGGACTGGGTGGTTCACTACAACTTCTGCATGATATTCAACCAAGTCTGAAATATTGAATATAGGTGAAATATTCAGCTCACTTGGGAGATCAACTTCATAGGCATTGCCTGAATCTCGTTTGCCTATGATCCGGCATGGTCCAAACTTCTTCATCTTCAACTTATTGTAAGTTTTCTTAGGAAAACGTTCCTTACGTAAGTGAACCATGACTTCATCTCCTACTTGGAATTCTTTGAAACGTCGCTTCTGATCTGCTCTGGCCTTGTAAGTAGCATTCATTTGACTGATATCTTTCTTGTACCTCTTCATGTAAAGTCTTCATGTGTGCTGCAAAGTCTTCGACTTCAGACCTTGCACTTGTCTGTTTTATCCATCGGTCTCAACTCGGACGCGTTTCTAGGGTTGTATCCATGCACAATCCGGAATGGTGATTTACCGATCTTGCGATTGATGAGAATTGTTGTAAGCAAACTCTGCACAGGGCAAAATCGGATCCCATCCCTTCGGTTTATCTCCTACCAAACATCGTAGAAGATTACCCAAACTTCGTTGACTACCTCGGTCTGTCCATCAGTCTGCGGATGGTACGCAGAACTGAATTTCAAGTCTGTTTTCAGCTTCTTCCATAGAGTCCTCCAGAAATAACCCACAAATTTGGTATCTCTGTCCGAAACAATGCTTTGGGGTAGACCATGAAGTCGGACTACCTCCTTGAAGAACAAGCCGGCAATGTGAACCGCATCACTTGTCTTCTGACATGGAATAAAATGGGCCATTTTCGAAAACCTGTCAACAACAACAAAAATGGCATCATTTCCACGTTGTGTTCTTGGCAGACCAAGAACAAAATCCATGCTAATATCTTCCCAAGGTCTTCCTGGTACAGGCAATGGCTGGTACATTCTTGTATTCTGACTGACTCCTTTGGCCATCTGGCACACTCTGCAACCCTGCACAAATCTGGTCACATCTGGCGCATAGCTGTGGCCAATGGTAATTCTCACTAACAAGAGCAATGGTCTTATCACGGCCAAAATGCCCTGCTAGTCCGCCACTATGCTTCTCTTTGATCAAATTCTCCCTCATGGAACTTTTGGGAATGCACAACTGATTCTGCCGAAACAGCATCCCATCTTGGATCATGAAATCTAACCACTTAGTGCGATCCACGGTAGTAGGAGACACACATGCGGTCCATGCCTCTGCAAAATCTGGATCTGTTGGGTATAAACTCTTGAGTTCCTCAAACCCAACAACCTGCACTCTCATTTCCATCAACAAATTATGCCTTCTACTCAAGGCATCTGCAACTCTATTAGATTTGCCACTTCTATGCTTTAGTACAAAGGTATAACTCTGCAGGAATTCAACCCACTTCAAATGTCGTTGGTTAAGTTTACCTTGACTATTGATATATTGCAAAGCTTGATGGTCAGTATATAAAACAAACTCTTTGGTTAGCAAATAATGTCTCCATTTCTTAAGAGCCTGAATTATAGCATAGAATTCTTGATCATAAACAGAGTATTTCTTTCTAGCATCATTCAATTTTTCACTAAAATATGCAACGGGTTTACCTTCTTGACTCAACACGGCTCAATGGCATGCCACTTGGCATCACGATCAACTTTGAAACACTTTATTAAAATGTGGAAGTGCCGGAATGGGCTGTTCTGTCACTTTCTTTTTCAATATATGCATGTTGGTATCTGCTTTGGCAGTCCACTTAAACTCTCTCTTATCCCCTCTCATAGTTTATGTTAGGGGTGCACAAATACTGCTAAAGTCTCTAATAAACTTTCTATAGAAACTTGCAAGACCATGAAATGATCTTACCTCTGTCACATTCCTTGGAGTAGGCCATTCAAGGATAGCATTCACTTTCTCAGGATCCATTTTCAGACCCTCCTCTGAGATAACAAATCCCAGGTATATCAACTCTTTCTGTACAAAACTACACTTATGTATATTGATCAATAACTTCTCCTCACGCGGTTTTCAAAAACTGTCCGAACATGCAACAAATGTTCATCCAATGTGGTACTAAAAATCAGAATATCATCTAGATACACTATCATGAACTTTTCCAGGGAAGTCACGCAATACTTCATTCATCAACCTCATAAATGTATTGGGTGCATTAGTCAATCCAAACGGCATAACTAACCACTCATACAAACCCTCTCTGGTTTTAAAGGCTGTCTTCCATTCATCACCCTCTCGAACACGTATCTGATGATATCCGCTCTTCAAATCAATCTTAGTGAAGTATTTAGCTCCACTCAAGCAATCCATGATATCGTCCATTACGGGTAATGGAAAGCGATATTTAATAGTAATTTTATTAATGGCTCGGGAATCAGTACACATTCGCCATTCGCCATTCTTCTTTGGTGCAAGTACTGCTGGCACTGCACAAGGACTCAAACTTGCCCGAATCAAACCCTTCCTCAACAATTCTTGAACTTGTCGGTTCAATTCTTCATTCTCACCAGGAGACATTCTATGAGCTGCTTTGTTGGGTAAGCTAGATCCTGGTATTAAGTCAATCTGATGACTAATCTTCCTCATAGGCGGCAAACCCTCAGGCACATTGTCTGATATTATATCAGGAAATTCTGCTAACAGATGTTCAACTTCTGCGGGAATGTTAGTAGTATCTTCTCTTTTTACATTAGGAATTAATGCATAACACATTGAATCCCTCTTCATACCATCCAAAAATTTTTTGCCATCTACTAAACAAATTCTAGCATTATTGCATACCTTTTCCTCAACCTCCTTTAATGGCTTCAGTTTGTGGCGTACTCCATCTTTTGTCAGGGAATAGGTATTTGCATGTCCATCATGCGCTGCACGTCTATCAAATTGCCATGGTCTTCCAAGCAACAAATGGCAAGCATCCATCGACAAAATATCACACGGGACCTCATCCTGGTACCTTCCAATTTGGAACTTGACCAAGCATTGTTCACCGACCAATGCTCTATGATCCTTCTGCAACCATGCAATCCGGTATGGATGCGGGTGCTTGTTTTCTTTCTAGCTTTAATTTAGCTACCATTTCCTCAGAAACCAAATTATCTGTACTACCATTATCAATAATAATATTACAGATTTTACACGAACATTTACACCTTGTGCGGAGCAGGCTTTTTCGTTGATCTGGTTCCTTCTCTTCATTCAACAAAGTTCTTCGGTGATCATCACTTCTCCGTGCTCGGCTTCTTGAGTGCTCGGATTCAACACCATCCTCAGCAACTGCAGCTCTGGCATTTCCTTCAGGCCTTCTGTTTGGTGCTTCTTGGTGTTTGGGACACTCATACGATCGATGCCCTTCTTCTCCGCAATTAAAATAGGTTCCACGGAATCGGCCTCTGCCATATCCGCGTCCACCTCTACCTCTGCCCCTTTGATAATCATTGTTTTGATTACGGGTTCTGTAAGCATTCTCCTCCTTCTATTCCTGGCGGTTGCTGGTTTCACCATTCTGTTTCTGATCATCATATTTAATTCCATTGGTTCTTCCACCAGTTCTTCCACCACGACCTCTTCCTCTTTGCTTGTTGTCAAATCTGCGATTCAGTTTCTCTTCTATTTTCAGAGCAAAGCGATAAGCATCTTCAATGCTGTTCATTCTAACCAAACTCAATTCCTCTTGCATGTTGGTTCACAACCCATTAATGTAACGGGCTACTCTTTCCTTAGTTGCTTTCGTATGACCAGTTCTAATAGAAATTTTAAAAAATTCCTCAGTATACTCTTTGACGAGTTTCTTTGGATGTCGTAAACTCTGCATTTTTGCAGTGAGATCTAATTCGTAATCTCTTTGGAATAAATTGCCGTTTTAATTTTTCCACCATGCGATCCCATCTGGAAATCTTCTCTTTGCCTCTACGGTTTCTTTCTAATTGCACTCCTTTCCACCAAATGCCAGCCATGTCCTTTTAATTTTGTTACGGCAAATTTTATTCGATGAGGGTCTTCAACGTCCTCATAATCGAAATATTCTTCCATGTCATTAATCCAGTCGATTAATTCTTCTGGATTTAAATTTCCAGCATACGTAGACACGTCAATTTTTGGTCTTTTTCCAATCTGCGAAATGGCTTTTATCATTCGCGATTCTGCGGCACTCATTTCCTCTTCTTCCGCTTCGGACGGATCTTCAACACCGTCATCATCGCTGCGATCTTCTCCTCTCGGCTCTATTCCCCTGCGCAACTCTTCCTGCAATGCTAACACTTGTCGCTGCAATGCACGAAAATCACCTTGAGGAACCACGTTCCTTCCAGTGCCACGATTTCTACGCGGCGGCATTCTGTCTCACGTTTCTCAGAAAAACCCGTAACCCCGATCCTGGTGTGAGCTGCCTCCCGTTCGGCGCTTCTGCTCGACACGCTCAGAATCTTACGGCTCTGATACCACTTGATGGGGAGCCAATTTACCACAAATAAAATGACGCAATTTTATTTGAAAGTCGTAGTATTCTTAATTTCAAAACAGGGAGCTTTTACAATAAAATGTCGTGAAAAAACATACACAGTACTTTAAACGTAAAATACAGCCGCAGCCTTCCTTTCTCTCCCCTTCGCCCTCCTCCATCCGTCAAAGAAATCCTTTTTATTCTCCATGGTTCGTGCTTTGCACCGCCGTTCATAACCGCCTTAACGGTTTACGAAGCGGTCATATGGAGCGGCCTTAACGGCCTTTGGGAACTGCCGTTGGAACGACCTTCACGATCTCAGGCACAGCCACTCGGAACTGCCACGTGGAACACCACCTGGAACTGCCACTTGGAACGCCACACGGAACTGCTACTTTGGCTTTGTCTTTCTTTGCGTTTTTGGCTTTGACAGCAAAGTGTCGCGATATCGCGACCTTTCTTTGCGTTTTGGCTTTGGCGGCCAAGGTGTCGCGATATCGCGACACTTCTTTGTGTTTTGGCTTTGCCGGCCAAGGTGTCGCGATATCGCGACACTACTTTGAGTTTTGGCTTTGCCGGCCAAGGTGTCGCGATATCGCGACACTACTTTGAGTTTTGGCTTTGCCGGCCAAGGTGTCGCGATATCGCGACACTTCTTTGTGCTTTGGCTTTGCCGGCCAAGGTGTCGCGATATCGCGACACTTCTTTGTGCTTTGGCCTTGGCGGCCAAAGTGTCGCGATATCGCGACAACTTTGGTGTCGCGATATCGCGACCAAAGTTACACTTAGTCGTTTTTGCAATTTTGTTTAACTTTCGACCGTGAGTTGCATTTGCCATGGTGCTTCGGAATACGTCGCGATATCGCGACGACATTTGCGTCGCGATATCGCGACCAGAGTTGTATTTGCCATGGTGCTTCGAAATACGTCGCGATATCGCGACGACATTTGCGTCGCGATATCGCGACCATTTGTCGCTTCGGCCACGGTGCTCGAAATACGTCGCGATATCGCGACAACTTTGGTGTCGCGATATCGCGACCATTTTTACACTTGGTCATTTTTTTAAATTTTGAACTTTTTCAACTTTGAACTTCTTTTTTTTTTTTGGTGATGCAAGATTGCTGCACTGCTCGAGATGCTCCTGCATCACATTATCCACAAGCAATTTCTACAAGTATTGCACAACTTGCATGACAATCACTGATGTAGGTTTTATGGTCACATGGGGGATAGATGTTTGCACATGATGCATGACATCAACATGGTTTTATGTGGTTGGAGGGTAAGTTGTGAAGAATTTCACAATCAAGTGAGGAATGGTATCCTAGATGAGGCTAATAGGTGGTAATGATGTAGGCAAAATGGAGGTTGGTACTTGAAAAGCAACATTAACTTGTACTTTGTAAACTTAGTTAGAAAAAATGATGTTATGAGTGGATGGGATGGAAATGTATTGGCTGGATGATAATGAAGGGTTTTGGATCATGGGTATTGATGTGACCTCAAAAAGAGGGTTGGTGAGACTTGGTTGTTATGATGAGGGTGTGAGAAGGTGGGTTCCTAATAGAATGTAGGAATGAACCTAGGTGAAATAGTAATCGGTGGCAAGGATGGAAAGACCAAGTTCAGATAGCTTTTAAGGGAATAAAAATCTATATAGATAATGTGATTTTTAGATGGTGTGGGTGGCTTGGTGTGGGGAGTCTCTAAGATGGAGGTATGAACAACTCTTTGCATCATATCCAGCCTAAAGTGGGTGCGGTATTGGAGGGTCCAACAAATAAGTCTATATACATGGTTTGCAACACACTGGTTGGCTTAGTCATAGAAGTGGCTAGGGCATTGGAAGCTTGAGTGACATACTCCATGGATGTAGGAGGTTGGCTTTGGGTATTGGATAAAGCTCTAGCTTGACGTTGGGTTGCTACCATAAGTTAGGGGTGAGATGGGGTGGCGAATGTGTAGGTATGTGTGTGAAAATGTCAAGCAAATCAAAAGCAAACAAAAACACAATAAATTAAATGTTTTCTATGTTCACTTTTATATTTGCAGTTTTATTTTTTATTTGATTTTTTATTTTCTTGATTTTTTATTATTATTTTTTTATATTTTTGATGTTTTTGTAGTTTTTTTTAGTTTTTTGGGTTTAGGTGTATTTTATGTAACCTATGCATAAAATCTATAAAAGGTAGGTGGTGAAATGAAATCTAAAAATATGTGTTCAAACCCACCCTTCTAACGAAGGCTGAATCACGAACAAATAATAAGGCTTCCTCGATGAAGGTTTGATGATGGTTATAACCTAGGGAATCAAATTACCTATTCGAGAGACACTACACTATCTAGTGCCTTGCTACCGGTCCATCTAGGCTTTCACTTCACCCTCATGTGAGCTTGGACATAAACGATAGTTGCAATTCCATAAATTATTAAGACTTAGGAATTGAAGGGCATCTAACCTTGATTACCTTGAGCTAACCTCAAGAGTAACCATTAGAAATATTGAGTTTTCATTGATGTCAAAGGCAGAAATATCTTGAAGGATGAAATGTTGAGTTATCATTGATAATAGAGGTAAAAAGGCAAAGATATATTCAAAGGTGGTTTCATATGATTTAATATTTAAATTAATTATTTAAATATAAAAGAAGTGGAAGGTGTATCAAAGGTTTAAAAGAAGTGGAAGGTTTATAAAAGATTTAAAAGAAATGGAATATTGTATTTAAATGAAAAAAATTTAAATATATATAAATCTACATGGGCCAACATCCTTTGGGCACACCATACAAAGGCAAGTTTTAAAATTCAAATATTAAAATATTAAAGCCAACCTCCTTGGGCACGAATGTCAAAAGCCTATTAAAAGGTTATCAAATCACTTTGGATTTGTGAATAAATAATTCAAAAATATTTCGTGTGGAGTTTGCGATGTGAGAAAAAGACAAGGGAGAGAAGAGCACACATTTTGGAGGTAAAAATTGAAAAGTAACCATAAGTATTGTGCACCTTTAATTTTATCTGTGTGGCTAGCCCAATTGGTTGCCTAGCTTACGTTAGGGTGTTGCATAGCAAGAGGTTATAGGGTCAAATTCGCACGGTGTCGTTTTGTTGTGTCTTTTGCCGGTACATGAATGCAAAGAAGGTTTCAAGTATATGATTATGCACTTTTAATTTCAGTCAGGTGGCTAGCTCGTATGGTAGCCTAGCCTGCACTAGGACATTGTGCCACTAGAAATCAAGTGTTTAAAACTCATCTACGATTGTGCGAGGTAAGGGTAAAAAAACTTTTTATTAAAATTAATAAAGGAGATATAAGGGTTTGTATTTTTTTATTGTGCAAATTAATAAAGGGAGATATAAGGGTTTGTATTGTTTTTATTCTGCAAAATCAATAAAAGGAAGATATAAGGTATAATGTTGTGATTTTAAAGTGTTACTTTGCATTCTATAAAAAGGAGATATAAGGGGTCATTTTATTTGGTAATAAAACTTTATTTTTAAGTTTTAAAGGGGAGATATAAGGAGTTATTTTTAAGCTTTATTGTTTATGTTTTTGATAAGGGTTTTTGAGTGGATGATTTAATCAAGAAAGAAAAAAGAGATTTGCTAACCAAATTTTGAAAGGGACAAACAAAAGGAAAAATATTTTTGTCAAGACAAGTTTTGAAAGCTCATGCAAAAGAAGATCATCATCATTGAGGCAGATTTGGAGGTATGGAGATTTAATTCCTTTCTCAAAGTGGTTTTGTTTGAGGAAAATATTTTTGTTGTCATATGGTTGGAGGTATAAGGAATTATTGGATGTGCATTATTTTTTCTTGAAATTGGAATTGAATATGCAAGGGTTATAGATAATATTTGTGAGTAAATTTGTGCATTGATTGTTGGACATTTTGAGTAGATGAGTTGTCATTGATGTCAAAGAGTGAGTGGTCATTGATGTCAAGCTTTCAGCACCAGTCAATAGTAGTTTCAGTGGGCAGCATCAGTTTTAGGACCTCCAATAAGTGCAAAAGGATAGTCCATCTTCAGTTGATCAAGATTCGGTTCCATGCAGTCAAATGAGGACCAAAGGGCAAAGAAGAGGCCCAGACAATTAATATTATAATAGTTCATTATAATATATATATATATATATATATATTTTTTTTTTTTTTTTGAATTTACATGGTGGAATCGGTAGCCGCCACGAATCCGGGCAGTCTGTCTAGCTTTTATGGCCGCCATAGTATTCTGCGTTGTCCGCCCTAGAAGCCGCCACACAGATCTTCGTGCAGTCCACCCCTATAACCACCATGCCACAATCATTTTAAAACTTTTATGCCGCTGAAAGCACCAGAAAAGGGACAAGCGTTCAGTCCGACAAGAGTTCATTATAATATTAAAAAGGAAATTTAAATTAATTATAAATTAATTAATTAATTTTATTATAAATTAATTTATTAATTAATTTAATTAAATTTCATGTTACTTAAGTTAATTATAAGTTAAATATTAATTTAATTATAAATTAATTTTATTAATTTAATAAACCCTAAAAAGGGTTATAAAGCTAAGTTTAAAAATTGAATTTAAAATTCAATTTGAGCACCGACGTGTTATGGCAATAAGGCATCATGTATAAATAAAGGTAAAAAAATTGCCTTAGAAGATACCCTATGTTTTTTATTCGAATGCCCATGTTATAGATTGAGCGCAGAAAGAAAATAACAATTTTTGTGTTGAAAAATATTTGGTGGCAGAAGAAAGAAGTAGGAGCTAGGCTCCTTTCACCCTGTACATGCATCGCATAGCGCAATTGGCAACGATGTAAGGTGTTAAGACGTTTGTTGGTAGGGAGGACGCATGTTCAAATCCTACGGGGTTCACGTTTTGCAAGGAAGGAAGGTCTCCATTTTTGGAAGCGATGCCAATGAGGAAACAAAGGGGGGCAAGCGCCTTCCCCTCCTCATGGGAGCACCTAGCCCACGTGGTGGGCTAGCACCTTGGTAAGGCACTCGATGGAGAGGTTTCGGGGTAAAAACCCACCAAGGTCTTTTTGTGGTTGAGATAAAGGTATACGCCAATGATAGTTATGTTGGTCGCTTAATTTGGATTATGCTAAGGTTGAAGGAAAATAAAAATATTTTTTTTGTGCCTAAGGTTGAAAAATAAATTTTTATGGTTTGTAAGATTTAATTTTTGCCTAAATTAAAAATGGTTATTAATTGTTTTGAGGGAGATAAAAGGGTAGGTAATTATTATTTTTGAAGGGTTATTTTTGAAATATTGATTTATTAAATTGGAGATTATAAGGAGCAATTTGAGTGATTCTTTTTATGTGTGATTTGATGATTGCTAATATAAAAAAGAAGTAATAAGGTGTATTTGTAATTGATTATTTTTGTGTTTGAAAAATAGTTTGAAATAGAGTTAGTGTGATATTTTGTCATCTAACCATTGAAATTGGCAAAGAAGAAAATTGTGATTGAGACAGGTTTCCTAAGGGCACTTCTACATCAAACAAAAGGTATGGGCACATCTTCCTAGTGAATGATTTTTGAAAGTTGTGAATGCATAGTTGGAGTGAAAAGGATTATTTGGTAAACATTGTTGAGTGTATTTTGAATTAATGCTTCAAGGTTTTCTAGAATTAAGAGTTGATAAAAACCTGTTTTATAAGCATTGTTGTTGAAGCACTTAGTTGAGTAAGGAACTTGAACTAGGGTTTGCAAAGATCATGAGTATCATTGTTATGTGAGATTGATTGATAAGCATTATTGGAAATATTTGAGTGAGTGTTCATATGCTTGGACTAAGGTTTGTAAGCAAAGGATAATTCATTGAGTGATTGGTTGAGTAGTGTTGGTTGAGCTTAGTCAAGTGGATGTGTTGAAGTGATAGTTCAAGTTCTATGAAACAAATTATTCTATATTCTGAATCAATTTGAGAAAGAGGTTGAGTGTTGGTGAGTGAAACATATTGAGTCTCTAACAATTCTCTATATGTTTCTATGGTAAAAAGAGTGATTGAAAGTAATTGAGCATTGTGGTGAATGTGAAGCATATTGAGTCTCTAAAAATTCTCTATATGTTTCTATGGTAAAAAGAGTGATTGACAGTGATTGAGCATTGAGGTGAATGAGAAGCATATTGAGTATCTAACAATTCTCTATATGTTTTTTAAATAGTGATTGAAAGTGATTGAGCATTGTGATGAATGTGAAGCATATTGAGTCTCTAACAATTCTCTTTATGTTTCTATGAGATTGGACAAGTTCTAGTGTGGACTTGTTGAGTAGATTTGAGGTAAGTCTTGAGAAGACTTGTGGATAGATTTGTGTGAGCTTTTTGTGGAAGCTTATAATACAGATTTTAGAATAGAGATTGTTGAGCAGATTGGACAAGTTCTAGTGAGGACTTGTTGATCAGATTGAACAAGTTCTAGAGAGGAGTTGTGGGTAGATTAGTATGAGATTTTGTTGAAGCTTACAAGGTATATTTGAGACAAGTATTTGAGAAGACTTGAGAGCAGATGTGATTGATTGATTTGTTAAAACCTTGAGTTAAGGTTTGGGGCAGATCTAGTAGAGTTTATTTAAGATTAAGTCAAGCTTTGTGTTAAGGCTTGAGGATAGAGATTGAGGATAGATTTGTGCTAGACTAAAGGACTATGTTTAGTGCAGATCATAGGATAGATATTGAGAACAGATTTTGGTACAAATTTGAGGATATGTTTGTGCTAGACCAAAGATAGAGATTGTGGATAAATTTGTGCTAGACCGAAGGACTTTTTTAGTGCAAATTTAAGGATAGATTTTGGTGTAGATTTGAGGATAGGTTTATGCTAGACTAGAGATAGAGATTGAGCATATTTGTACTAGACTTAAGGACTGTGTTTAGTGCAAATTTGAGATAGATCTTTGAAGGTGATAGAGTATAAAGGATGATAGTCTCCAATGGATAGAGATCCATTAGCCAGGGCGGTGAGGATAGGTGTCTTCAGTGGATAGAGATCCATTATCCAGTACAGTGGGGACATCAGTTCTTCTAAAAGATCACCAGTTAGAGCTAAGGAGAAAGAATTCTATTATGGATATAGATCCACAAACTTGATTAGGGGATTGGTGTCTCCTTTGGACAGAGGTACATAAACATTGTAATAGGGAAAGTATTCCCAAGAGATTGATTGAGAAACTTTTAGTGAAATATTTTCTCCGTGGAGTAGCCCACATTGGATGAAACGCGTTAAATTGGTATCTCTATTGTGTGTTATGATTTGTGCATTAATTTGGTTATTGCTATTGATATTGCCATTGATTATATTGGATAATATTGTTTGGGAAAGTAAAGTAGAAAGTGGTCTTATACTATTCATCCCCCTCTCAATATAAGTTTATGTTCTTCAATTGGTATCATAGTTGGTTCCTTCAAAAAAGGTTTAACATCTTGAAGGAAGATATTACAAAAACACAAATGGCAAAGAAAGGTAAAAGTAGAACCATGAGACACAAAAAGAAAATAACGCACATGGTCATGAAAGAAAAGGAAGATGAATTCAATGTTGTTGTTTTGGGAGGAATAATGGAAATAGATTCCAGATATGAATCAAGTAGTGGATAAAATGCTAGATTAATAAAGTTTTGTACCAGATGTAGGAAGACAGGTCACCTTGCAACTTATTATTCACAAGAAGGTGAAGAATATTTTATTTATGGTCAACTCGATCATGATGTAGGTTATTACAATGGGTTTAGTAGCAATGAAGATGAATATGATACTTTAGAATTGAAGTCCTAGAGGATGGTTCAGAAAAGGATAATAGGGATAGTCAAAACAGGTATGAAGAAGAAACTCTACTTTGGACAATAGAAGAAATTAAAGATCAAATAAAAGAGAAAAAATAATAAAAATAAAAGGAGGAATCCATACTTAAGGAACTTGTTAAGTTGAAAAGGAGAACTTAGAATTAAAAGCTCAAATATAAGAGGATGAGAAATTTAAGACAACTTCTACAAGATCTCTCTGACTTGAAATATAAGGTTGAAAAGATAAGAAGAGTTGAAAAATGTATGGTTGAACAATCAAAGGTAAAAGAGCTAGAATATGAAAGACTTATTGTTGATATCGAAGAATTAAAAAGGGAGAACTCGGGATTAAGGGTTCAATCTCAAGAAGATGAGAAAGCAAAAGCAAAGTTTCTACAAGAGCTTACTAACTTCAAAATTAAGGTTGAAGAAGCAAGAAAAATGGAAGAAGGTATGACTGAAGAATTAAAGATAAAAGATCTAGAGTGTGAAAGATTACAACATGAGATAGTTTCAATAAGGATGGAAGTAAAAGACTCTAAGGACAAGCTACACAAGTTTGAGAAAAATTCAAAGAATTTGAACATGATTATCAATGCACAAAGATTATCAGTCACCAAAACAAAACTTAGTTTTGAAGAAGAACAAGGAAAACAAGAAGCAAAAAAATGAGAGTCAAGCTCAAGCAGCAAAGAAGAAGAAGTGTCAAAAGAAGAAAGTGAAAGAAGGAGTTAGACTTCTAAGGATAAGTTGAACAATATAAAGTTCAACAAGGAAAGGAAAAATGCTTAAATAAGAAATAGATGGAACAGGAACCAACATAGAGAAAAAGAGACTAAGAGACCAATGAGGTCAATAAAAGGAAATTTCAATGGATGATATTTCTCATGTGACAAATTTAGGCACATGGCTTCACAGTGTAGGACACATGAAAGATAGGAGTATGGGAACTTCAAAAAAAAATAGTTTTTCCATAGGTATTGCTACTCATATAATCAGTTTGGTCACAAGGCAATGAATTGCAAGGTACATGATAGGAACGAAGATGGCTTCACAAGAAAAAATTCCAAGACATTTGCACCTCCAAGGAATAATAATATTAAGTGTTATAAGTGCAATAATGATGGAAATACAAAAAAATGGTGTAGAGCAGATATTACAGAACCTAGCATGCACAAAAACATGAATAGGAACATGAACATGAACATGAATATGGACATCAACAAGAATATGAACATGAATAGGAATATGGACATGAATAGGAACATGAATAGGAACAGGGATATGGATAGGAACACGAACATAGAAAAAGCAACAACTGTCAAAGGAATCAAAAGGATCAGATGAGAAGGAAAGAGGACAAATATAAAGACCAGTGCTTACTGGGAGTAGAAATATTCCCATCCCAAAATTAACCAGCTCAATAGGAGGTGGGTGAGGAGCTAAGTTAAGAGATTAATTCTTAGCTCTAAGCCCCAAAGGTGACCCTTTACAATTTATGTCAAAGGGGAGATATTTAAGTAAGGGGGAGAGATTTGGTTTTAGGAGAGAGCATTGAGTCAAGGGGAGAAATTTCCCAGGGGGAGCAAAACTAGAAAAAGGAAAAGTTTTGGTAAAAAGAATTTGGGTTGCCATCAATGACAAAGGGGGAGTTTGTTGGACATTTTGAGTAGATGAGTTGCCATTGATGTCAAAGAGTGAGTGGTCATTGATGTCAAGCTTTCAACACCAGTCACTGGTAGTTTCAGTGGGCAGCATCAGTTTCAGGACCTCCAATAAGTGTAAAAGGATAGTCCGTCTTCAGTTGATCAAGACCCAATTCCAAATAGTCAAATGAGGACCAAAGGGTAAAGAAGAGGTCCACAAAAATAATATTATAATAGTTCATTATAATATTAAAAAGGAAATTTAAATTAATTATAAATTAATTAATATAATTTTATTATAAATTAATTTATTAATTAATTTAATTAACTTTCATGTTACTTAAGCTAATTATAAGTTAATTTTAATATAATTAGAAATTAATTTTATTAATTTAATAAACCCTAAAAAGGGTTATAAAGCTAAGTTTAAAATTGAATTTAAAATTTGATGAGTGTTGATGTGTTATGTAAATAAGGCATCATGTATAAATAAAGGTTTTACCCTTTGCCTTGTTAGATTTAAAGTGCACTATGCCTCTGTTTTGACACTTGTCAGTTTATACTGACACTTGTCAGTTTATCATATAGGCCTTCTACCTATATATGTAACTCATTTTATGAATAATAAAATCCCATTAGTTTTCCCTCCTAACATTTGGTATCAGAGCAGGCTTTCCCTGCCCTGTGAAACCCCTTGAGGGGGGATTTCCCTCATGGAAATCCTCCCTCCCCCTATTTTTTTCCCTATTTTTTTAAATTTTTTTTACCAAGGGAGTATGCTCTCCATCATTTGATGGATTAGAAACTAGATGGTAAAATTTTTTGACTTTGAGAAAAATCTAGTCAACACCAATCTAGTTTCCCATTCTGTTCGTGTTTAGACAATCGAATGTATTGATGACATCGCATGTTTTTGATTTTGTTCAAGAATCTATTTGATTTCATTTTTGTTCGATGCCGTGACTGTGGCCATTTTGAAAGAGGCATTTTTTTGGAGCTAGAACGAGTGTTTAGTGGCACCGCTTATTTTTTTGGCCAATTCGGCTATGTAATGTTGTGAGTTGTTTCCTCTGCCCATGGTGAAGTTGTGCATGGGCTTATGGGACTTTAAAGGCACATGGCGTTGACTATTTGTATGTGGGAATGGAACCAAAATGTAGTGTTTATGGATCAAAGGCCACGGTGTTGGGATCCTATTTGCTAGGAAGAATCTTTGAGATCTCGCTTTCACTCTGGTTCGCAACGGGAATTGCACCAGAAGGTTTTGTGGGGGAGGAGAGGATCTGTCGCCATGGGGATGAGGATTTTTTTGCTATTGGCCTTCGTGACTGTATCTGCCTTGGTAGCTGAGGCAGCAGATTTTTCCATCGTCAACTATAGCGATGAGAGACTCATGGAGGTTTATGAAGCCTGGCTTGCTCAGCACGTCAAGGCTTATAATGGGCTCGAGGAGAAGCAGCAGAGATTTGAGTTTTTTAAGGACAATTGGGACATTCTTTTATTTATTTTTTATCCAGCGATGGTGCAACAGTCAACCGTAGTGCAGTGAGATCATGGAGTGTTTTGCTCTGAAGAATTCTGTCATCGAACGCAATGTCGCAATAGAGATTTTTGTCCAACATCTCTTCGACAAGAGAGAGAAGTTTGTATCGTAGGTTTCGTCTTCGAATCCGATGAAGAGCTCTTCATCATTCATGTCTGTGGGAGGTCATGGGATCGTATCCTCGGAGGGCCAGTGGCGCATTGTTATTGCTGCTGCAGCTACAAATGTGGAAGGCTGGGCAGAAGTAGGGGGTGCGTATTGTGGAGGAGATTCCTGATGAAGCTTCGATTGTTGCATCTCATCCCTGATTTTGTGCGTTGGTTAGCGAAACAACATGTATTGTGCAGGTTAGAGTTTTTTGGTAATCATCCACACCAAAGGAAATGATAACGATGAATCCATGACGTGATGATCGTATGTTCGCCTCGTGGAGGGAGGAAGTTTTGGCGTGAATGGTGTTGGGAAGACGCGTTTGAGATGGTGGTTGCCGCTTTGCGAGGATCTTAGGTAAGTACTATTTTGGATGGGGATGCTACCCTATGGAATCTGCTACCTGCTGTGCTGATCACTGCTCTCGGCCATGACCAGGAGAGCCATGTGGGCGAAGGCGTCGTGCCCCACGTAGTACATGCACGATGCCACTACGAACGTCGTGGCCACGTGGTGGGCTATGAACAACACTCTGCCCCGAGCGAAGAGGAGGTAATGGGCTATGATGGCCATTTTTTAAAAATGTAATAGGGCGGATATTTTTTTATAAAAAAGACTAAATTAAAAGTGGGATCCACTTTCCTACATTTGTATGAACCTAATCATATTTTAGTGAGGGGGTATTATCTGCCCATAAGGATAGTCAATGCATTTTTCCATGTGAAGGTGGAAGTGAAAGAATCCGTCCATAATATCTTACTTTTCATAAGATTTGAAATGATGTAATTTTGTCTTTATTCCGCCAGTGCGATGCCAGGAATATGATATTCCTGAGGTTTATTTTTGTTGCCTTAGATAGGCATGATGATTTTTCCACATGATGAAGGCCCCTTTGATAATGCAAGTATAGGGGTATTTATAGTCGTCAAAAATGTTTTTTCGCGATGGACACATTGATGGTGTCCATTTGTAATTCTGAGGCTGTTTCAATTGAGTTTTTTAGCCTCAAAGTTTTTCTACCTTGGAGTGCACTCTCGGTTGTACCCGACACTCCCAAGGCAATTGTAAGTGAACCTAGTATCTAGTAGTACCCTCTATCTACTTGGCGGATGCAGCGGTTGGTTACCCATGCATTCCGGTAAGATGAGGTGACTACAATAAGGACACTTATACTAGGGACTACAGACAAAGATACCCTAGACTCTATCCGAGGTTTTTTTTTGGATCTACTTCTGAAGACTACAGACGAAGACACTTCCAAAGATTCTATTCTTTTATTCTTCTCTTCTCCTATTTGGATCTATGGCTCATTTTTATTGTATTGAGTGCATTTTCGACAGAGACCGACACTCTTATATGGCTCGTTTTTCCTTTGTATTAGGTGCATTTTCGGCAGATACCGACACCTTCTAGATTGATTTCACCATGAGGAGGGATTTCATACTCATGGTGAATCTAGTTAGTGACCTACGAGAGGCAACATCCTTTGAGGATGACCTGTAGAGGCAACATACCCAGAAGTGGCTGACCCTAAAGCACCCATGATGACCCCGAGGCACTTAGACGGCTGACCTAGTGGCAACAGACCCGTGGAAGTGGCTGACCCTGAGGCAACAGACCGAGATGTATACACAGTGAATCTAGCATTATTCATAGTTGGAGAGCCAAGAGCACAGAGCACGAGCCTAGACCAATCAAAAATAAGAGAGGATGATAGGTTGTTTTAGAGAAGTCAACATTAAGAGGGAATGTTACCTAATGTTGACTTGTTTTCTTCTTTAGTTAGGATAGTGCACTTTAAGGAGAATGTTAGAGTTAAAGTGCACTATGCCTCTGTTTTGACACTTGTCAGTTTATACTGACACTTGTCAGTTTATCATATAGGCCTTCTGCCTATATATGTAACTCATTTTATGAATAATAAAATACCATTAGTTTTCCCTCCTAACATGCCTTAGAAGATACCCTATGCTTTTTTATTCGAATGCCCATGTAATAGATTGAGCACAAAAAGAACATAATAATTTTCATGTTGAAAAATATTCGACGGCAGAAGAAAGAAGAAGTAGGAGATAGGATCCTTTCACCCTGCACATGCACCATGTAATGCAACTGGTGATTGTGGAAGGTATTAAGATGTTTGGTGGCAGGGAGGATGCAGGTTCAAATCCTACAGGGTTCACGCTTTGTAAGGAAGGAAGGTCTCCATTTTTTGGAAGCGGTGCCAACGAGGAAACAAAGGGGGGCAAGTGCCTTCCCCTCCTCATGGGAGTGCCTAGCCCATGTGGTGGGCTAGTGCCTTGGTAAGGTACTCGATCGAGAGATTTCAAGGTCAAAATCCGAGGCCTTTTTGTGGTTGAGACAAAGGTATGCACTGATGATTATTTTTTTTGAATTTACAAGGTGGAATCGGTAGCCACCACGAATCCAGGCAGGCTGTCCAGATTTTTATGGCTGCCATAGTATTTTGTGTTGTCCACCCTAGAAGCCACCACACAGATCTTCACGCAGTCCACCCCTATAACCACCATGCCACAATAATTTTAAACCTTTTACGTCGCTGAAAAGCACTGATAATTGTTATGTTGGTTGCTTAATTTGGAATGTGCTAAGGTTGAAGGAAAACAAAAATATTTTTATGTGCATAAGGTTGAAAAATAAATTTTTAGGGTTTGTAAGATTTAATTTTTGCCTAAATTAAAATTCGTTATTAAGTGTTTTGAGTGAGAAGGGTTATTTTTGAAAGATTGATTTATTAAATTAGAGACTATTAGGAGCAATTTGAGTGATTCTTTTTATGTGTGATTTGATGATTGCTAATTTCAAGGAGTAATAAGGTGTATTTGGGATTGATTATTTTTGTGTTTGAGAAATATTTTTAAAGAGAGTTAGTGTGATATTTTGTCATCTAACCATTGAAATTGGAAAAGAAGAAAATTATGATTGAGACGGGTTTCCTAAGGGCACTTCTACATCAAACAAAAGGTATGGGCACATCTTCCTAGTGAATGGTTTTTGAAAGTTGTGAATGCATAGTTGGAGTGAAAATGATTGTTTGGTAAACATTGTTGTGTGTGTTTTGAATTAATGCTTCAAGGTTTTTTGGAATTAAGAGTTGTTGATAAAACCTTGTTTTATAAGCATTGTTGTTGAAGTACTTAGTTGAGTAAGGAACTTGAACTAGGGTTTGCAAAGATCATGAGTATCATTGTTATGTGAGATTGATTGATAAGAATTGTTGGAAACATTTGAGTGTGTTCAGCTTGGACTAGGTTTTGTAAGCAAGGTTAATTCATTGCGTGACTGATTGAGTAGTTTTGGTTGAGCCTAGTCAAGTGGATGTGTTGAAGTGATAGTTCAAGTTCTATGAAACAAATTATTCTATATTTTGAATTGATTTGAGAAAGAGGTTGAGTGTTGGTGAGTGTGAAACATATTGAGTCTCTAAAAATTCTCTATATGTTTCTATGGTAAAAATAGTGATTGAAATTAATTGAGCATTGTGGTGAATGTGAAGCATATTGAGTCTCTAACAATTCTCTATATGTTTCTATGGTAAAAAGAGTGATTGAAAGTGATTGAGCATTGAGGTGAATGAGAAGCATATTGAGTCTCTAAAAATTCTCTATATATTTCCAAAAGAGTGATTGAAAGTGATTGAGCATTGTGATGAATGTGAAGCATATTGAGTCTCTAACAATTCTATTTATATTTCTATGAGATTGAACAAGTTCTAGTGTGGACTTGTTGAGTAGATTTGAGGTAAGTCTTGAGAAGACTTGTAGATATATTTATGTGAGATTTTTGTGGAAGCTTACAATACAGATTTGAGGACAGAGATTGTTGAGCAGATTGGACAATTTCTAGTGAGGACATGTTGAGCATATTGGACAAGTTCTAGAGAGGACTTTTGGATAGATTAGTGTGATATTTTGTGGAAGCTTACAAGGCAAATTTGAGATAAGTCTTTGAGAAGACGAGAGCATATTTAATTGATTGATTTGTTCAAACCTTGAGTTAAGGTTTGGGATAGATATAGCAAAGTTTATTTAATATTAAGTCAAGATTTGTGTTAAGGCTTGAGGATAGAGATTGAGGATATATTTATGCTATACCGAAGGACTGTGTTTAGTGTAGATCAGAGGATAGAGATTGAGGATAGAGTTTGGTGTAGATTTGAGAATAGGTTTGTGCCATACCAGAGACAAAGATTGAGGATAAATTTGTGCTAGATCAAAGGACTATGTTTAGTGCATATTTGAGGATAAATTTTGGTGTAGATTTGAGGACAGGTTTGTATCATACCAAAGATAGATATTGAGAAGATTTGTGCTAGACCGAAGGAATATATTTAGTACAAATTAGAGATAAAGTTTTGAAGGTGATAGATTATAGAGGACGATAATCTCCAATAGATAGATATCCATTAGCCAGGGTAGTGAGGACAGGTGTATTCAGTGGATAGAGATCCATTAGCCAATGTAGTGGGGGTATCAGTTCTTCTATAAGATCACCAGTCAGAGCTAAGGAGAAAGTGTTCTGTTGTGGATAGAGATCCATGAAATTGATTAAGGGATTGGTTTCTCCTTTGTACAAAGGTACATAAACATTGTAATAGGGAAAGGATTCCCAAGAGTTTGATTGAGAAACTTTTAGTGAAATATTTTCTTCCTATAGTAGCCCACATTGGATGAACCACGTTAAATTGATATCTTTATTATGTGTGATGACTTGTGCATTGCTTTAGTTATTGCTATTAATATTGTAATTAATTATATTGGATAATACTATTTGGAAAAGAAAAGTAAAAAGTGATCTTATACTTTTCATCCCCACATCTCAGTATAAGCTTGTGTTCTTAAATTTGATTAAAATTGGGAGTAAATGTGCAAGGGTTATAGATCATATTTGAGAGCAAATTTGTGCATTGTTCATGATTTATTTTGGGAGTAGATGAGAAGGATATATTTGTGCATTGTGATTGGTTTTGAAGTGAATGTGGAAATAAGGAAAATAGTATAGTCTCACACAAATAGAAGGGTTGTTTTAAAGCAAGTCAAAGTGTCACATAGTGCAAGGATAGTGTGAAAGGATTAATAAAAAAGAAGGATATTTTTAGCTATCTACAAAAGGGAAGGAAAGGTGCAAATTAGCAATTACAAGGTTTGTTATCAAGTGCTAGACTAGAGCTACCTTTTAACATAATAAATGTGAGACATGTGGAAGCAATAGACTTAATGAATGTGAAGAACATATTGGGTATTTTTTAGTGCATATCATTCTCTATATGTTCATGAAGATAAAAGAATTCTGAGTAGAATATGTTTGAATTTTCTTTAGTTGAGGAAAGCACATTGAAGAATAGGTGAAGAACTTGATGAAATTATTATGCAATATTTGGGAATAGATGAGCATTGTTTTGTATGCAATATTTGGGAATAGATGAGCATTGTTTGAATCATATTTGAGCAGTATCTAGAGCAAATTTGAATAGGGTTTTATGAGTAGGTTTGAGCAAGATTTGTGAGTAGGTTTTGAGCAAGTTTTATGAACATGTTTTGGAGAAGATTTGAGAAATGTTTTGTGAGCTTGGACAGTTTGAGAGTAGGCTTGGAGAAGATTGAGCGTCTCATGAGGATTGGTTTCCATGAAATTGAGAGGGGATTGTTGTCTCATATGGATTGGTGTCTAGGAACTTGAGAGGGGATTGGTATCTCCTATGGATTGGTGTCTATGAAGTAGAGCATAGGATATTGGTGTCTCTTGTGGATTGGTGTCCATGAACTAGTAGAGGGGATTGGTGTCTCCTATGGATTGGTGTCCATGAACCAGTAGAGGGGATTGATATCTCCTGTGGATTGGTGTCCACAAACTTGAGAGGGGATTGGTATCTCTTGTGGATTGGTGTCCATGAACCAGTAGAGGAGATTTGTGTCTCCTGTGGATTGGTGTCCATGAACTTGAGAGGGGATTGGTGTCTCCTATGGATTGGTGTCCATGAAAATTGTAATAGGGAATTGGTGTCTCCTATGGGTTGGTGCCCACAAAATTTATTGAGAAATTTATAAGCAATATTTCTCCATGGATGTAGCCCATATTGGGTGAACCACGTTAAATATGTGTCTCTTATGTGTGTGATGATTTGTGCATTGTTTCATTATTGCAATTGGTAATATTTGAAGTTATTGCTTTGGAAATAAAAGTAAAACTTTTATCTTATATTGTTCACCCCCTCCCATTAATATAAGCTTGTGTTCTTCAATTGGTATCAAAGCGGGTTCCTTCGTGAAAGCCTAACAACTTGAAGGAAGATCTTACAAGAACACAATTGGTACATCGAGAAGGGTTTTCATCAAATAGGGCTCCATTGTTTGATGGGACTAACTATGCTTTCTGGAGTGTGAGGATGTGGAACTTATTTGATGGCACATGGATATGATATATGGGAATCCATTGAGAATGGGTTCACACCATCTACAACTCCTCCCACAGATGCAAGTGGTAAGAAACCATATGAAAATAATGCGAGAGCAATGAATGCAATATTAAGTGGGTTATGTGAATCAAATTTTGTGAAAGTCATGCAATGCACTTCAGCAAAAGAAATATGGGACAAGTTATAGAGAACATATGAAGGAGACAACAAGGTTAAAATGGCAAAACTTCAAACACATAGGAGGAAGTTTGAAGACTTGAAGATGAAATATGAGGAAGATATTTCTAGGTATCTGCTTCGTGTTGATGAGGTTGTCAACACCATTCGTGGACTTGGAGAAAGTATTGAAGAATCTAAGATTGTTCAAAAAATTTTGAGGTCACTTCCCATGAGGTTTGATGCAAAGGTTTCAGCAATTGAAGAAATGAAGGATCTCAAAACTTTGAGCATGGATGAGCTACATGGAATTATCACAACCTATGAGATGAGGACAAAAAAATATCAAACATCCAAATGAGAGGCAACATTCAAAGCTTCAAATAAGGCAAAGAATAAAGAACTAGAATCAAGTGAAGAATCAAGCAATGGAGAAGAAGCTAACTTTGTGCGAAGGAATAAGAAGGGTCCAAGAAAACACAAAGGTATGCATTCTATGAAATGTTTTAATTGTGGCAACCTTGGCCATTATGCATCTAATTGTCCACAAGCTAGAAGTAGTAGTAGTGAAGAAGAAAAGAAATATGATAAAAATAAAGAAAGAATATTTTATCATGAAAATAAAAATAGGTATGGTCAAAACAAGCATGAGAAGATCTTTCAAAGACATAAGAAATATTTTTATTTTGAGGAAGAAAGCAATTCCTCTAGCAGCAATGATGAAATCCTATCTGATAGTGAAAGAGAAGAAATCTTATTTTTGGCCAGAGAAGAAGATGCTCCTATTGTCAAAGACCAAGAAGAAGAGAGAGATTCAGAAAGTGAAGAAGCCATGGTTGACTTAGAAGAGGAACTTGTTGTTGCTCTTGAAGAGTTGAAGAGAGTTAGAAATAAGAACTCAATATTTAAGGCTCAAATACAAGAGGATGAGAAAACAAATGCAAAGCTTCTACAAGATCTCACCAACCTAAAATAAAAGGTTGAAGAGGCAAGGAGAATTGAAGAAGGTATGGTTGAATAGTTAAAGGTAAAATAACTAGAGTGTGAAAGACTAGAACATGAAGTTATCATTCTAAGGAAGGGACTTGAAAAATTTAATGATAAGATATATTAGTTTAGGAAAAGCTCAAAAAATATTGGATGATATTATCAAAGCACAAAGATCTCCATTTATGAAGACTGGACTTGGTTTTGAAGAAGGTCAAGAGAAATAAAAGGAGGAGTCAATCTCAAAAGAAATAGAAGCATCAAAGAAAGTAATTGAAGAAGACCCCAAGACCTATACTGATATGTTGAAAAGATGGAAGCATCAATAAGGAAGAAAACAATGCACCATCAAGGAACATGGACCATCATAGAAAAAGCAATGAGAGAACCATGCAATAATATCCTCCAAGGCAATCAAATAGGTTTCACTATCTCTTTCATGGCTATTGTTTCTCATGTAACCATTTTGGTCATAAAGTTGTAAATTGCAGGGTCCATGCTATGAATGATTTTGGCTTCATCAAGAAGAATTTCAATTCATTTGCACCTCCTATGGACTACAACATCATATGTTACAAATGTAACAATTTTGGGCATACAACTAGATGGTGTAGAACAGTGTTCCCTGAATTTTTGAAGTCAAGCAAAAAGGAGAATGGTCAAAATGTTCAAAAGGGTATGATCTCCAAATTTTGGAGAAAGAAAATGAAACAAGAAGAGGAGCATAGTAATTTGGGAGTTTCACTCCCATCTCAAAATTGATCACCTCAAGACAAGGAGGTGGTGAGGGGGTTTTGTTTAGTGTCTTATCTTTCAGTACCCAAGGAGCCCTTTGCCATTGATGTCAAAGGGGGAGAATTTAAGTGAGGGGGAGCAGCTTGTGAGGGGGAGAAAATTACGAATCCAGTTGCAGTAAAGAATTTTTTTTTTGAAGGGTTGCCATCAATGACAAAGGGGGAGATTGTTAGAAATATTGAGTTGTCATTGATGTCAAAGGCATAAATATCTTCAAGGATGAAATGTTGAGTTGTCATTGATAATAGACGTAGAAAGGCAAAGATATATTCAAAGGTGTTTTCATATGATTTAATATTTAAATGAATTATTTAAATATAAAAGAAGTGGAAGGTTTATCAAAGGTTTAAAAGAAGTGGAAGGTTTATCAAAGGTTTAAAAGAAATGGAAGGTTATATTTAAATGAAAATAATTTAAATATATATAAATCTGCATGGGCCAACATCCTTTGGGTGCACCATACAAAGGCAAGTTTTAAAATTCAAATATTAAAATATTAAATTCGACCTCCTTGGGTGCAAATGTCAAAATCCTATTAAAAGGCTATCAAATCACTTTGGATTGGTGAAGAAATAATTCAAAAATATTTCGTGTGGAGTTCGTGAAGTGGGAAAAAGACAAGGGAGAGAAGAGCACATGTTTTGGAGGTAAAAATTGAAAAGAGACCATAAGTATATGATCGTGCACCTTTGATTTCATCTAGGTGGCTAGCCTAGTTGGTTTCCTAGCTTACGCTAGGACATTGCAGAGCAAGAGGTTACAGGGTCGAATTTGTGCAATACCATTTTGTTGTGTCTTTTGTCAGTACAAGAATGCAAAGAAGGTTTCAAGTATATGATCATGCGCTTTTGATTTCAGTCAGGTGGCTAGCTTAGACGGTAGCCTAACCTACACTAGGAAGTTGTGCTACTAGAGGTTAGGTGTTCAAAACTCATCCATGACTATGTGAGGTAAGGGCAATAGAGATTTTTATTAAAATTAATAAAGGAGATATATGGGTTTGTATTTTTATTGTGCAAATTAATAAAGGGAGATATAAGGGTTTGTATTATTTTTATTTTGCAAAATCAATAAAAGGAAGATATAAGGTATAATGCTGTGATTTTAAAGTGTTATTTTACATTCTATAAAAAGGAGATATAAGGGGTCATTTTATTTGGTAATAAAGCTTTATTTTTAAGTTTTAAAGGGGAGATATAAGGAGTTATTTTTAAGCTTTATTGTTTATGTTTTTGATAAGGGTTTTTGAGTGGATGATTTAATCAAGAAAGGAGAAAGAGAATTGCTAACCAAATTTTGAAGGGACAAACAAAAGGAAAATTATTTTTGTCAAGATAGGTTTGGAAAGCTCATGCAAAAGAAGATCATCATCATTGAGGTAGATTTAGAGGTATGGTGATTTAATTCCTTTCTCAAGGTGGTTTTGTTTGAGGAAAATATTTTTGTTGTCATATGGTTGGAGGTATAAGGAATTATTGGATGTGCATTGTTTTTGCTTGAAATTGGAAGTAAATGTGCAAGGGTTATAGATCAGATTTGTGAGTAAATTTGTGCATTGATTTTATTGAAATTGGGAGTAAATGTGCAAGGGTTATAGATCATATTTGAGAGAAAATTTGTGCATTATTCATGATTGATTTTGGGAGTAGATGAGAAGGAAAAATTTGTGCATTGTGATTGGTTTTGAAGTGAATGTGGAAATAAGAAAAAATAGTATAGTCTCACACAAATAGAAGGGTTGTTTTAAAGTAATTCAAAGTGTCACATAGTGCAAGGATAGTGTGAAAGGATTCAATTAAAAAGGACATTTTTAGCTATCTACAAAAGGGAAGGAAAGGTGCAAATCAAAAATTACAAGGTTTGTTATCAAGTGCTAGACTAGAGCTACCTTTTAACATAATAAATGTGAGACATGTGGAAGCAACATATTTAATGAATGTGAAGAACATATTGGGCATTTGTTAGTGCATATCATTCTCTATATGTTCATGAAGATAAAATAATTCTGAGTAGAATATGTCTGAATTGCTTTAGTTGAGGAAAGCACATTGAAGAATAGGTGAAGAACTTGATGACATTATTATGCAAGATTTGGGAATAGATGAGCATTGTTTTGTATGCAAGATTTAGGAATAGATGAGGATTTTTTGAATTAAATTTGAGTAGTTTCTAGAGCAGCTTTGAGCAAGGTTTTGTGAGCATGATTGAGCAATATTTGTGAGCATGTTTGGAATAGATTTGAGCAGGTTTTGTGAGAAGAGTTTGGACCAGACTTGAGATCAGACGGGATTGGTGTCTCCTATGGATTGGTATCCATGAACTTGAGAGGGGATTGGTGTCTCCTATGGATTGGTATCCAAAAAATTGAGAGGATATTGGTGTCTCCTATGGATTGGTATCCATGAACCAGAGTAGAGGGGATTGGTGTCTCTTGTGGATTGGTGTCCATGAACCAACAAAGGGGATTGGTGTATCTTGTGGATTGGTGTCCATAAACTAGTAGAGGGGATTGGTGTCTCTTATGGATTGGTGTCCATGAACAAGTAGAGGGTATTGGTATCTCCTATGGATTGGTGTCCACGAAATTGAGAGGAGATTGGTGTCTCATATGGATTGGTGTCCACAAACCAGTAGAGGGGATTGGTGTCTCCTGTGGATTGGTGTCCATGAAATTGAGAGGGGATTGGTGTCTCCTATGGATTGGTGTCCATGAATATTGTAATAGGGAATTGGTGTCTCTTGTGGGTTGGTACCCATGAAATTTTTTAAGAAATTTATAAGCAATATTTCTTCATGGATGTAGCCCATATTGGGTGAACCACGTTAAATCTATGTCTCTTATGTGTGTGATGATTTGTGCATTATTTCATTATTGCAATTGGTAATATTTTAAGTTATTTCTTTGGAAAGAAAAGTAAAAGTTTTATCTTATATTGTTCACCCCCTCTTAGTATAAGCTTGTGTTATTTAGTAACTAGTTTCTTGGTGATGAATTCCAAGAAACTATCATACTAACTATGGCTTATTCTAGGGCTCAACTGATGGTTGGTGATGAAATCCAACATATTTAGGAGGTTTCCCAAGTACTTGTCATGCATCGATGTGAAATATAATTTGTGCATGTGTGTGGTGGTTTTTATTTTTGTTTTGTATGATTTTGTAAAGAAAACACTAAAACTAACCCTAAGATGCAATCTATTATGAAATTTAAGTTTTTATGCCTAAGTACACAATCAAAAACACACAGAAGTAGACCAAACATAGAAATAGGAAAAAAACCTAACTTAAATGCAACAAACCAACTTCCAATAGGCCCTAAGATGTTTTTGATACATAGAACCAAATGCAGGACTACGTTTAGAACTGGTTAAACATAGGTTTGTGTTAATCAGTTGCAGGAATGCATCTAGCAGTCATAGGACTATGTTTATGACTCTATATTAGGAACCAAAATTATGTAGAAGAAAATTAGAAGCCTTAATATGACCAAAATGCACTTTGAATGGGCTTAATAGTGCTATATTAAACCTCTAATGTAATCTACAATTATTCTATAACTATAAAATTTAATTAATGCACCCTAGAACGCAATTTTAGATTTCAATGCCTAGGATAATACTATCTCTTAATTTGATGTAAATTTTGAAAAAAACAAAAATGTAGTGGAACAGAAATAGAAGACTTTTCCCTTTTCCTTTTTAAAAGTAAAATTTTGAGTTAGGGTTTGGAGTTACTTACTTGGGATCCTTTCACTTCTACTATAGCTGCTCAAATGCGGGACTATGGTTGTCAAACACAGGCTTGAGATTCTAGATTGCAGGTCTAAGATTATACAACACATGGCTATATTTGTGTAGGATAAAATGCAAGGATGTGTTTGCACAAGTTTAGAAACAACTTGATAGGTCCAAAAACTCCTAAAAACTCTGTTGTCAATTCTACGAAGTGAAATTTTGAAACATGTAAATAGAAAATAGACACAGATTAGTAAATAATAGATAGAAAGGCAGGAAAAATAGAACCATTTGGGAGTTCCACCATGATTACCATTTTGTAAGAAAAAAGATAAACACCAAAATAAATAACAAGAAAGAAATGAGCATTTGTAGTAAAATGCTTTTTGTATTAATTTTTGGAGCCTTTATATTCTTTTTACAATGCTTTTTGTCCTGAGTGCACAGGGGTTTTATTTACAAACAAATGCTTGCTCTTTCAAGGTACAATGGGAAAAATGGGGAAAACCACCTTTGCAAGTCAAAAAGAATGGTGGTGCCACTGGTCTTCTCTACTACAATCATATTACTAGATGGGCTTGAATATCCTTGTGGGCCATCCTCGCTTCAACAATAGCTCAAGAACTTGTCACCTGCACACATGTCCTGCCAAAAGAGAGTTAATAGCATATGAAGGCTTCCACTGTGTGAAGCCCCTTTTGATATGTAAATAAAATATATAAAACCCTAAAATGTAAATGCTTGTAGAATGTAAAATAAAGTGTAAAAGATAAAAAATAATGAAATAAAATACCTTGCTAATTAACCTAGCTAATATAGATCTATTAATGATTGATATGTTACTGTGCAAACATAGTATCACATTGGTGGATCACAAAGCCATGTTGATCAGTCGTAAGGCCATGTTGGCCAGTTGTAAGATATCATTTTTGGATCATGGGATCATGTTGGTGAGTTGTAGGGTTACATTTCTCTCTTTGTAAATGTATTTCCATGTTGGGATTGAATGGTATAAGGCGTAAAATGGCACTCCTCAAATTTTATGGATCAACCTTTGAGAATGTTGGTGTCCTCCTATCACAATTTTGATAGTGTGATGATACATTTTTTAGTCCCCCCTTACTTCATGAAATGGTGGAGCCTTTATAGGATTTTAGAGGATAGGTAGATAGGTGAGGATAGGTGGTAAGCCATGGCTACCAAGTGGTAAGGACTGGGTAGCCACCTATCAAAGATATTTAGAGTCAGTCACTTGGAGTGTCTCACTAAACTAGAAATATGTGGCATGCAGGTAGATGAGAGTGGAGTGAGGTGTCTGAGATGTGGTAAGCAAAGGGTAATGGTGGATAGGATACACATCAAGTGGAGACATAGGGTATCCTAAGAGGATTTTCTAGATTTTCACAAAATCTGGAAAATAGGATGTTGTGTAGGATTTATATGTCTAAGTCAAATATTAGACATATTATTATTATGCAAAATAATGGGGTGGATGAGGTCTTGTGAGGGACTAGGTTTTGGTGTCTACACATCAAATTACAAAAATATCATAAAATCATTCAAAATACAAAAACATCATAAAAACTAAAAAAAAAACATCAACAAGACACCAAAATACAAAAAAAAATAACAAAGCAATAAATTTTCACACCACTACAAAGCACATTGTATTCATTATTGCATTGCACCAATAAAACTTTGGTCATCATTCTACCCATGCTTTAAATTGTTTACTAGAATTGATTTTGTTACATTAATCAAGGGTGTATTCCTTATGGTAATTATCTTAAATCATCCATCATTATATACATGTGTGCTACATCCACAACACACCCCCATTATTCATCCATTCACAATACACAGATGACATATTGTCTTTGTCAAGTCTCTGGTTTGGAGAATATTTAGGTTATTTCAGTTGTTAAACCATACCTAGTGTCTCATTCAACCTCTATTGAACATCATTCATTCTTGAAATACCATAGATCTTCCTGGTGACCTTAATTTTTCTCTAATACCATGCACAAATCACACATTAACAAAATTTTGGTGCCTAGGAAATACAAACTCATGAGTCACTATCACCATAAAGTGAACAATTTCCCCTACTCATCCTATTTGTGCTTGGCAAAAGGACAAGCACAAATACAAAGGACAACTATCTTCAAAAAAAATAGAACTAATAAAATCTTGAATCCTTGGAATTCTCAGGTCCTTAGATCATGTTGTTCATCTCCATCTATAAATAATTTATTGGGAGTGAAGTACACCTTACATGGGAACATGTCTATCACATTAGCAATTTAATTTTATAAAAACCTATGTATGCTTGCAGATGAGCTAGCTTATTGGCATAAGTCAAAAAATATTAATCCCTCACCCAAATTTGAAAAAGAAGAATCATTGCACACACATCAATCTTTGAGTAACTTGAATAACCTAGCTGGTCTTAGTATCTTCAAGTGCCTATATGATATGTAGGTGAGTTTGATCGATGTCACTAAGGTTTTTGAGAATCAGGAAAGCACTTTTAAAATCTTCATCCCTAAGATATGCAAAAACACAAATCATGTCATATTTACCTTCACAATAGCACAATTATTGCAAATCATCACATAATTTCCACTACATCCATTCCACATGATAATCAATACCCTTGGCTTGATGCCCTTGATTAATTGATTAAAATTCATGAATAATGATACAATTTTATACATTTTTTGAAAGATAATCAAAATTATACTCATACATCCATTACATCCATCAACATACATTTAATCATGCAATAAAATATTATATCAAAACATAAACAAATAAAAATTACACATAAATTAAGCACAACATCGCATCAATAAACACATCATATATAAATATATAGACTCACTCGTAGGCTACATATTTCAAAGCTATCAAAGCTCATCAAAACTATCAATAATAGATACAAGGAATCCATATAAAGCTTGACATCCACATGTCACTTCCTACCCTTTCTGCTATCACCGCTACCCTCAACCTGATCTCCTTGGGCCTACCCACTATAACTACCATACCATAAACTCTCCTCATGATATGTCCCTACCCCTAAGGCTCGAGAAGTTGATGCCTTTGCAAAAAAAGGTATAGGTGGAGCTACTAAAGGAGCACCTGATGTTCCACTCCTCTGACTCTATAAGGATTGGGAGGATGAAAGCGATGGTACTACTATACCATGAAGCAATAGGGTGTTCTCCAATAACCTCACATAGTTCCTCTACCATTCTAACTATACCATCAAGACCTCTAATTATTTACTTGATGTAGGTCTCTGAGACCTCTCAATCCATAGTGAATCTTGCTTTGCTTGCATTGCATCTCGATAGGATCATAAAAAATCACATTCAACTATCAGCTTGTCCCACTCATCCTATAATATTTGCACATGAGCCTATAGTGTATTCTACTACTCCTTCTAGCACCACCATATATGGTTCCCCCCATCCCACTAATTCTACTCCTAGGCAATGGTAGTATCTAACTCTATCTTCTACCTATCTAGCACCTGCACCTAATCTAACATAACATTATACTCGATTTTAGATTTGTTACTATAACTATACCCCTACCAATTAGATATATCCTCTATGACTACCTTCTCAACATCCCGTGATGATCCTACCCCAAGATTCATTCAACATCATACTTGTCATCCTACAAGCTCAAAAGATCCTACCTCCCCACGACTTATGGCATCATCCCCTACCTTTGGTTGGATCACTTGTACTCCACTCCTCATATCATACTCTAACATTATGCTTGCATCATCCATGTCAACCATAGTCAATACCTCATCTGCATCTACCCCTATGGGATCATACTCTAAATTGGTGGCTATCTTAGTACAACATCATCTATATACTATAGGACCCAAAGGAACTCCTTGGGGTAACCCAAACTACTGCAACATGTGACCATACTAAAAACCTTGTACTCAATCCTTTGGTGGCTCACCATCGATCTCCCTCATCAAACTCATACCAAGTGTAGTGCATCCTTTGACCAGCTCGAACCCTCCCTCCAAGACCTCCATACTACATCCCTAGATGCAATCATGAAAATAAATCATCGTAATACATCCATACTCTAGATAATGGATGGTTTTTACCCTCGTCTCGATCCTTACTCTATCTCATAGTGTAAGGAGTGTCTACCCCCATGTCCTTCACCTCCACCCAAGGAAACCCATTGGGTAACCCGATCGTACAGTGATCTCATGCCTATATTTATAGCAACAAATTGCAGCCTAGACTAGATCTACCATGGCATCATATCTCATACATCTCCTAATAAGTATACACTAGAAAAACTAGAGCCCATACTATAAAATTGGGATCTTATACCAAATCGTGTAACATATCGAGTAGGTTCCATGGAAACTAGGCACCTGATGAATCTGGTAGGATAACATTGGAGATCAATGTCATCAAAATAGTGTTCCACATTGTCAACCATCATAGTCATGGATTATAACATCCACACCCCCACTATCCAAAGTAATCACCAATATGTGGTTCTTGTAAACCAACTATAGTAGGGCCTTCCTCTGATGAGTTGATGTTATCTCAATCTGATCACCATCCACTAGTATCCAAACAATTTGATAGATGTACTCAAGTGTGATGGTGATATCCCTCATGGGAATATGGAAGGTGCAGGTATCAAGATCCCACCTATCGACCAATGCTATCAAGTATGCATGATCCACATGTACGTTCTCCAACTTGGCTACATACTGCATCCTTGTCATACTAAGCCACTTCCAATCATCATTTGAAATCCATCATCGAGTTTTGTAAAACATACCCTTAAATAGATGCCTCAATCTCAATAATTTACACAAAAATTACCATCATCCACATGTCATCCATCTACAAGTTCCCAATACCACTAAGGTCAATCGCCTTGTCACTGTCATCCATTTTATCCTTCGTCAACTTGTCGCTTTATGGGGTAGAAAATAACAATAAAATTATACTCCAAACAAGTTCAATAATCAAAAACCCATATTGGACTTGACATTTATTTGATAACCTTATCCAAGACTATCATGCACATAATATCATTCCATTTTTTTGCATAGTAACTCTAGGTCACATTTGCACGGAGACTCTAGGTCTCAATAGTTTAGTTATTAGTTAGCATCTGTATGCGCTCATCAATTTTTCAATGACAAGTTTCAAGGATATAAATCACTTCCATCACTAGGGCACCTCACATTGCTCTTTATCTGGGGCAATCAAACATCAACACCTCAAGCATAAGCCATCATTCATTTGTACAATGATAGGTATCAGCTATTTTTGCATCACATTGTGTTTCACACAATACTATACAAAAAGGGGCATCTGTAGACACCAAAATCAAGCATAATTAAACACTAATTAATTATTCATAATTAATTAGTATATTTAATATTAATTAAAATTAATTAATATTAAATTAAGGTGCAATTACCTAAGGTATTAATTAATTGATTAATTAATTTATCTATTAAATAATTGATTAATTATTACCTAAGGTACACAACCAATCATCCCTCCTTAATGGTACAACTCACCCTTACATATCCCATGGCCAAATCATCCATAGTTAGCTTCAGTTCCACTTCGCATCCTTCATCCCAATTATGTGTAGAAAAATATTGCATTGTATAGAAATAAACACAAGTTAACTCCACCTCTGCCTTATCTTTATCTGGATGGGTGAGGATTATCCTCACCCAAATCCAATCTCCAGTGAATTGCAATCACAACCTCATCACACCTCATACAAGTTAACTAGCACATAAAAGATAAGGAGGTCAGCATGGAGAAAATAATTAAAAATTCAAAAATAATATCCGTCACTTCAGTTTCACAAGTTAACTCGGTGGATAGAAAAATATTTATTTAAAAATAAATAAATAGGGATGCTTCTATTTAAACAAATTTAATTGATGATCAAGCATGTTAATATTAGTTTTTACTTAAGTGGAGGATATACCAAGGTGTCTTCATCCTCATGTGCATATCATTTGCATAAGACCATCCTCCCCCATCCCAAAAACTATAAATGCACCCCATGTACCCTTATTAGAAAGAATATGGTTTATGCATCGAAGTGCTACTGAAATCTCGAGCACACTTTGCACCCAAAATTCCCCAAAGTAAATCCCATGCAACCATTCTTATCCCATGCCAAACCTTGATTACAATATTCTATAGGCTTGGATCAATATTTCATCAGAAAAAGGATGCCACAGCCTGTGACTGCCTGACCTTGAATGATCTCGATTCACGATCATATCGACCCATATGGTCATCTCCTAGCCTATGTAGGAACTTCCAAACATAGCATGATACAACCCAACATATCGTGACATAACCCAATGTAACATAAATACATCCATGATATCAAAATAAGGGTAAGATAAACTTATGCTATATTCAATATTATTCTTTTATAGATTTCCATTATAGTCTGCATCCTTGGTGTTTAACCTTATTTGAAAACTAGGTCTCACTTCGAGAGGCCAGATAGGTACTACTAATTATATGCATTTCATGTGTATGAAGGCATATAGGTTTAGATCATGTAGACACAAACATAGCATATTACCTAGACATGGCAGAAGACTCCAACACCTATCCATCTTATCCTAGACAGTCGAATATCACAATCATCTAGCACCAAGACGATCAGAGCACATGATAGGTAGCCTCCTAAAATCTAGATGTAGCTCCAATAGACACAGATGAAGATGCACACCCCAACACAAATATCCAGATCTAACAAAGGTGATGATCATGAAAAACCTGTCTTCCAGTGTTGTAGCGATGAAAAGATCGAGGTACCATAATACATTGTAAAAGGGCAACTGGTCCCTTAATACTTGTGTAACCCCTATGAGGGTCATTATTATAATAGAATAGAACAAAATTCACAATACAATACAATATAAATACATATTTTATTGCTTTTAATTTATTTACTATACATGGTGCATCTTTTTATCATCTACACCCCCTCAAAGTTAGGCTATATAATCTTATATACCATCGTAAAAACAATATGGTCAACCTCCATCACAAAATAATCTAGTGCCTCCACCTAGCCCCCAAAATTAACTTCTCAATTAGATATATCAAGGACCATTGAACCTAGGGACTTATTTTTTAATTCCACCTCTTGCTATAAGAGCCTTAGCCACTTTTTATGGAAGTGAGAATGAGATGACATTGGATCACCTCAACAAGTTGTTTATACTCAAGTGAATTCATCACATTTAGGAGTAGTATATTATGGCACTCTTAGTTATTTAATCTTTACATTATAAACTTATATTATGATATAGATTGTTACCTAATACTTTTGTTACTAGTCGAGCATCAATTTTAGAACCATTCATGCATAGATTCAGTAGCATGGATAATGTTTATTCTATTTTGTTTCATTAAAATATGATATAAAGGCATCCCTATGATAATATACATGATTTTAACACTATATTCTCAAGGAGCCTAAATTTGATCTCACAAAACATTAGACCTAATGAATTACTAGCATTTACTTATTACATCAAGGGTTTATAATCAAAATTATCTTTAATGATTTGTAGTGCTAATCTTGAAAATACCATACAAGCAACTCATGCAAAAGAAGTTTTTATTAGGGTAGAAAAATTGTTGCCTATATCACCTATGGGCTATGCTATCCATACTACTCAAAACATACCACTTCTTTGTTCTATACCCTCCATCTTATTTAAAATTCTTAACCAAATGCTACTACTAATCCATCATCCTCTTAGTATATTGTAATGGATCCTACCCAAAATACATCATCAAATATCACTTTTTAGCCATATTACAAACCATTCCTGGTCTATCAAACACAAAAAATGATTCCATTAATAATCTTAGAATGAGTGAAGTATTAAAAGTATTAAGAACTATAGTAAATCAAAGCAATATGAAAAAGAGGTAATGGTAACAACCTCAAAAATGGTAGCCTTAGAGAACCCCTACCTCACTAAAGATTAAGAATCACGATAATACATCAATGAATAAACAAACCAAACTCATAATAATATGGTGAATGCCAATGTAAAGGTCAACATATTATGGAATTTTAAATGCAATGCAAAAAACAACCATACAAATTATGTTGTAGCCATAAAGCATTCATAGACAACCCAATATGACCAATAATATCAAGCTCAAAAATATGATGTCTTAGATCAAAAGTGCCTACTATAATTTAACCTACATACTAACCACCTCTACCATAATAATGAGTCCATGTTTTGCCAAATCTCAATTATACAATATTTACCAACTTTAGTGCTATAGAAATAGATGAAGAGTTCACATTTGAAGATGATACTATATATTATAATCAACAAAGAGTTTGCACTATGGACAAGAGTTAATCACCTAAGATGCAATCTATAACTCAAAAATAGGTGAATGCAAGTAATAACACACCATAAATTTGGAGAGGGAAGTCACCATTACCCTTGAATTATAAAGGGCCAAAAGCCAAAAAATATCGTAGATAAAACCCAAACAAAGAAAAAAACCAATAAGGACAAACAAGTAGATAAATGAAAGGAAACCAAAATTAATAAAATGAATATAGTACTAGATAAATCCATAAAAGAGAGAAGTGATAAGGAAATAGATCAACTCTAGAAAGAGGTAAAGTGACATCTAAAATACCATTCTCACCAATGAAGGTTGTGGAACAATTATGAGATAATATATGAAAGTTTTTGCATGAAGTGAGAACAACACTATATAGTTCAAATTTAACATTGCAAAAGGACTAAAAAATATACCTTTGAATGTGAGTATGCTAGAGGTGCTATCTCTACTTGGTCGAATATATTTGCTTCAAGAATCCCTAAAAGAACAAGAAAGGAGTTCCCCAATAAAAGCAACCATATCCTACTCAAATTGGTATAGGTGAACATCAAAAATTGATAGTAATACATCTGATTGGTGTCCAAGTTAATGAAATAAATATAATAAATATGCCAAATCCCAAAACATTGAAGCCACCTCTATTTTATGTGACCTTGAAGATTGAAAAAGTATTTATTTAGAAGTTGCATAATCAATTTAAGAGCAAAAATAATAGTGATACCAAAAATAGTTTATGAAAAAAGTATTTACCCTATACTAAGATAGCTAGACATCTAATATAGAAGAATGAAAATAGTATGGACACAATGGGAGTTCTTAATGACCTAATTATAACCATAGCTCAGCACCCAAAGTTGGTAATAGTGCAAGAGGTGATAGTTGTCAATATTTATCCATATAAGTAGGTTAGTTAGAAATTGATTATACTCACATAAATGTGCCTAGACATGGGAGGGTGATGGGGGATGGGAAATCGACACACAGATTCACTCACGCAATTTCCAAATTTTCTTCTATTAAATCTGGAAATACATACAAATGCAGCCTGCAGGATTTACAATGACCAGCGCTCGGCTTGGTCTTCTCACTTCCACACTCTGCATGCAATATCCGATCCACCAGCTAATATATTACATTAAACTGGGTTTTTATAGAGGCCTTGACCCTCTGAAACAACTTACGCAAAAAAAAATTGGGACACCAACCCGATTTAATACCCCACTCCGCATGGTCTCTATCACCGCCGATTCTATCAGATTACCCTATGCGACCCATCCTCTTCGTCTCCCGTGCTCCTGGGTAATCACCCGCTTTAACTGCACCTTGGTGCCATGTGTCATACTTGCCTTGCAATCGCTGCCTAACCTCTGTTGTTTTCTTCTTCCTGCTGTACTGTGACAAGTGTCGCGATATCGCAACATGTCACGATATCGCGACATCTTCCACTTCCTATCCCTCCTCTTATTTTTTGATCATGATATCGTGACATGTCATGCTATCGCGACAATTATCTTCATCTCAGCCTTTCTTGCCTTCATGTCACGATATCGCGACGTATTCTCTACATCGCTGCCTTCTTTGCCTTCGGGTCGCGATATCGCGACATCTCACGATATCGTGACATTTACCCCCACTGCTGCATCGATTTCCTTTTGATGTCATGATGTCATGATGTCACGATATTGTGACATCGCGATATCACAACAAACCTTCACCCTTGCCTTGATTTCCTTTTGACGTCATGATTTCGTGACGTCACAAAATCACGACGTCACGATTTTGGTACTGCTCCCGAATCCCACCTTGGCCTCACTACAACATTGTGATTTTCTGATGTCGTGAAATTGTGATGTCACGATTTCGCTACTCCTGCCAACTTCTATCCTGGCCTCCCTTCAACATCATGATTTCATGATGTTGCAAAATTGTGACGTTGCGATTTCACTATTGCTTTCATCCTTCGCTGAGTCTTTGCTTTGACGTCACGATTTTGCGATATTGCAAAATCATGACGTCACGATTTCACCTCTAGCCTCCACCTTCGTCTCACTATGACGTCATGATTTCGCTACCACTTCCATTTTTTGCCTTAGAAAAATTTTCCTTGATGCAAGATTGCGTTGATGCCACCGGATGCTCCTGCATCAGACAACCGAGGTTGGTGGAGAAGTGATCTTCACTTCTAAGCTGTCTGGTTGCTGCCTCCTGCAACACCTCCAAACATTTCTCTGCCTCAGCAGCCTACTTCAACCCAGTATCCTGGCTAGAATAACTTTTGCCTTCTTCCAAACAGATTCTGTCACTACTGCACACTTCTTTTGCAGCCTGCTTGCACTCCTCTTCTTGGCCAGTTAGATTTTTGCCTTCTTCCAGGCAGATCTTGGCACTGCTGCACTCTTCTTTGCATGCAGCCTTCTTCAGCTTCAGCTTCTGATGCACTCTAGCATCTCTCTTTTTCTGTCTTTCTTCATGCCTTCTATGCCACTCTTCTTGCTCCTATAATTTTATGCTGAGCCACTCCTCTTGCAGGGCTTTAAATTGCCATTGCAATGCCAAGAACTCTTCCTCCGACACCATATCTTCCTCCCTACCATGACTTCTTCATGGAGGCATCTTTCCTTGCTTTTCTTCCAAAGCTTGACCGATCCTAGTGTAGCTGCCTCACTGTCGGTGATCTGCTATCATGCTCAGGGATCCTAACTCTCTCTCTCTCAGAACCCTACCACAGATCCTGGTGCAAACTACCTCACGGTCGACGATCTGTTTATGCACTCAAAATCACTAGCTCTGATACCACTTGATGGGGGACGAGAAATCAACACATAGATTCACTCATGCAATTCCCAAATTTTCTTCTATTAAATCTGGAAATACATACAAATGCAGCCCGTAGGCTTTACAATGACCAGCGCTCGACTTGGTCTTCTCACTTCCACACTCTGTGTGCAATATCCGATCCACCACCCGATCTATTACATTAAACTGGGTTTTTATAGAGGCCCCGACCCTCTGAAAAAACTTACGCAAAAAAAATTGAGACACCAACCCGATATAACACCCCACTCCACACGGTCTCTATCACCATCGATTATGTTAGATTACCCTACGCTACCCATCCTCTTCATCTCCCGCACTCCTAGGTAATTGCCCACTTTAACTGCACCTTGGTGCCATGTGTCGTCCTTGCCCTACAACCGTTGCCTGACCTCTGTCGTTTTCTTCTTTCGGATGTACTGTGATAGGTGTCACGATATCGTGACATGTCGTGATGTCGTGACATCTTCCACTTCCTATCCCTCCTCTTCTTTTTTGGTTGTGATATTGTGACAATTCTCTTCATCTCAGCCTTTCTTGCCTTCAAGTTGCGATATCGCAACATGTCACGATATTGTGACGTATTCTCTACATCGCTGCCTTCTTTGCCTTCGGGTCGTGATATCGTGACATGTCACAATATCACGACCTTTACCCCCATTTTTTCCTCGGTTTCCTTTTGATTTCATGATGTCATGACGTCGCGATATCGCCACAAACCTATGCCCTTGCCTTGATTTCCTTTTGATGTCACGATTTTGCTACTGCTCCCAACTCCCGCCTTGGCCTCACTACGACGTCATGATTGATGTCACGATTTTGCTACTCCTACCAAATTCTGTCTTGGCCTCCCTTCAATGTCACGATTTTGCTACTGCTTTCATCCTCCGCTGAGTCTTCGCTCTGACGTCATGATTTTGCGACGTTGCAAAATTACGATGTCGTGATTTCGCCACTAGCCTCCGCCTTCGTATCACTCTCACGTCACAATTTCATGACATCGTGAAATATTGACGTCACGATTTTGCTACCACTTCCATCTTCTGCCTTAGAAAAATTTTCCTTGATGCAAGATTGCGCTGATGCCACTGGATGCTCCTGCATCAGAGGGTGATCAAAATTGAGAATAAGCCTTGACTTGCACAAGCCAAACAACAATAAGACTATAAACTAGAATGAATTATTAGAGCTTGTAGAAGAAAATGAAGGGTTTGAAGATGATAAAGCCTTTGAGATAGACATGATAATAAGAGTCCTTCAAGATGAAAAAATTCTAGAGGTTTATTAGGAAGATATTAAGCTTGGGAATTACCTCATTGTAGAAAAACCATATGAATTTACAACTTTAACAATTCAAGGAGTTGAGAAAATATATTAAATGCACTTTGATGGCACTCGAACCAAAATGGAATAGGTGTTGGTGTCCAACTCATTGACCCACAATGTGTGGATACTAGTTTCACATGTTGATTTTTGTTTAATTGTACCAACAACATGGCCAAATACGAAGCACTTTGCATTAGCTTGAGAAATGTTTAAAAGATATGGATTAAGAATCTTAGGATATATGGTGGATGAGATAGTTATAAATTAAGTTAATTCCCAATGTGCTATAAATAATAAACATATAAATGCTACATGCACCAAGTCTAGCATCTTTTGAAGAGTTTTGACATGTATAAATTAAGGCAATTCCTAGAGAGTTGAATATTAGAATGGATGAATTAATAGGTATGGTGGCTAGATTTGACACCACCATTGACATATGGGATAAGCCAATGGAACTAAAATTGGCCTTTAGGTTGGCCATCCCATATAACTCTAATAATTAGTAGGTCTTCAACAATGGTGAATAGATCATTGAATTCTTGATTAGAGAAGACCAACATGCTAACAATAAAAATAAATATAGGGATAATATTAAAAATGGAGATATAACTAAAGATAAACTGATTACCATAGGGGTTAATTACTTTGATTTTTTTTTTCAACCTAGATGATAGCTTAACAAAATCAAACCTCAAACTGAAAGCTTCCTCTTACCATATTGTCAAATTTATCAAAGGAAAGAACTTGTTTATTAAGAAGAAATATACTCAAGAAGAGATTAGCCTATTCAATAGAATCTATGGCAATATGAAGATATCATTGGATGGTCATATGAAGATCTCAAAGTATGATCAAAATATCATAGAACATACTATTGAGCTAGAACTTGGTGCTAGACCTTTTTGATAAAAATAATGGCCAGTGAACCCTAAAATTGAGGCAATTATGAAGGAACTCTTGAATATCCTATAGGCCTAAATAATATTCCCAATTAAAAACTCCATCTAGGTTGCTAACTATTTATTTTGCATAAGAAGAATGACAATATAAGGTTGTGCATCAACTTCAAAAATCTAAATAGAGATTCATTAGAAAGATCACTATCCCCTACAAGCTATTGATTAGATTTTTCAAAAAGGAGCAAGGTCTTAGATGTTTTCACTCTTGGATGGTTTCTTAGGGCACAAATATATTTGGGTTAAGGATGATGATCAACATAAGACAACATTCACTACTAAATGGGAAATATTTTCTAATTAAAGAATGAATTTTGGGCTATTGTAGACACCCAAAATTGATCCACCTTTTCATCAATTTCATCAATTTACCCTCATACATAAACCCTTTAATAAACCAAGCCAAATTCACCTTTCTTAGACCTAAATTTGAGCATTTATCATTCCAAAAAGTAAGGTCATATTTAAGGCATATTTTGCCCTATAAAATATTCTCAAAATTTCACAAAACCATCATCATTAGATCAGGATTGAAAATATATTTTTGATGAGTATAGGTAAGCCTTTATTTCAACATCGTTTAATGTCTCAAAAAGTAGAAAAACTGCACATGGGTCTAACTACCATGATATCATGCCTTAATCAGGTAGGGCACAATTTCATAAAAATTCAAATTTCATTCCTCTCACCCAGTCGACCTGTAATGGTCAAATCAATAATATCATGGTATCATAATTAGGGACACTATATCATCCTATTAATTCAAAATCTCAATTTCTTAGATTTCTCCACCTTACTTGAGCCTTATGTTATTAATGGCATGATAGGCCTACACTCCCTTGAAATTTTTATTTCACCAATACCAAGGATTAAAAATCCAAATTAAATGCTCAAAAAATCTCACCAAGATCCATGCATTTCCCCCCTCATTTTAAAATTTAAACTCTCTTCTCTTCCAAGATCATGAAAAAGCTATAAATAGGACCCTTGGGATAGCCTTTTCATCAAGCATTCCAAAGTACCAAAACTCCACAATATTTTTCCAAGATCTTGTTCTCTCAAGCAAGTTCCTCTTAAGATATTGGAAAGCCATCAAGTCTTCAAGCAAAGGTCTCAAGGAGGCATCACCAATATTCAAGCATCCAAGCATAGGGAGGAGGCCACCATCAAGCTTCAACCAAGAGGGAGGCAACTCATCTTCAAGGGTTGTGCTATTTCACCTTTCCCCCCTCATCATCTATTTTGCTTATTCATTGTCTACCTTTTTGCTAGATTAGGCATTTCCATTTCATAACTAGTTTATTTTAACCTTCTTTCTTTCAAATATAATCTTGTCTAGTTGTTTTCACCTTTCTATTATCCTAAGTATTTTCTATTTTCACAATTTGCACATCACCCTATCACTATTTGCATTAATATTTAACCATATTTTCATTACATTATTAGTGTATTTTATCATATTATTAAGCTTATAATCCCTCTATAAGGTCCATCCAAACTAAAGCATACTACACCCTTTAACATTTGAATTTCAAATTCATGTATTTATTTTCATAGTATGAAATCGTGCCCTATATATTATGGCTCACAATTGCATTTTCCATGCATTTGGTCATTTTTCATATTTTATTTTTGGTTATATAAGGGACCTTGGGGGCCTGACTACTTGAAAAGGAAGTTGTTTTGTTCTTCCATACATAGCAAACCCCTAAAAAATTAATCATCTTGTCTAGTTTCTTTTTTATTTTATGGGTATTACGAAATCTCGACAGGATCCCACAGGGTGCGATATCACAAAATCATAGGTTGTAGACATAGGGTATGATTTTGCCTCAAGTATTGGATTACATAATTTTATTTAATTTTATTTTAATGTCTCTATTTTAATGACACTTAAAAGAGGAAATAAAAAAATATTTAAGATAGCTTTCAATTTACTTTTGCTTTGTTTTAAAACATATATACAGAAAAGAAATAATAAAGGAACCTTAGCTTTAATTTTATTTTAAATTATTTATCTCCTTTATTAACTTAGGCATTCAAACTTAAAAATACATATAGCTTACATTATGCTAAATTTGTATGTGCACTTTCCTTGAAACCTTGTCTTAAAGAAAAATACGTACTTCCTTGAAAACTGAGGGATAGTATTCATTAAAGCAAAAGTTATACTTAAGCTAGCTCTTGTTCTCTTGCATATTTTGTTTGATGAATTTTATTAAAGATTTTACAAAACTTATAACCTATCTTTTAGAAACATAAAAACTTAGGTGTTTTCCAAAATACACGCCAAACTAAAGGATTTGAACTAATTCCTTAAGATACTCCTAGTGAACCCTTCAACATACACCCACCAACCAAACCCTTAAGGTGAGGACCAATATGAGAATTTTAGCCCTTGTGGATATGCTAAGGTATTCATGTGTCCTCATAACTACTTTTCAAGATCTTGTTCTCTCAAGCAAGTTCCTCTTAAGCTCTTGGAAAGCCATCAAGTCTTCAAGCAAAGGTCTCAAGGAGGCATCACCAATCTTCAAGAATCTAAGTATAGGGAGGATGCCACCATCAAGATTCAACCAAGAGGGAGGCAACTTTGCTTCAAGGGTTGTGCTATTTCACCTTTCCCCCCTCATCATCTATTTTTCTTATTCATTGTCTACCCTTTTTCTAGATTAGGCATTTCCATTTCATAACTAGTTTATTTTAACCTTCTTTCTTTCACATCTAATCTTGTCTAGTTGCTTTCACCTTTCTATTATCCTAAGTATTTTCTATTTTCACAATTTGCACATCACCCAATCACTATTTGCATTAAGCTTTAACCATATTTTCATTACATTATTAGTGTATTTTATCATATTATTAAGCTTATAATACCTCTATAAGGTGCATCTAAACTAAATCATACCACACCCTTTAACATTTGACGTTCAAATTCATATATTTATTTTCATAGTATGAAATCGTGCCCTATATATTATGGCTCACAATTGCATTTTCCATGCATTTTGGTCATTTTTCATATTTTATTTTTGGTTATATAAGGGACCTTGGGGGCTTGACTACTTGACAAGGAAGTTGTTTTGTTCTTACATACATAACAAAGCCCTAAAAAATTAATCATCTTGTCTAGTTTATTTTTTATTTTATGGGTATTACAAAATCTTGACTGGATCCCACAGGGTGCAATATCACAAAATCATAGGTTGTAGACATAGGGTATGATTTTGCCTCAAGTATTGGATTACATAATTTTATTTAATTTTATTTTAATGTCTCTATTTTAATGACACTTAAAAGAGGAAATAAAAAAATCTTTAAGATAGCTTTCAATTTACTTTTGCTTTGTTTTATAACATATATATAGAAAAGAAATAATAAAGGAACCTTAGCATTAATTTTATTTTAAATTATTTATCTCCTTTATTAACTTAGGCATTCAAACTTAAAAATACATATAGCTTACATTATGCTAGATTTGTATGTGCACTTTCCTTGAAACCTTGTCTTAAAGAAAAAGACGTACTTCCTTGAAAACATAGGGATAGTATTCATTAAAGCAAAAGTTATATATAAGCTAGCTCTTGTTCTCTTGCATATTTTGTTTGATGCATTTTATTAAATATTTTACAAAACTTATAACCTATCTCTTAGAAACATCAAAACTTAGGTGTTTTCCAAAATACATGCCAAACTAAAGGATTTGAACTAATTCCTTAAAATACTCCTAGTGAACCCTTCAACATACACCCACCCACCAAACCCTTAAAGTGAGGACCAATATGAGGATTTTAGCCCTTTTGGATATGCTAAGGTATTCATGTGTCCTCATAACTACTTTCCAATGGTTTATGGATATTGTATTTGATGGAGAAAAAATATTCATATACCTTGAAGGTTTGACTATGTATTCCAAAGATAAAATTAAGCAAATTAAACATCTTGAGTTTAATCTTTTAGAGGTGTAGAGATTTTGGTATATCATTTAATATCAAAAAGTCAAATTTTATGGTTCAAGAAGGTAAATTGTTAGGACACATAGTGTGAAAATAAGGCTTAGCAATAGACCTCTAAAGGATAAAAACTATCCAATATCTTCCTTTGCCCAAATTAGTCAAACCAATATGATATTTCCTAAGTTAAGTTAAATTTGTTTCTAAACTCATAACCAGTTTTGCCCAAATGACTAGGTCGATTACTAAAATGTTAAAAAATGATGCTAGCCTAGTATAGAGTGATGTAATTAGGAAGGTCTTTCAAGTAATTAATAATACCATAATTAAATACCTAGTCCTAGTCAATCCATATTTTTCAAATATTTTAGGCTCTATGTGTTTGACATGGACAAAAGTATTATTGTTGCCCTAACCAAGAAGAATGACAAGGACAAAGAATGTCTCATCTCATTTATAAACCAAGTACTCCATAACTATGAATAAAGGTATAATTTTATCAAAAATTAGGTGTTTGCTATCATGAAGGCCCTTATAAAGTATAGACATTACCTATCACAAAGTAAGATCACAATATTTATAGTACACCCTAATGTCTAGTTTGTGATACATAATGACACATTGAGGAAAAAAAGAGTTGGATGGATTAACATGATTTAGGAGTTTTATATCAAAATCAAAATTACCAAGCTCATTAGGTATAAAACCTTTGTAGGCAACAAATTCACCTCCCAAAAGAAGAAGTGATCTTTGGATTTTCACAGTTTTGTTTAGTTTTGCTCATTTTTTATTAAAATGTACAAGTGTTGAAATGTACAAGAGAAAAACGTACAAGGTTGCAAATGTATGATGTGAAATGAAATGAAATTAAGGTGAAACATACATTTGGAGTGAATTTGATAAAAATCAAATTTGACCTTAGTAAACCTTGTAAAAGAATTGTTTTGGATTTAGTTTGGATGGCAGTTGTAAATATTGTGATGTTTTAGAAATCACTTTGGAAAGGTCTGGGCATGAATTATATAGCCCTCCAATTCATTTTTTTGTTGTTCATTCATGTTCATTCATAGTTCATTGTTGTTCATTGTTGATGCACTGATATATAATTCATGGAGTATTGATTGTTGAGTTACATGTTGTTCATTGTGATAATTATTATGGTTGTGAGAAATACCAATGGTTATATTGTATAGGATTACTCATAATCTGGACATTACAACAATTCTCCTTATTTTCTTACCCTTGTAAATTCCACCATATGTTCTGGTTGTTACAGGCTGTGTAGTTAATGTTTGATGCATAACTTGGTATGTAAATGGATGGAATTACATTGCGAATGATCTTGGTTACCCTAAAGACTTGGTAAGAATATGGAAATTTATTACATGGTGAATTGGGCTGTACTAATATGTTTTCAAGAAGTTGTATGATTTCTAGAATTATCCATGATGAATACAATTCATTGCTAGTGAATTAGGGTTTGCAAGTTAGTACGAAATGGATCAATTGACACATAAAAACTTCCCAAAAACTATCTTGGAATAATTGGTTGTGCAGAGTTATGGATTTGAATATTAGTTGTAGCAAGGGTTCATACAAACTATAAAAGTGCTATACCAAATCGTACAAACTATTCATTTACCTGATTTGATAACAAAGTTACAACCCAAAACCTGCAAAATAAGGAAATATTGCTAGTTTGGAGAAATTAATTACAAAAATGATTAATTTAATTTGGAAAAACTATTCTAGTGAATTGGATTAATACCAAATCATACAAGGCATAATGTTGTATTATTTGGATCGTACAACTATACTATTTGATGATCGTACAAGCTATTTTGGCAAACTGACATAGTGTACAATGGAGATCATACAAGCCGTACAATTTGTACAAGTTGGGTTTTGAGATCTTGGTGATCAATTCTAGAGCTTCCAAACCACCTCCCCACTAGGAATACTACACCGCTATCTCTACAACCTTGTTTGAAAATCTAGCAATGAAATTTATTAAATACTAGATTTTACTAGTGGAAGAGATAGAATTGGATGATTGAATAGCATGGATGTGTAACATTTATAAATAGATGACCATTAGATAGGTACCACAAGGATTTAAGTTTAAATAAAATGTTCAATTTAGGAAAAATGTAATGTACTATAAATGGCTTGTTGGTGTCTTGTTTAAAAAAGGGTATGATGGTGTCTTTCTACACAAAATTGAAGAGGAATAAATGAAATCCTTGAATAAAAATATTATAATTATTTTGTGACAACCATGGCCCAAGAAATCCTAAGATATGGATACTATTGGTCTACCATCTTCTTTGATTGCTTCTAGTGGGTTAAAAACTACAAATATTGTTGTATGTTTAGAGAAAATAGAAGGAAAGGAACAATTCCCTTGAAGCCTATCATCATGACCAAACATTTCTATCAATGAGGTCTAGAATTCATTAGCAAAATAAATATGCTATCAAGAATATGATATTTATGGATCCTTCCTACCATAGACTCTTTCATGAAGTGGATTGAGATGGTACTAGTTAAATCAATTAATCAAGAGGTAATGGTATAGAAGTTAGAAGATACCATCACTAGGTTTGGAGCTTTAATTGTCATAGTCATTGATAATGCCACCTACTTCAATAGGGACAAGATGATGAAATTTTTCTTATGTGTTTTTTTAATCAAATATCAAGAACTTAACAAGGATCCTAAAAAAAATTAGTTGAATTATAAGATTTGGTATACCAAATTGAGAAAGGTACTTTGGGTAGATTGATTAACATCTAAGACATCCACTAGATCGTATCCTTATAAGATGGTCTACAATAAAGAGATTATTTTTGGAATATATTACATTATTTGGTACATGCTAATGTACCACCTTGGGTACATCTTTAGATTAGGAGTATTTACTTTATGTAATAAGGTGTAAAAAATGCACAAGTACTTTAGTTAGGTATGCATGCGTACAAGTATCCATCATGCTAAATACACATGTCCTTAGAGTAGGAAAGTGAAAATTCGCATATTATTATATATATTTATGACTAAGCATTGTAAAATTCATTACAAATGTAATACTCATAGTATGTATTAGTAGATCTCCATTTTTAGGGCACTTTCACTATTTTTATGAGCTTTCATTAATGGCATATTTATGAGTAGTTGCTGAAGTATCTTATGCATTTTACATGCTTAATATATTGGCATTATCATTTATTAAATATTGCAAGCTTATTTTATATCTTAAGTTTTTTTTTACATTAAGTATATAGTATCAAAAACTATCAGTTATGTTTCCACTCAATTTGTAACTCCCCTCTAGTTGTCAAAATATTGGAGCTTGAAGACATTGATATTGAGCCAATGAAAGTAAGAATGAACAATCTATTAGCCTTCAAGGAAGAGAGATAAAAGGAATTCAAAAGAACAATGCAATATCAAAAATCATTCCAAATATGATTCAATAAATGAGCCACCATGATGGATTATAAGGAAGACTTGTATTCAAGTGGGATAAAGACTAGGTAAAAATAGGAGAATACCAACAATTCAACTCTCTTTGGATTAGGCACTATCAATGTTTTTGGATTCTAGTCTAAAAACTTACAAAGTTATCATCATTGATGGAGAATGCTAGCAATATCCATTAATGAGCAATACCTTCGACCCATATAGCAAAAATATCTGGCCAAAATAAAATTGTAAATATGTACATGAATTTTTATTTCTCTTTCTAGCTACTGTTCTATCAAGTGTTATCCCTCTTCTATGTGTCATTTCCTTCAATAAATTCTTGTCTCTTACTTTATTTTTCTTATGTCTCTCACTTTTGATTCCTCTCCTATCATGTGAATAGATTAATGACATTTTATTCACTCACTTTGGAAAGTGAAGCACCCATTGACCCTCCCACTATAGGTTGAACAATTGTGTAGGCCAACTAGCCCCATGTAGGCCACTTACCATGCTTGAATGGTCCTTGAATTGAATATGGCCAGATGTGAGTAGGTCTTAGCCTATACAATGTGGTGGCTATAAAAGACCCTACTCAAAGCACTTTACCCCACTTTAATATGCCTTTACTTATGTCTAGATCTTAGCCAAGTCCATTACTTACCATGTATCCAAGCTAGCATACTATGAATCACATCCACTTCATGTTCAAACCATGATTTACTTATGCATAGATCTTGCCTATGTCGAGTCCTATAAGGACTCCTCAAAAATTTGATTTACTCTCTATCAAGGTGATCAAGATAAGGAAGAAATCATAGAGCAAATCACTTGCCCTTGGCAATTCACCTAGTGTGGCAAAGCTAGCAAGTTTCTAGCTAAATTTGGCAAGTTCTATACCTATTACTATTGAAAATTCACCAAGTCATCCCTAAGATAGCTATTTTCTAGAGAGTATGAGTGAACCATTTAAAAGTAAAATATAACAAAAAAAGGCCAAGGAACCTATAAGGATAGTGAATCACTTTATTTTATAAGTAAACCACTCCTAGAAAGGAAGAATACCAAGTGCCACTAACAAAAATAAATTGCCCCCTTTCTCAAGTGAATTGCTCCAAAAAAATGAAAGAATCACTCTAAGCCTCATGACATAGAATTATTTTTTTTTCTTCCTATCAAAATTTAATTTTCCATAATGTAGTCATCATGGACACATATTTTATCTTTGAAAGCCTTTCATTGCCTAAGGTAAATTGAACATCACCCTTTTTCACTACCATTGCCCTATCCACATCCACTTCACTTTTTCCAGTCCCAAAACTTCCATAGAAGGCATATACATCAAAGGTAAGGGTAAGAAGAAATGAGATAAGAGGAAAAGTTAACCCTTCCCTCCTCATAAGAAGCCAAAGAACTATTTGAAGATTTATCCCAAAGTATTGAAATGGAAAATTATAAACACTCCATTAACCACATTAGGAAAGAAACACTTAGTAAGATTCAACCTAGGTCCATAGACCAACACTTGAAGCATAAGTTAGATATGGATGTCATGGCTGGACATGAACCTAGTGCCTCAAGTGTGGAGTTTCCAAAAATTGGTGGAGGCTAGTGTTGAAAGGTATGACCCCTCTAGATGTAGCTTTAGATTCCATAAATGGAGTAAAGAGTCATTTTATATCAAAAAGAAGGATATAAATAATATGTTAAAGGTGATAGATGATTTAGCCATATGGGTCTTCTGTAACCCTAAGACCCATAAATATTTATATTATAAGGGTATGAATAGTTATTAGGGGTACTTCTTAGTACCATACCTTAAAAAACCCAACCTCTCATCTGACTTTAGCATCCTATTGGAGTTAGATCTCTTCAATAAGGATATTTAGTCAGTGATTTTAGGGATTATAATAGTGTGGAGAAAGAACAATTTTTTAAAGCCTATGAAGAACATATTTATTTACTCCATATGGTATAAACCTACTTGAGCACTCCTAAATAATCAACTATGCCAAATACATTGTAGAAAAAATATAAGGTTATTTAGTCAAATTTTTAATGCTTTCATGATAATGTTTGTGTATGTCCTTCCTATTTGGATTGTATTTATGTTTTTCAACCTTTTAAGTGCAATTGCAAACATTATTGTATCTTTGATATTTCATGGCATGAACCTTACACTCTCTATGTAACTATGGAGAATTGGACCAACCTATTTGAGATTGTTATAACCCCATTGCATTTTTGTGTGAATATAATCATTAATGGCACAAGGCTTTATTCTAGATCAAAAACCATATACATATGGAACAAGGGTTTATTTCATCTTATTTGATCCTCTACTACACAAGTAGGTAGTAGTTTATGTTGAATTTCATAGTGATTTGCTAGAACAACTTAGAATAACATATTACTTAGATCCTATAGAAAATGAAGAATAAAGAGAAAAAAGAGAATGGTAAAGGAAAATAAATATTAAAGGATGTTGTTAAGCACCCAAACACTTGTGATAATCATAAATGGCAAAAAAAAGATACAATGAATTTATGAAAGATATGTTTACATACCTTTTATAATTCTAAAATATTTACATAACCCTTAATCAATATATTATTAGAGTTGGGATTCAATGTTAACTTTATGGACCCACAAGATTGCATCATAGAATACATCATATAATATTAACCTTAACCATTCAAAAAATATTACATGTTTTAAAAATCCCCATATTATAAACTGAGAGAAGAAATTAGAAATTGGCCCCCCACCAAGTAAAATATTTATTGTCGCTATAATATCCTAAATGAAAAAAAAATGAAAATATTATCCCTCTTCAACTCAACTTCAATATTTCAAACTTCTAGGTGGGTTGAATTTCCCTTTTTTAGTATTTTCAAGTGTGTTGATTATTCTTTGGAAGTTTCAACTTGCCCTTGGTCCACTTGGTCTTGGTCTCTATACACTCAAAATAGTTTCAAGATTATATGAGTCATCATAGCTTCTTAGATCTACTTGAAAATGAATTAGAAGAGAGAAAAAACATCAATAATTGTATTGTGTGATTCTTATTCCATAAATCTCTATTTACCATAATTTTAACCATTAAAATTAGTAATATATACCTTGAATAGCATCACAAAATTATATTTTCCTCCATATATAATAAATTCTTGTAAAATGCTACTAATACAAAGATATTAAAATATTGTGTGATATAAAATGACTCAAAATAATTTATGCAAAAGTTATGGCTTCCAAAATATTTTTCCTATTTCCACATAAAATAATAAAAATAGTATGGTTAGAAGTAGATCAACCAAACATAAATCACTACTTGGCACATATTGGTTCATAAAATATATCCACTATTTTTTACCACTTGTCTATCATTGTATACCATAAGAAATTAGGAGGATGTTTGTTATCTATTTCTAATTGGGTATACCTCCACATACACACATGCACACATACATACATGAATGTATGTATATATTTTATTGCATAATATCAACTTCCAAATCAACTAACATAGTCCAACTCAAATTAAATAATATGCAATCGGAAGGTTTGTAGAGATTTAACCCATGTCCTTCTAGGTAAGGAATCAAGGCTAGCCAATCTAGTCAAATTTCAACAACAATATTTTAGTTACTTGTCACTATTCCTACTCCTTAAGATGGATGAGACTATTTAATGCTAGAAATGGGCACTGTTGTCCTCTTTGATTCTCATAACCACCAAATTTAGGGATGATATCGTAATGATTATCATAGCTTGCATGGAGTGACATAGTATGGAAGCTCCAAGAGCATAGGGATCAACTCAATTGGACTATATTTAGGGTTTTTTACAAGAATTACTCCTTTAAATATTTGATATTTAGCACTCTTCCTACTTTAACTAGCTTCAAGGAAAAAGGAAAAAATATAACACAAGAAACAAAGATAGTATAAAGGAATTATATCCTAAGCTAACCTAAGCTAAGATGGGGTAATTCATCAAGATGATAATATTCATCTATATAACAAGAAGATTCACAAACATGTGTATCATCATGGAAAATGCTCAAAGAACACTTTCTCTTCTCAACATGCTAATTTAGCATAGATTGTGCATATAATAAATGAGATAAAAAATGAATTAGTCTCAACCTCTTACACATGAACACAATCATACATAAGTGCAAGAAAAAAGATAGAAAAAACTCAATAGTCATAACTTCTTATAAATATGAATATGCAAGTTACGAATCATGCTGGATGTGAGGGTTTGAAAACATATCCATAAAATGACCAGAATTCGAGTGTGGCTATATAGAAGAAAATGAAGGGAATGTTATACAACTCACCAATCCTTTACAATACCTAAACAAAAATTATTTATAGATTACAAAAAGGAAATTTCCCTCCAAAAATGTTGCAAGAATTTCTAGCCATACTCCTTTGCTGCTTGCTTGCTTGTATAATTGTAGTTCTTGCTTTCTTGCTTGTATAATTGTAGTTCTTTGAGGTCTCTAGATCTACCACTGTTAGATGCTCAACTACCATTGACACCTCCTACTGACTCTCTTGGATTCTAAACTCTAAGCATAAAATTCCTTCTATTAGTGCTTCTATCAGATTTGGAATTGTTGCTTTTACAGACACCATGCCTTTGTCTTCAATAAACCATCCATTTTTCTTGGATTTCTAAGTTGAAGAGATATAAGTAGATGATCTCTAACTTCCTATAATAATGGTTTATTAGTTTAACTCATCTACTCTTTTTAGGATCTTGTGCATTGACACTTATATTCAAATATGATCCTTCTTCCTTATTGGCCACCTCTGCATTGTGTCCTACTTTATAAAGTGCTTCTTCTCCTTTTCATTCTCTTATTTATTTCGAGGTGGTTTCAACCTCTTAACCTTTATATATAAAGTCATCAAAACTTTTGTTTGTCTTCTTGCATCAAACCCTTATAAAATTTCAAGGCTTGGATATTTTCTAGAAGTTTTTTATGAGAGGCTTATTCCTTCTTGTAGGGTCTTTTGGTTGGTCCAATTATTGGAACTTTTGGTTCCTTGGATTATCAAAAGATTTTTCTTACTATGGCCTCAATTTTTTTATCCTTTATCTCCTTCAAAACTTTCAAAAGTTCTAACCTTTGGATAATTTACCCTTATTGATCCTTTCAAAACTTAAGGCTGAGTAGGCTATCAAAATATTTTCCTTTCCATGTTAATCAAAATTTTTGATATTTATCCTTTATTTGTGCCTTTGTATCTTTTAGCCATGTTATGACTCTCGAAAACCTGAATAACATGATCCATCTAAACTCCTAAATATTGGAAACACCCTAGATCGAAACCATTTATTTCCTTCATAGGTTTGAGACTTCATTATTTGCTTTCCACCAACACTACCTTTTGGATCTTAGTATTCTCCAAATTTTTTTTAAGGTAAATTTGTCAAAATATTCTTAGAAGGATGTGAAATATAGATGATATTTTTTAGATCCATAAGTTCTTTGACTTGTAGTGCTCCCATATTCTTACAACTTTGCTATTACTAAATGCTAGTCTCCTTCATGAAGGAGTCATTGGTACATAAAAGCCTAACCAGGAGGCATACTTAACCAATTACAATGGAATAAATATCTCACATGATATCTTGATGATGCCTACAATTCTTCATCTATTCCCCGTAGCTATTAATTTTCCCTTGATTGATTTTCCCAATGAATTTATCCTATACATGTGGCAAATATATGATGTATGAGGGATTAGAAGCTACAAAACCAAATAAATATGAATGATAACTAGGTTTTCTAAATCACTAACAACTACTATCTAAGTCCAACCTCCACCGATGGTAAAGTCATTTTAGTTATCATAAAAAAGGCTCATAAAATGCTACCAATAATGGGGTTTAATTTAGTTATCAATAATAGTGTTATGAGGAATTATTGTGGGCTGCTAACTATAAATATTTAGTAGTTATCCTGGCCATACATATTAAGGGGTTTTACATCCATATTCAGCCTTTGGTGATAGCTTCTCGATGGTTCTTTGGTATGGTCTTCTTGGTGGTCAGCAATGGTTCGAGGGCTTTCTATTTTATATGAGGTTCCAAATAAGCTCTATATGTAGTTACCACTCTTTGACTAGATTATAGTGGGGCTTCACTATAGGCACTAGAAGGAGAAGCATGAATTTTCAAAATGTAACCATTCAAATTTAGTCACATCAACACCTACATAAAGTCTAACATAGAACTCCCTCCAACTAGGGAGACAAGAGAAGCACCTTCTTGAAAAAAAAAATCACTACCTTGTCACAACCATGCATATGCCATTGCATAGATGATATTTAGTCGTGTAAAATAGAATAAATAGAAAATGTCACAATACCCCCAAATGACATATCATTTTTGAGCCAAAACTAGACTCAAATAAATATGAAGATGCTTCTTGGAGATATACCCTAGCCACTTGGATTCCTAGCTAAATAGAAATATGAATTATGAAGGAGGGTCAAGAAGGAATATGATGTTTGGTTAGCTTGAAATATAGGCATATACATTCACCTGGTAATTATTGATAGATGTGATATTCATCTTTGTTATAAAATCCATTCTTATGATAAGTATATTACTTGAGATTTTTTGGTGATTTTGGACTAATTTTATCATGGTTATTTCTTGTTGTATTATTTGGTGTTATAATTGCAACTATTTTATTCTTATTAAATTTTAAATTTTAGATATATATTTTTAACATATATATATTTTTAATTTACCTTAATATTCATTGTATATATACATGTTTCTCAATGTGACATGTTGATAAAATCAAATTTTATCTAAATTTATCTATATCGACTACTACAAATTTTAGAATGTTCTATTATTTAACATATTATATATCAAATGTTATTAAATATATTATAAGTAATATTGATATATTCTTTGATAGTTTGATATCTACAGTTGCGTAGTTGTTATTTGAGGTATTATTCACCATAATCACTTACTAGGTAATAATCACTTTGGCATCGATTGATTTGGACTAGGTATACATGGAATTTACATTATTTAAAATGAGCATTAATGTTTCTATTGTATCATGTGAAGAAAATTTCCCTTCTCATATATTACAAGAATGGATTAACCTAGTTAGTCCTAAGGTAAGTTCTCATTGAAATCGATGGTTGGAATACAGCTATCCTTTTGGTATTTCTCCCATATTCTTGATGTGTCCTATTTTTTTAAATTATTGAATATGTTTAGCCCATATTAATTTTATGTTGGTCAAAGTAATTTATAATTTAATCTAATGGTAATAACTTAAATCTCATGATTATTAATCTTTTTAAGTAATTAGTGCACTTTTATTGGGTTTAGGGATCATGTGTTGACATGTGATGTCATATTCATAAAATGTAAATGTACATGCACTAATAATTAGGTATACTTGTCATTTGATCAATGGCTACAAGTTAGACTCTTTAAGAGGCTACCTTGCATTGTTGATTTATTCTAGAATTTTGATGATGCATTTGTAAAGTATAAAGGGCATAGTTATAAATAATGGATTAAATTGGTCATTAGATCAATGATTGTGTATCTAATTTTATAAATATAGTCTCTACGAAAATACACCAATGGTATATCATTGGTGTTTCATCTCGGTGACCTCAGTTCAAATCATAGGGAGGGAGGTCCATGTTGCTATTACCCTAGGGAGTGTGGCCCCTAGTTGTACTACCTATTGTTCTTCAAATTACTTCATTTTTTTTCTTTACAAATATGAATACACACCATAGATTTGTTGTTAGATTTTGATTTCTAAAGTCATTAAAATATCATCTAGATAGTATCCAAAATATCCAACAATCCAAAATTCATTGTTTTTCCTATAGTTTTACCATTTTTTATCTTCTTTTATCACATTAACATCAAGATTCTCCAAAGAACCAAAACCCTTAGGAAACCTATTTTGCATCAACTAAATATATTGATACATTGTTCATCATTGAGAATCCATAATTCTATATGTTGATGCCATGTTGCATTGGCCCTTCAACATCATTAATAATGGAGATCTAGATGATTCATTAGATCATCATAAGCCATCCACTAGTCAATGCATCGAATCCTCTTAGCTACCTTGCTTGACTCCACACATTTTATGTAGCTATATTACTTTATTTTTTGGATTTTCTTTGATAACCATTATAGATATTTAGTTGCTTATATAGAGTACTAAAATTGCTAGGGTTTATGCTTATTTTAATTAATATATTTAGCAATTTATTTTTTATTTTCATAGCAATGTTGTTGTTTAGATTTAATATATTTTGCATTTTAATGATATGTTAGTTTATGAAATTTTGATTAACTTGAATATATTTCATTTAAATAACTACTTACCTCCTTGATTCAATATTATGTATTATTCTATCATTTAAATATCTATAGGAAACAATATTATTGATTGGGTCAAAATTAAATATCTTAAATTTAGGTATATCAAGATTAATACTCTTTTGAAATGAAAAATAAAATTTCTCATAAGTAATAAATTTTTACTTTGTCTTGATCTTCTAATAGTCTAAGAAGCTATGGATTCAAAATTACTATAATCAGTCTAACTATTTCTCTATAATTTCAGCATTAGCGTTGGTTTCAAAAGTAGGAATATCAAAGTTCACCTAGAATTTGAATAGTGTGGAAATTTCAAATATTATTTGATTTGAAATAGGAGGAAGTTCAATAACAATATGGATATATCAAATAATATGTTTAAAATAATTAAAATTTATATTCCTTATCTAGCCAATTCTTCATCTAGCTTTGCTTAGAAATGACCAAATAATTTGGATTCAGTCATCATCTATGGTCATTTGTTGTAGTAAGGAATGTATGTGGGTGTTAGATCACTCTCTTGATAACCTAATGTTGTATAGATTTGCATATGCATGCATGTTTGCTTTGGTACCACTATTCTAGATTTTTCAAGTGGCCTAAAATTTTATGACATTAGCGAACAACAAAAAACAAAAAGATTATTGGATCATCTATAATTTGACCTTATTAGAAAAAGGATGACAAAAGTGCCTACGGGAACTCTTGATGTAGCTTAAGTTCTATGTAATCCTATGAACATATTTTGCATAAGTCTATAGACATATTCTATGTAAGACTATGAGTATTTTTATGTAAGCCTATGGGTATTTTTAATGTATTCATCATTAGTGATATTGGTTAAAATGATAAAATCCCTATATGGTTAATTTAAGTTAAAGGATTTAATATATTTTTTCTTAACCTTCAAGTGAAGCTATTTCGACTTGAGGCTACCATTTAATTAAGGATTAGATATCACTACAAATACCCTTAATGATTGATCCAATCCATCAATTGTATGATATTTTATTGTGGGAGTGCCTATGGGCACCCATCCCTTATATTTAATTTGTTTATCTTGATTGTTTTGTACATGTATCCTATTTCTATTTTGATATATGCTCTCTTATTTTGCTTATAATTTTGTAGTATGATTTGTGGTGAATATATGCTTTGAAGGATTTCTGGAAAGTATTGTAAAATCTAACAAATATGTGCAAGAAATTGAATATATTTTTAAAAAGTAAATGAATTTTATATTAATCAATATAATAAATATGGAAAATATATAATAATCTCTCTTAAAATATGCACTTGCTATGTTCTATCTATCAAACTAACCAATCAACATGCATAGAAGTTACATAGATATAGGAAGAATATGAAGAATTATTGGAGAATATGAAGTGATTTGTATCCTAGTGATTATAATAAGAGGAGTAATAGTTATATAACTAGTGGTGGATTCTATTACCTTAGCATGAAGGGTTGGATCTTATTGGAACCCCTAACATCAAGTTGTAGAGGCCATAAACAATGGTTCTTGGTGGCAAGAATGGCAATGAAATTGGTACCTATTAGAAACAATGACACTAACATTTGTTCTTGCTAGTGCTATGATGAGTGTTCAGTCTAAGTATCAAGGTTAGTCGAAGGATGAATGAAATTAATATTAAGTGCTTTCTAAGATTTTATTTAGATAGTGTAATTATAAAATATGGTAAAATGATAAGTTCCAACATTGATTAAATAAGCTTTCTATTTGATTGTAAAAATTCACTTGGAATAAGGTATAAGTTGCTTTGTTTGAAATGAATGAAGTGATATGCATTAATTTTTCTAGCAAACTTTACTCACTTTTCTCAAAGCATAATTTTATTATTTCATACATGAGGTTTTTAAGATAAAATTAATATGGTTTTGATATCTCTTTCTAGTGTTTTATATTTAATTGATTGAGAATCTAATGAGTACTACTTTTATAGATATTGGATTTTAGGTTTTATTTGAAAGCATGATACACCTGGGTTCTTATATAAGGAATCAATATTTGAGTAATATGGTAATCTTATTACAACCATCACTAGGTGATTTAAAATTCATACTTGGTGTTATAACATTTGTTAAGAGGAATTTTATTCTTTTAAGTATAATAGATGTTTATTTTAAATATTTTTGTTTAATTAATGGAAACCATTTTTCTTTTATGTTGAGAGCTCGTTTCCTTAGCCAAATATATCTTACTAATGTTTCAATCCATTGTAAAATGTATAGAATTATATAAATACTTAGGTAATCATTATTGTTTATGATTGACAAATATTTATTATTGTTTATTTTTTAATACAATTTTTTGTCTAAGGTTCCATCCATGTTTATAAATTTCGATGTTACCTTGATATTTAGGATATTTTATCCTCTTGTATCATGTTGGGAGAAAATAAGATATTGTGACCTTTTTAAGTTCATATTTTTTGAATGGTTGAAAATATTTTGGTTATCACCAATTTATGTTTAAATATGTTTTAAAAAAATTACCTTTCCTATTCACATTGGTAATAGGTATACATTCTCATAAAATATTAGTATTTTATTCCCACATTGATAGTTAAGTAATTTTAGAGGAACCTCATAGAGCTTTATTTCTTATTTGACATTAAAAAAAGTGATTTTTAATGTTGAAAATTTATTGCTTTGGGGAAGATGACATTTTGATTTAAGTAGTCCTCTAATATTATTATTTTGATTATATGCATGGTCATTTATCTTATTTCTATTAATAATAATAAACAATTCCAATAATAGGTCTAAATTTGTGCTTGAGGTCTTTGGCTATGAATATTCCAAAAATATTTTAGTTACTGTAAATTAAATTCTCAAGTTTTATAAGCTTCAAATTGGTTTTATAAAGTTTATTTGACTAGTGTAGTCATGTTTTCTTTAATTCTTCCTCCTTGATTGGAATAGATTATTAGGAAAATGATGACATTAAAAGAAGTGTTGTAAAAATACCTTAAATGCCTCAATTATTTTCAATGGCTAACTATTTGATAAAATAATCTAGAGGAATTCACTAGTCAAGTACTTGATAATTATATCTAAAATACTTTTGGGTTAAATGATTGCTTAGAAAATTTATTTAAATAAGCCTTATGGCCAATAATTTGATGAAATGCCCTCATTAAATCCATAAATATTTTGTTGAATTTTTCAATTGTTGAAGAAATTATGACCTATAGTTTTATCAAAAGTTTAATATTATTTAGTTGTTTAGATAATATACCTTTAATCTGATGGCTTTTTAAGTCTTAATACTACTAGAAATATCACAAGATTTAATATAATATAGCCACAATGTAGTAAGGTCAAGATAATGATATGAGCATAATAATATAAGCAAATTAATATGTATATCAAGGCTAATAATATATCAAATAATATTCAATAATAAGCAATAATATGAATGTAAATAGTTTGAATCATACATGTACTAAGTATGTAGAACAACTTACAATATTAATTGCTCAAAATATATGTAATATTTATTACTCCACTTTCTCCTACAAATATGATACTTGATCCTTGATGCTTCACACTTAATACTGAATACTTAATGCTTGTTCCTCTATGGATTGCTATTTAGCCATAGTAGAATGACTCTTGGATACTTGACTATTCCTATCCATATTCCAAGTCTCATGACTCTTTGCTTCTTTACTTGACACTTGCATACTTGATGAACATATAACTCTATATTGAGTACACACCTAGACATGACTCTTCACCTTTACTTTATACACTCTAATCTAAGATAATTGTGCATATTTTTACATTACATATTTGATCTCTTACATATAAGACACTTGTGCACATAGACTCAACTTACATTTGCACACACACTCACATGACACATGAATTTCTAGCACATTACAAATTTACATGATACTTGTGCATTTTCTACAAATACACACTTACATGAAAGGGGAAATAATACTCATACTCTAAACTAAGACTCAACCGTAATTTAATATTTACAAGTTGTACCATAAAGGTACAATGGGGGTACATTAGCATGTACCATATAATGTAATATACTCTAACATGATCATGTTCATTTGACAATATGATTATTGATAGGTTTATGCACAAGGGCGAATTTTGCAATTTATAGCAAATTTTAGGATTTAACATTTTTTATTTTGCTAATTTTGGGACCCTAGAGGTCAGCCCATTCACCCAAAAATTACGGAATTAATTTTCTTTTAGGGTAAATTTACCTCGGTACAATATGTATTCCCACCTAATATTTGCCCTAAAATTATTTAAAAAAAAATTATCCTGCCCAATTCACCTCTTGTACCCCACTATATATAGGTAACCCTGGGAGTGACACTCATAGTCTCAAGATGACTGTCACAAGGTGACCGCAAAAAGCAACTTGTAGAAGCAAGTGACAAAATGTGATTGGTAGAAGTGAGTAACAAAAGGCGATCGATAGAAGCGATTGACATTGGGTGACTGACACGCCGCGACTATCACAAGGTGACTAATATGCCGTGGCTGTCACAAGGTGACTGATATGTCATGACTGTCACAAGATAACTATCAAAAGGTTACTGACACACCATGACTATCATAATACGACTAACATTGGGTAACTGACATTGGGCAACTAACATCAAGTGACTAACAATGAGCGACTAACACTAGGTGACTGATATACGGTGATTGACACACCATGACTGACATAAGGTGACTGACATGCCATGACTCTCACAAGGTTACTGACATGTTGTGACTATCACAAGGTGATTGGCATGCCATAACTATCACAAGGCGATAGTCGCAGGGCAACTGTCAAACGACGATTGTAACACAATGATTGACATATAGGGCCAACCATTTATCGGTAATTTTCTATTATCAATTATGTTTCTTTTTTACACTTTTTTCTTTATTGACTCTCAATAAGGAGGTTTTCCTATTATTTGGGCACTAATATCAAGCTTCCTTAGGTTAGATATTATGTTGTCTTGAATAGTAGTTCTCTCTTTAACTAGTTATTTCTATTTTTCAAAATTATTTTCTTGTTACTCTTCTGTTTCACCTGTTGGCAATGGAAAGAAGGGAGGCCAGTATTCCAGTTTTGATAAAAGGAGTATCCTCAAATAATTTCATAATATTTCAAAATCTAGTCAGTCGTCAGCATCTACACAAATTGAAGGTATGAACACCTTTACTTACTAACCAGTTAATTTTTGTTCATTGTTAATTTTATATATAATGTCTTCATTCATTAAGAAGGGTGATTTTTGGTATATGGATTTATCCATTGTTTATCAGTATTTTTAAAATAAGGTATGCTTTTAATAGAATGTATGATTTTAAAAAGAATAATGATAATGACCCTGGTATTAACCCTAGTATTATCTTTACAGAAAACACTATTGACCCTTGTATGAATCCACTTCCACATAACTACGATAATGAAAAGCCCACAGATGAAAATTTTCTTAAAGAAAAGGAAGAACAACAACAGGAAGAGATTCCTAAAACAAACACGCCAAATGGAAAATAAAGTAATAGTCCTTATGTGATACCCACTTCCAGAGAATCTTCTTCTAAAAAACATAAATGTGCCAAGTCATCTAGATGGACAATTAATAGATCATTTCAGCCTGAGTCTCAAATTTTCTATTTGTTGAGCTAGTACTTCTAGAGAATAGTAATGAGGTAATAACAGAATTGAGATGCATAATTTACAGCTGGAAGCACATAAAAGATTATAGATTGTAAGTTAAGAAAGATACAATAGAAAAACATTATGGAAAGGTTTATATAAAAATAAAATAAAGTGATGTACCAATACAAAAAAATTATAAGTGGAAGGATGCATTAGAGTGTTCCCATATTAGATATGCACAAGAATATGATAAAGTAATGAAAAATAAATAAATTTTGGTTGAGAAAGATGCAACGATTCAAGCCCAATTTCAAAAAATGGAAAAGTTCACTTTAGCTTCAAAAAGTTTACAGTTTGTTGTTGTACTCACTATTCTTAAAAAGGGTAGACCTATGTCAGATTTCATTGATTATAAATCTCTATTTCGACTAGATGATGTGAAGAACTTACCCATCATCCATTGGTCAGATCGAAGTGGTTGAGAAATTGCAAAATGTCTACCATTGGTTGACCAGGATGACCTTAAAGAGAGAATAAAAAAGGTCAAATTCATATCACTTTCAATTGATGAGGTGACTGCTATTGACAACACATCTTGGATTTGCATGCATGTTTACACATTGTAAAATCATTTAAGGCAACCTCATTTACTTGGACTATGCAAGATGGTGGAAAATTACAATGAAGAAAACATCTACAATGTTGTTGTTTCTAATTTAAATTAAATTGCAAGAATGAATGAAATGGAAATAGCCACTAAGTTAATATGTGTCGGAGCTAATGGTGCTGCTACAATGCAAGGACACATGAATAGTCTTTGTGTTCGACTGCAAACATTTGTTGTCTCATATATGATCCCTATTAATTGCATGGCTCATAGAATTAATCTTACATATAAAATTGTGGATATATTTACAAATGTAGCTAGAGTGGAAGACCTTGTCTATGAAATTCATGATTATTTTTCATGCAGTACAAAAATATTTTCAGATTTTTAGTAGTTTGCACTTGGATTTTTTTTTTTGTGGAAAACATCCCAAAAGGGATGCCACTTTCGGGTAAGACCCAAGGAGGCAGGGGTATCCATTCCACCAAAAATGCCCAGGACTCGGACCTGGCCTACCACCTTTGACATACTCAAGGAGCAAACAAACACACAAAACCAATTTAAAAATAAGTAAATAACAACAAAAATAATAAAATAAAATAAAAAACATGCTCCTTGAGTGTGTCAAAAACAAAAGCACAACCAAACACGCACAATAAGATAAAAGAAACCACAACACAAACCACATAGAAAAACACAAGAACCACATAACAAAACACAAACAAGACAAAAACAACATAACACTACAAAGACATAACCCAAAAAAAAACATGAAAAATAAACACAACCAAAACCTAAAAAATTAAAAAATAAAATAAAAATAAAAATAAAAAACAACCAACAACAGACAATAAACAAAAACAAAAAACATAGAAAACACTCACACATAAAAACACGAAATAACACAAACAAAGAGAAACCCAAGAACAAGAACGAAAAAAACACAAGAACAATAACAAAAAACATAAAAAAAAACAAAACAACAAAAACACAAGAACAACAAAAAACAACACAAAGAACACAAAAACAAAACAAAATAAAAAAACCCACCCACCTTAAAAAACTAAACAAAAAAAAAAAAAGAAATAAAAAATGAACAAAACAATGACCTATCTAGACCAGAAGACTATTAAGGCAAGAATCAACAGAGGAAACAAAATAAAGAATAGAATGAGCTAGGGAACTAAAAAAAACTGAATGAACCAAAGAGAAGCAAAAAAAAAAAACAAGAAGAAACTAGGTACCTTCAGAACTGGAGCCATCCAAAGAAATGATAGAAAGAAGAGCTTCCCTAATTTGAGAAGCCCACCATATAGGAGGGTGGCCATAACAAGTAAGATCACCTTTGTCCAAAGCCCAATTAGCTAAAGCATCAACACTCTTGTTTTGATCTCTGACCACATGATTGTAATCAACTTTCAAAAATCCCATCTGGATTAACCGAATCTTCTCAATAATTCTTTTTATTCTCCAATCCACCTTATGATTCTTAGAAGGATTCTTCAAGAGATTAATCATAAGTTGAGAGTCGGACTCAACTAACACCTTTTCCCATCCAACCTTAGTAGCCTCCTGAAGGCCTCTCGAGGATACCATACCCCTCAAGCAAGGTTATTGGAAAGAATACCCAAATTCTCAACAAAAGTAAAAACCAGGGAGCCATCTCGAAAGTCTACCAATTCCTCCCACACTGGCTTTTCCAGGGTTCCCTCTAGAGGCTCCATCAGTATTGACTTTTCCAAAATCCTTAGGAGGAGGTTGCCAATTTCTATTCCTATCCATCTTACTAATACTCACATTCCCTTTAAGTTGGTTGCCCTTAGAAGGTTTAATATTCAATATTTGCATCACTTGATCCCATATTTGGTGGGAGTTTTGGGGGTGATTAAGGAGATGATGGACTGATTCAACTAAGTTGGCTATGGTATTTTGCCAAATATAGTGAATATCCTTCCTATCTTGATTAAAAATTTGGTTGTTCCTTTCATTCCAAATATTCCAAAGAAGAATGGTAGAACCCATCCAAACTAACTGCCTAATAAAATGATCAACACCCTCTTGATTAGGCCAATCCCTCCAAAGTCTGTTCAAAAGTAAAAAAATTGGACCACTCGTAAGCCAAGTAAAGTGGCCATTCTCCTCCACAGCTCAGAGGCTAAAGTACACTCAATAAAAATATGGTTGATATTTTCTACATTCTCTTCACACATTTCACATCTAAAAGGGCCATGAAAACCACGCTTCATAAGTTGCTCACCAAGTAAGCACCCTACGATGCAATAAAAGCCAATTAAAGAACCTCACCTTAGGCCAGAGCTTTTGAGCCCACAATCGAGAAAATATGTCAGAAGAATGGTTGGGATTATTATGGCATAAGGTCAAATAACCTTGAGCAACTCGAATACTCACCCTTAGTAGTGTTGTTCCATCCAAAACAATCTTTTTCATGGGACCAAGAGAGGGATCTCATATGAAGGATGCCTTGGATATCTTGTCTTTGCCTTTCTGGGATTTGAATAGGCCAGTCCTCAATAGGGATCCAATATCTACCAACCTTTGAATTACCAGTATGGTACCGACAGTAATTAGCCACCTTTATCCAATTAGCTCGATGAAGCTCCTCCATCCAAGGCCTCCAATCGGGAAACTGAGTTATCAAAGGCTTGTGACCATCCCAAGAATCTATCCAAAAATTTGCATGTTGACCATTATGAATGATCCAAAATAATTTTTTCTTTATCAAATCCTCACCAGTCTTAAGAACTGCTAAAATGGGAGAACCTTTGGTAGGAAGTTGATAGCGAACAAGGTCTTCAGGACTTTTGTTCTCAAGCATATTTAGCACGGAGATTATTGGCCCAAAGAGCATTGGGGTTATGCAACATCCTCCAATATAATTTAGCAGCTAAAGCTTTGTTGTTATTAATTGAAGACCGTAATCCTAACCCCCTTCACTCTTAGGAAGACATAAAGTATCCCATTTCACCAAGGCCCATTTTCTTTTCTCCTTAGTACCACTCCAAAGGAAACGATGACTGATTTGATCCAATTCTCGAAGAACAACCTTTGGGATATTCAAAATGGAAGAAACATAAATAGGAATAGCTTGAAGGACTGATTTTACCAAGGTGATTCTACCCCCGTAAGAAAGCCACTTGTTGGTCCACTTTCCAATTTTCTTCTTGACTTTGTCCAACAACCAATTCCAATATTTATTTTTCTGCCTTTGAATATTTATGGGAATACCTAAATAAGTGATTGGAAGAGAGGTCTTCTTATATCTTAGTTTATCCAAGACCATGGATTCCTGTCTAGCAGAGCAGATGAAAGAAAATAACTTTAGATTTGTCTTCATTGATCAACCGCCCAGATAGCCTTAGAAAAATAGCTAATGATTTGCTTAATATTAGAAGCTTCCTTAACTCGTAGCTTTACCTAAAAGAGTAGAGTCATCCACAAATTGAAGATGAGAGATAGGTCTAGCTCCATGAGCAATGGTAACTCCCTCAAGGGTTTTGTTTTCCCTCTTTTTGGTTATAGTCCTACCCAAGCATTCAACAAGAATGATGAATAAATAAGGGGATAGCGGGTCACCTTGCCTAATACCTCTGGAAGCTGGGAAAGACCGAGAAGGCCTGCCATTGATAAGAACTAAGTAGGAAACTGAAGAGATACATCCCATAATCCAATCCATCCAATCCTTAGAGAAACCAAATTGCCTCAAAACTTTGATAAGGAAGTGCCAATCCACTCTGTCATAAGCTTTGGATAAGTCTAACCGAATGAACATGGAAGGAGAATTTTGCATATCCATGGAATGGATGGCTTCCTAAGCAAGAACTATCTCATCTACTATTTGACGTCCTTCCACATAACCCCCTTGCTCTGGGGAAATAATCTTATGCAAAAGAGGCTTCAACCTTTCTCGCCATGATTTTAGTAATGATTTTGAGAAGAACATTACATAAAGCAATAGGTCTAAAAGCTGAGATATGATCAACCTCTTGAGCTTTTGGAACAAGAGTAATATAAGTTTTATTGATAACCTTCAAAATTTCTTTGGCTTTCCTGGCTTCTTCCACCACCTCTAATAAATCAACATGAAGGATATCCCAGAACTCTTGGTAGAACTCAATAGGAAAACCATCAGGACCTGGGGTTTTCCCTTTTTGCATTTTAAAAACTACTTGTTGAAGCTCATTGATAGTAACAAGAGCAGTCAAAATAGAGTTCTCCTCAGAAGTGATAAGAGAAGGGATTGCTTGAAGAACATTATATTGTGAAGCTGAGTCAAGGGGAGTAGCAACAAAAATATTGGAAAAGTAATCAACAACAATAGAGTTCATGCCATCCCAAGTATAAACAACATCTCCAGAATCTGATTTTAAGGAAGAAATAAAGTTGTGAGATCTTCGAGCTAGAAGAGATTTGTGGAAGAAATTTGTGTTTCGATCTCCTTCTTTGAGCCATTGAATTCTAGATTTTTGCTTCCATAAGATTTCTTCTCTTTTTTCCCATTCCTCTAACCGAGTTGTGAGTTTAATTTCATTCGCACTTCTCTTCTCTGTGAGGCCATCTAAATGGATTTTCTTATTCAAATTTTCAAGATGAGCAATAACTTCATGTTTTTTTTATGAACATCCCCAAACTCTTTCCAGTTCCAAGTCTTGATTTTGGATTTAATGTATTGCAGTCTTTTGGCAAAATAGAACATCTTAGTCCCATGCCTAGGTTTACCTTCCTTCCACCATTGTTGCACATGAGGTCTGAAGGAAATGTCTCTAAGCCACATTAATTGAAAACAAAAAGGAGAGAAACTCACATTGGTTTTCCACATTTCCACCATGACTGGCCAATGATCCGAACCAACATTATTAAGAGTCTTCACTTTAGGAATGTGACCATGGATTAAGAAATTTTCAGAGAGCAAAAACCTATCCAATCTCTCCATTATACAAGCTAAGCCTTGCCTTCTGTTAGACCAAGTCATAAGGCCATTATCTCGGTTGGATATCCACAAGATGGAGGTTTGCAATATATTCGCTCATGAGGTCGGTGCTTTTGTCCAAATTTCTATTTCCCCCCATTTTCTCATCCAGAGAGAGGATGGTATTGAAATCTCCTCCGATCAAGATCCAAGCTTTAGGAAAATGAGAGATAATATGAGTAATATCCTTCCACTTGTCTTCTTTTTTCCTCCAAAGAAGTCGAAGCATAAACAATAATGCAGAGCATAATCTGGTTGGAATGTCTACTTTGAATAGCTATAGCCAACAAACCCCAACTGCCAACCATATGGTGAATAACTACCTCTTTTGGATCCCAAAGACAAGCAATGCCACCCGAAGTCCCTTGGGAACTGAGGGAAACCACTTTTCCAACTGGCCAAATTTTATTGGCAATTAAGTCCATATCCTCCATTGACATCTTTGTTTCTTGAAGGAAAACAAGATGTGGATGATTTACCTGAATCATTCTTCTAATTTCATTTTGTTTTGAAAGACTCCCTTTGAGTCCTCTAATATTCCAAGTGATGATCTTCATTAATACCGGGGCTAAAAAAGTTGGGAAGGGCATTAATCTTACCTTCCTCTACAAGCTTTTCACCTTCTTTTACCATATGATATTGATTGGTCTTGCGACCTACTTTTTGATTAGAATCCATCTTCAATTTTTTTTCCCTATTTCTTGACTTATTCCAATTGAATCTGAGATGGCTTCTAACCTTGAAGAATGCTCGTACACAACCAAAATTTTACTAGATGGTTCAACGGAGTCTATATTGGGACTCGCATTATTTGAAGTTTTGACATTTGAAATATTGTTTTTCTTGTGTAAATTTTCTCCTTTTTTTCTCGTTGAAAACCTTTGATTTGTTGGTTTGTCTCTCGAGTTCTTCCCTTCATATTTAAATTGTGTTTCTAAGATTTTAGTTTCCATTATTTCCTCTTCCTCACTTGGGACATCATTTGTGGAAAGGATTTCAAACATATTAGCAGATGACTTTGATTGATCCTTCATAAATGGTTTTTTCTTAGTGTTCTTCTTCTTAGGTATTTGGAAACCTGTCGAGTTTATATCTTCTTTCTTTTGATCAGGAATTTTATTTGGGCAAGCACTGGCCAAATGACCATATTCATGGCAAATTCTACAACGAAAAGGAATGTTCTCATAGTCCACTACTTGCTCCCAAGTGTCTTCCCCAAATTGTAATGTGATATTTTTAGGTAGGGGTTTGTCAAAATCCATTAAAACACAAATCCGAGCATAAATAATATGTTCAAAATTTTGAGTACAATCAACAATCATCATAAAAGTTCCTAAAGAGTTTCCAATTGAAGAAAAAATAGTAGGATTCCAAAATTCAATAGGGAGGCCAAAGAGTCTAACCCACACGGGAGCTATAGAAGGCATCTCTTCTTCGGCTTTAAATTTAGTATGCCAGGGCTTCATGAAAAGCCCTCGCCCTTCCAAAAAACCAAGGACCCCCTTGAAAAGTTTTCTCTCTATCTTCATTATTAGCAAATAAAACAAGAAAATAACCATTTGGATAAATAGAGATTTGTAACTCACCTTTAGTTTTCCAGCATTTTTGCAGCCCAGACTTTGAAAGCAGATAGACTCGGATCGAAAACCCACGAACCGAAAAATTAGTCCTCTTTTTTCCAAATCTTCAATGCCAGTCTGAATGTTACCCATATCAAGCTTAACAATAGGAGTTCCATCAGCTGCTTTAAGACATCCCGACTCCATTTTCCTGGGATCAATCTTAGGCATTCTTAGAGGTTTATGGGAAGCCCTAATATTGATATTAGCATTGGGCTGAGGCTGTCCACCATGAAGGGCATCCCTAAAATTCATTTTTGGGACTGAGTCTTCGAAATTCTTACCCTTGATAGGGGTTTTCATAGTAGAATTATTTTGTGGGTGCACCTTAGCACCAGATTCACTTGAGATATGAGCCATTTTTTGATCAACTGCTTGAAACTTGTTTCGTGATCTCTTTAATCCTTGCCCTAGACGTCGTGGAAAGGTATGGTTTTCACTTTTCTTTTGTGCAACAAATTGGAAGCCGTTGTCACTCAAGTTCACAGTATGATCTGTTGAAAGACAAATTTCTAACCCATATTGTATCCCCTACAACATTTCTTGCTAAAATATTGAGCATAAACCACAAAAATATTGGCCGCTAGGGCCCGAAGGCCCTAAAAACCAACCTCTGGAGCTGCTTGCACTCAACCCAGATGAAACCCTCGCATAGCCGCTTGCCAAATATGTCGTTCACACATAGGGATGTGCTAGGATCTGTGTTGCTCCAAATGATATGAAAATTGGTGGAGACGTTCTAGGGTTTTTCAGGCATCTACCCTCAAAATTTTAGCTCAATCCGAGTCCGGATGAGTGAGATATGGCCGAAACGAGTTCGGTAGTTTGGGCAGTCCTACGAAAAATGTCTCATCTATATTTTTTGACCTCTAGATCTCCTTGGAGTTACTGATGGTAAAAAACTCTTAAATGACATGGATACTAGGTGGATTTTAATGTATCAACCAACATATAGATTTTTCAAAGAATATCAATCCTTGGCAGGGTTTATGTATGCAAACCGTAGGGCATCTGATAAGGCTAAGGATTTGCTATTACGAATGAGTGACTTTGAAACACTTCTTACATTGTGTGGTATTCTTCCAATGTTGGAAGAAATGAATACTTTGATAAAAATTGCACAAGAAAGATCGATTTATATTGTGGATTTCATCAGGGTGAGAAAATAAATTTGCTTACATATTGATACAATGTATGCATCTGGTGAAATTTTTATGGATCCAATGCTTGAGAGTTGGAGAGCATTGACAAACATGAATGATCCTCAAAACTTTTTGAACTTCAATATAAACGATCATCTTTGTATTAATGTCCACGAAAAGAAAATTCCTTTATATTATTTTTTTCAATGAATGGATATTGCTACAAATGAAGTTGAACAAATGCCCATAACATATAATAGATTTCATATAGTTATAATAGATACAAAAATTAAACTGAAACAAATAGTAGAATCATTGAAAAAAGAGATCAAAGACTATTTTCAAAGAGATGAATTGCTTGAGGCTATGGGTGTGGTTAACCCCATATTTTGGAATCCTAGTAGTGAATACCAAAATATAAGTGGCTTGTTTCAAAAATACATGGGCAATATTGCTAGCCATTTCGCTAAACATGTGGTATTAAATGGTATTGAAATCAACGATATTCTCAACAAAGATATTTTGACAAACTAATCAAACTATTTTGGAACAACAATGTCTGCTCAAGTTTCACAATTTGCTAATCACCATAAAAGGGGTTCTATTTCACATTTTTGGAAATATTTATATCCTAGTAGTACCCTGCAACAAACTATGAGTGAATATTTTAGTTTGTATGAATTATGCCAAAAGATGATTTTAGGATTTATTGAGGATGAAAGGGTATTTAGTGCATTATCATATGTAAAATCTAAAGTTCAAAATAGATTAGAAAATAATTTGGAAAATTATTTGAGAGTATATGTGTCGACCTATGAGGTTGATAATTTTCCTTATGAAAGAGCATTGACATATTAGAAATATTTGGCAGAGAGAAGAGGTGTCATGAATACTTTGGATGATCAAGATAATGGTAACATGATGACACCATGATGACAATTTTTTTTGGAATGAGTGCAAAAGAATTTTCACAATCTGAAAAGCGTTTGTTCTAGATTTAACCATTATGATGTAAATATGTTTTTATTTCTGAGTATTATATTAGGATTTAATTCATTTTTTTGATTTAATTTCAAATATTGAGATTTGATTATATTTTGAGACATTTTTTCATGTATTTTGGAATAGAATATTGATTACTAAATCACATATATTATTATTTTTTACATGTATTTTTATTTCATATATTATGCTATTAGTTATCAATAGAATATGTGTATATTATGATTTTGTATAGACCATGTATTGAAAACCATGTATTGAATAAAGAATAAACCAACTATTGAATAAACCATGTATTGAATAAAGAATAAACCAACTATTGAATAAACCATGTATGACAATTGCAAATCATCTATTGAATAAACCATGTATTGAAAATAATGTATCACAAACCATGTATTGAATAAACCATGTATTGAAAACAATGTATGGAAAACCATGTACTAAATAAACCATTTATGGCAAAAAATGTATTGAATATACAATTAATTGAAAATAATGTATGGCAAACCATGTATGACAAACAATGTATCAAATTGATTGAAACCATGTATTGAAATCATGTATACAATAAACCATGTATTGAAACCATGTATTGAATAAAGAATAAACCAACTATTGAATAAACCATGTATGGCAATTGCAAACCATCTATTGAATAAACCATGTATTGAAAACAATGTATTGAATAAACCATGTATTGAAAACAATGTATTGCAAACCATGTATTGAATAAACCATGTATTGAAAACAATGTATGGTAAACCATGTATTGAATAAACCATTTATGGCAAACAATATATTGAATATACAATTTATTGAAAACAATGTATGGCAAACCATGTATTGAAAAAAATGTATGGCAAACAATGTATTGAATATCAAATTAATTGAAACCATGTATTGAAATCATGTATACAATAAACCATGTATTGAAACCATGTATTGAAATCATGTATACAATAAACCATGTATTGAAACCATGTATCAAATTGATTGAAACAATGTATTGAATATGCAATTTATTGAAAATAATGTATGACAATCCATGTATTGAAAACAATGTATGGCAAACAATGCATTGAATATCAAATTGATTGAAACCATGTATACAAACCATTTATTGAAACCATGTATACAATAAACCATGTATTGAAAACAATGTATGGCAAACCATGTATTGAAAACAATGTATGGCAATCCTTGTGTTGAAAACAATGTACTGAGTAAACCATTTACAACAAACTAGATATTGGTGCTCCATTATTGCATCCACATAATTCAAAATTATTTATTGCATCCACACAACTGATCAAAACATTACAATATTGAAAGAAAAACTAAAAAGTAATTTAAAATTTATGTAATATAAAATAATATGTTTTAAAAGATATTAAAATACGAATTTTTGAAACCATGTTTCTTTTCACCACAATGCCACATTCTAGAATCATCAAATAATTAAAAATCGGTTCTACTTTTCTAAATTTTCTTGTTGTAAAATGCCTGAAGTGTCAATTGCATCTACCTCAATATCCTTTGCTTCCAATGCACCAGACCATACCAAAATATCAGCTATAGTGTTTATCCCTGATAGCATTAAACCTTCTTTCTTCACAGGATCTTCTTTAAATGGTGCATTCAGCTCTTTGTTATTTTCTTTTATTGTAGCATCCACATCTAAGCCCTTTTCTTTGATAAGCTTCTTCAGCCAATTGTTTTGTCGAACAATGTATTGTAGTCTCTTCTTCAATTCAATAGCATTAGTCACACTGATTTTTGTAGTATTGATCCACATTTTCATAGTTGACACCTGCTAATTTAAATGTTGATAATTAGACTACAAAATACAAGAGAAAAATAATAATATTAATTAAAAAATATATTTAAAAAAATATATCAGATATGTGTAAAACTTACACCTGTTGTAAGTCTTGCAGTTTTTGCCACTGCTATTTTCTTCTTATCTAGTTCCCATTCACTAAAATATTCTTGGGATTCGGCATTCAACTTCTCTAATCGATCAAGTATAATCGCTAGAACTTCATCATTGCTTGTAGAATCGGCCTTGATGAAGCCATATTTGGCCTTTAGTAACAGAGCATCGATATTTTGTGGCTCATTCTCTACCTTTGAAAATAGCTCCTTTCTATGTCCGAAGTTCTTGTATCAACCATTTATTGCTTTGATCATAAACTTGGACTGATATTCCCATTGTCTTAATGTATCAATATCTACAAGAAGATTATTAGTAACATTAGCCCTACATGAGTTTGCTAATAAAATATTTTTTGAAAAGTTTATTTTATCATCGATTGGATGATGATCGGTGTCGACATGCTAGTGGGGGGAAGATGAAACATCGATGGCATCTCCTTCAATATTATCCTATGCTTCATCATCTAACCCTAGACCATGAATAAGATCACATGTTTTTAGTGGTAAATTCAAATTATTCATATCTTGATACATAAAATCATCATCCAGATTGGCATCTGGAGGAGGCATTTGAGATGCGCTTTCTATATTTGATAAATTATCAAGTGTTAAAATTGGGAACCCCATCCCTAAAACAATAGACTGACCCATAGTTTGAGTCTATGTATTTAAGTGACTACTGGTTCCATGAAGTGGCTAATGAGGAGGTGTGAGGAACTATTTCCCATGCATGCGATATTGGTTCCTCACCGATGGTGCATGTTGTGGTGATTTTTGGACTTGTTATAGATGAACGTGGCATTGATGGACTTGTAGTAGGACTGGCTACTTTTCTTGTTGTGCACCCGATGGAAGCATCTATTTTTTGAGTCTTTTAAATCTAGTCAGTCCCTCTGCAAAATTTAACATGAAAATTAGAAATTAAAACTAGTTTTTAAAAAAATGCCATTAAAATATAACAATTTTAACTAAACATACCCGACTCAGACTTCCGCAGCCGTTGTCGTTGATGGTGCAAGTGCTTTCCTTTGCTTTGAAAATAGTTAAAATATTTTCTCAAACTAAATATAATTGAATATTGCTAAAATACATTATTAAAATTAAAAATTTTGAAAAATATGTTTACCTTGTGAGCTCGAGGTTTCATCTTCAATGTTCACTATAGCAGATGCATGTCTAGAAGTAAGAGGAGCAGCACATGTATGTTTTCCATCAGGTGATATCCTACGTTTATGGGTGGAAGGTACTGGTGATGATTGCGACTATGAGTTAGAATCACCAGACGCTTCTTGAATCTTGATGGCGGCATCCCTTTTACTAGACGAGTGAGCTGCTCTTCTCTATTTTCAAAAGAAAATTAGAAAATAACAAGATTGATTGAAATTTGAAAAGACAGAAAAGAGAGACTATTCCAATATATAATTTTACATGTATTTCATTCTCATTTAACCCAATATGCAACAAATCTGGGTGTAATGTAGTTGGAGGACTTTTTTGTTGAAGATTGTAATATGCTTCATAAAAATGATAAAGAATATAGTTGTTGGAGGTTATTGTATACACAAATTAAATTTTCTACATAGAAAGGAGGTCCTATATTATGCGGTTTGAAATGAGTATGGACCAATCATATCTCCCTCCATAAATACAACGAATCAACAATGACAAAGCCCAAAAGGGTATTTCTGTAGGTCTGTCCTACAGAATAAGCCTTCCCAAGAAAAAATCAATACAAGGATAAAGAAATTTATCTATCACGTTGGAGATGTTTAAATCCCTTTTCAATTTTGAAGAATTAACTAAAAATAGAGAGAATATTATTAGAGAATGGACATTGGAAACAATAATACATCAAAATTAAGGATTAAAAAAATAAAATTTTCAAAAACTTACCTTTCAAATGGTCTGGATTCATGCCATACTTGGATGCCAGCATTGATTTGTCAGTTTCAATCAACATGTACTGGTTTTTAACAAGGATACCATTCAAAAATGGTAGTCCTGTTAATCGCTGCACATTCGAGGGATTCACAGTAAAAAAAACATCCTTGTTATCAACTTGGATTTGTACAGTGGATACATCATGGTCGTAGGAACTAACAATGCATTGCATCAGGGAGACGTTGAAGTCCAACTATGGGATCTTAATGACTCTAGCAACTTCGGAGGTGTAAAGCCAGTTGGAATCTCTCCCAAGAATGTTAAAAATATTCTTGATGTTTAGGAAATAGTAGCTCTTGAATGATACCTTGGAAGGGAGAGGAGAGGAACCACTAGCCATTTTTGATAACGTTGGAAAAATGCTGGAAAAATGCCCTAAAAATGATCATAAAATATTCAGAAAATTGCCTGAAAATTTTCTAAAAACACCCTAAAAATGATAGGAAAATGACCTGGAAATGATCAAAAAATGCTCATAAAATTGCTTGGAAAAGGTCGTTTGTTTTAATTCCATTATCATAGATGTGTCTTCCATGTAAGTTCATCCTATATACAAGTTATTAGCACCTCTTTTTTTTTTGTAATTGAGGCTTCCCATGATGAGCACCATATTTGTAGACATTCTATAAGAGGCAATAATATGGTTTCAAACTTGGGCATGATTTTGACATTTACTTAAAAAAAAAAATTGTTTTTCCTTTCAAGCCATAAATTCTAAAAAATAATGGTAAGGCCAATCCTACAAAGAATACATAATGCTTTAGCTTTGAAATAATTAATCCAAAATTTCATTAACTCTTTCAATGTTGATGGAGGTACCCAATACAATTTCGTATTTAAAAAAATATCCCCAATTGGTGTGAGTAAACAGATAATGAAGAAGTATATGGTATTATATTTCTAAATACTTCTCACACAGGTACATGTAATGGATCCATAATATCCTCTTCTTTGTTGACTGTCTCATATAAGAATATTACTTTGAATTACTAACCAAAGAAATGTTAAGGCATTAGGGAGAGACTCTAATGACCAAACATTCTTCCAAGAAAAATATTTAGGAGAAGGAAATTTTGATTTTTCTAAATCCTCATATCCCAACTTGACCAAGTATCTACCATCCTTTGATAAATTCTAAACCAACTCATCCTTTTGTGTAAAAATTGACAAATAAACTCTTGAAGTATCTTTTGAAGTTCATCTACAATTTGTTTGAGTTCAACTCCTTCAACTAGGTTACTAAAAGAAATCCATGATCTGGAGTTTTCGCTCATAATAATATAGTCTTTGACCTTTGGACCTTTACATGCTAAACATGCTTGAGACGATGGTTGCCATTTTGAGTTAGAGATAGGAGGATAAGGTTTCAACCAAGCATCACACCAAAATTTTGCATAACTCCACTCATTGAATGACCATATAATATGTTTCTTTATCAATTGTAGACTCTCTGATATGAAGTTCCATGTTGATGATCCTTTGGATAGAGTTCATTTCCTAAATAATTTTATTGCATCAAGAGAACCTATATATTTTTGAAGTAAATTTTTTACCCAATTCTTTCCTTGATCTCTAAATAATCTCCACCTAATATTTGCTCCTAATGACAAATTTATAAGTCTACAAATTCTGTAAGTCTTCTTCTTCAATATTATTTCCTTTGTAAACCCTATCCCACTTACAAAGAGGAAACCTAATTTTTTTCTCACCACCTTTCTCTAGAAAGTCTCTTTAAATTTTATCAAATTTTGATGCTAGACCTGTTGGTAGTCTTGAAAGTGACATCATATAAATAGGGATTGATTGCAATGTATTCTTTATGAGTTGTAGCCTTCTTGCCATGGTTAAGAATTAATTTTCCAACCTACAAAGAAAGCTTTCATTATATGTAGAACATAGATCCAAAGATCCTTTTATTTCCTTTATGGGAAAAAGAAATACCTACGTAGGTTGATGGAAAAATTTAAACTTTAAAATATTCAAAATAATTTGTTGTAAATATAGAGCAGTATTAATGAAAAAATCTTAGATTTTGTAGTATTTACCAACTATCCAGTAGCCTTCTCATATCATGATAATATTGATTTAAACTCCATGGTCTCACTAACTGAGGGGTGGCCCAAAAGAAAAGTATCATCTACATATGGGAGATGAGATTTATAGGGACCATTTTTTACAACTTGAATACCCTTGATTTCTTCTTCCATTTTTACCTTTAAAAATTATCTCCCTAATGCTTCTACCAGAATAATGAATAGATAAGGAGAAAGTGTATTACCTTGATGAAGTCCACAAGATGACATGAAGTAACTAGTAGGAGAACCATTGATCAATACAGAAAATTTTGTAGTACTATAACAACATATAATCCACTCACACAAACTATAATAAAAGCTAAACTTTTTGAAAAGAGCATGGAGAAAATTCTAGGAAACCCTATCACATGCTTTGTTCATATCTCAAAAGCATATTTGGTTTTTTTATGGAATGAAGAGAATGTATGGCATCTTGCGCAATAATTATACCATAAAGAATTTATTTACCATGAACAAAGGTACCTTGTTCCTATAAGATAAGACACCCTAGAATATCCTTTAACCTATTTGCTAATATTTTTAAATTATCTTATAAATCATATTGCAAAGGCTTATTGGACAAAAATTATTAAAATATTTTATGTTGCCTTTCTTGGAACTAAGGCAATAAAAGTAGAATTGGTCTCACTTATTATAGTCTTCCTTTTTTTGGACATCTTCAACTACAACTAACATATCACTCTTCAATAAATCCCATTTTTTGAAAGAAAATTGAAGGAAATCCATCGATCCCAGGTGCCTTATTAGGATGGAAAGAGAAAACTACTTCATGGATCTCCTGCATAGATATCTTCTTCATCAAGCTTTCATTTTGTCTCTACGTGATAATTGATGGAATATTTTTTACAAGTTTTTCTTGTGCCTCCTTATATTTCCTAGAATATAACAAAATATATTTGAAATAATTAATTGTTTCCTTCCTTATATCTTCTTCATTCTCAATATTTCTTCCATCTAGAGTTAAAATATTTTTGATATAACAAACAGAAAAATTTGTTTTTTTGGTAACATGAGTATTTTTGGTATTGCTATCTTCTTCCTTGAGCCATTTCTCTCTATATTTTTGGAAGCAATATGACTCCTTTTTCAATGCATTATGATAATAAAAAAGTAAATTTTTCTTTCACATAAGAATCCTTATCCATCCCATTAATTTCTATTATATCTTATAATTTTTTAAGCTTGGATTCAATTTCTTTATTTTATTTAAAAGTATTACCAAAATATTTGGCATTCCAAATATTTCTTTGCTCCTTTAAATATTTCAACTTTTGAACAAACCTATACATACATGATCCTTCAAATTTTGATTCATCCCATCATAACATAACCATATAGAAAAATCAAGAACTTGGAGCTACATGGACTGGAAGTAAAATGACTTTAGATGACCATTATTAGGTAACTCACAAGTCAAAACAATGGGTTTGTGATTTGATTCTACTGGAAATAAAATATTTAAAAAGATTGTATACTTTATTTGTAACTATTTATTGGATAAAAAGAATATATCCAGTCTTTTTGCTATATGATTTTTTCCAATGCATCTATTATCTCATGTATATTTAATTCTTGAGGGACTAACATACCAAAGGTCATTTTGACAAATGAAGAAAAATGTTTCATTGATTAAGACCATCCTGGAATACCATATTTCTTTTTCAAAGGAGATAAACAATATTAAAATCACCCTCAATAATCCATAGATCACAATGAATCTTCATTGTATTTGATAAAAATATGCTAATATCCTTTTAACGTATTTCACAAGGAGTAACTATAGTTGGAGCATATACATTTATAACCTCGACTTTGATGTTTTTCTCTTTCTTGAAAAATAATCTAGTAACCCAATAACTTTTTTCTTTTAATAGTTTCCCATACCATTTGCATTTGTCTTATATTATTGTTATACTGCCTGAAGATCTTATAGAAGAAACTACTAAACAATCACCCATATTCCAAATCTTCTTAAAAGCATCCTTACATTCCTCACTACTTAATTTTGTTTCTTATATTTAAATAAACTCAGGACTATAACCACCTATTTTATTCCTTAATAACTACTTTTTAAGGGGTTTTCTTCATACCCCTAATATTCCATGTTATCATTTTCATAATCAATGCTTTTTATTTTTATTAGTGGGCTTAGCCCCGCTTCTTATTAACATGTGATATTTTTGTTTGGCTTCCTAGATCAATATCCTTTTTAGTTTATTTTTCTCTTTGTTCCTACTTTTATGGCCTTCCTCTCCTTCCATTCCCTCCAAAACTCTCATCTTCATAAATCTCTTCTATTTTTTCTATGTTTTCATATTTTTCATATTGATACTTATCTTTTAAATATTATGTTGCCCTAAATAATCGAAAGTGCAAGGAATAGCCTCATTAGCATTTTATTATTTATGTTGCCCTTAAAATTCTAAATTGCAAAGATGATCCTCCATAGTCATTACTTATGTTGGCCTTGAAATCCTAAATTTTATTGGATATCATCCATAATATTTTCTTTATTGTACTGCTCTTGAAATCTTAAAGTGCAAGGAATACAATTTGTACTACTTTCATTTATATTGCAAGGAGAATATTTTATGCTACTTGAGGAGAATAAAGGTTATTTACCTAGATTAAGCTTGATCTCATTCACCTCATTTGATTTAAAATTTGTTTCCCCATGTTCTTTTGCTTTAAAATTTTCATTTCCCTCTTTCTTTGCACCTTTAGCTCCTATATTTGAACTTGTGCATTGTACTTCCTCATCCTTCATATCATTTTTTCTTCTAATGGTTGAATTTAAGTGAATTGTAATAGCCTTTTCAATTTTATGATGTAGGTGGGATTTTCTAACCACTTTATTAGAAGTGGAAAATCCTTGATTTGACCTAGCTTCTCCTATGATATGATCTCCTTGTTTCAAATTGAAACTACTCTCATACCCAAAAATTCCCATATCTTCCTCCATCATTTTCACTTTGCAGTATCTTGCCATGTGCCCAATTTCATGGTATTTGCAACATCAAAATGAAATATTTTCATAATTCACTTTTTTATCCCATTCTCTTGATTCAAATTTAATCATAATTGAATGTGGTAAAGGTTTTAAAATATCCATGGAGACACATATTCAAGTGTATACAACATGCCTTATATCCTTAGTAGGTGGTCCTTACTAGATGAATTCACCTAGTGTATTACAAATATTCTTAAAAACCTAATTATTGATGAGTTGCTAAGGAAGACCAAAAATCATAATCGATATCAAAAGCCTTTTAATAGTTTTTGTTTCCACAAAACAAATCTCACTCCAAGGTCTTAAATATAATACATATTAGCTAGCGGGATGATCCCATACCATTTTCCTACTCCCTTGCTCTTGGCCTACATCTTTTCTAGGCCTATGATATCGACTAGATCTTCCAAGCTTGTTTCCCATGCTTGACTGAATCTTTGTAGCTATATGGATCATCCCAGAGTTCCTGTACTAGGTTCCTTTGGTTTGGATAGTTTTTGGCTAGCCCAATTGAGGGGTTGTGGCTTCTAAAAGAGGGTTTGACATTCATTTACCTATTATTTTTGCTCAGTATCACTTTATATATTTTTTGTGGCTTTAGGAGGACCCTATGCTCAGCATCTGTAGATGTTCATCCCTTCCTACTCTATATCAAGTTTTATAATACCTTTGGGATCTCTCAACAAATCCAGTTTTTGTCTACTTACGGGTGTTTTGACGAAGCCTCTTACTACAGTATGTCTTTTCGGTCTTCGGGTGGTACCTTATGATTTTTAATGCAGCTATAGCTCTAGATTTTTTGGTTTCATTCCTTTACAAAATTTTATGGGACTATTGGATTTTTTGATGCGGGTGGTCATCTATTAATGGTTTAGTTATATATTTTAAAGATCTTGGGGTTGGGACTTCATGCTTCATCATTTATTTGAGTTATCAAGCCATGATTAACAATCCACGTGTTCATTTTAGCTCTAGTCATGAGTCATATTGATGGCTAGTGTCTCTGAATTTTTTTCCTTCAATTTGTATTTTTAGTCTTCTTCACAAAGATATCTTGCGGATTATCGAGATCTCTGGTGTTTGTTGATCTGCTTTCCAGACCATGTTTCTATATTAGATGTTCATGGAATTCTTGTTGAGCTAGAATTTTAGAATTACCCAATAGCTTGCTTGGAGAACTTTGCTTATTTTAGTGGGTAATATTGTTCCAAAGCTTAGTGGGGCCGATGTTTCACTCTTGGTTGAGATTTTCTTTTTAGACCATTCTAGTTTTTCTATGCATCCAAACAGGATTCTATTGTTGGTTCAGTCTATGATGATATTGTGCCTTCTTGGATAGGATCCTCCCATATTGTAGTTGCTACTTGATGGTTAATATCTGGTGGAATTTCTATGTTCCTACTACTTTACTCAGGTTTCCATTAGATGGGCTTTTCAAATCTGGTTTTCCTGTTGTTCATTTTTGATGGTTTCTAATTTCTTGGATCCCTTTTGGATGAGATTCTATCTTGAGCCCTTTCTAGGTGGGATTCCATCTTCAGCCCTTCCTGGGTGAGAATCCTAAAATCTAAGTTTAATTTTATTTTATTGCTTTACCGATTGTTGGGTTTTCTCTTCACTCATGGTTTGGCCAACTCAGATTTTAGGCGAGAATCTAAGTTTAAATTTTAAATTTTGGATTTTAGCATTGTCCCACTGGGACCATCTTCCTATTTATTAGCTTTTGCTTGTATGGATTCAGGACCATCCTAACGGCATGCCCTGACCTTCCTTATTGGTCTACGAACGTAATAGTTTTTGTAATCACTTTATAATAAGGTTTTGGGGCCCTTTCAAAACCTGCATTTCAATCCAACTACCAAAAATACATCTTTACCTCTAAACCATGAGCCTCCATCCATTATTTTATCCCTTATTTTTGAACTGGAGAAATTAATGAGGAAAAATCATTTTGGAAGAAAATTCATGGAGTAATTTTAATTTAATCCTCATTTTTACTTGATCCAATTTTGAATCTCAGAAAAACTTGGCGAGTATCCAAGAAACTTACATATTAACCCTCTGGTTTTAAAAACCATTGATCCAATTTTGAATCTCAGAAAAACTTGGCCTGTGTCCAAGAAACTTACATATTAACCCTCTGGTTTTAAAAATCATTATATCATGCTCAATCATCTTATCCTTGATAATCACTTTTGATGTGGAATCTGCTACTTGGGTAAGGTTTTTCATATATTCAATCTTCCTATTATTACTATCCAGGGTATCCATACTTTCAACTTGGCCATTCATACTTTCAATAAGGACTTTCACAAATAACTTTCTTTCCATTTTACTTAGATTTTCTTAAAATGAATCCTTTAAATTCTCCTTAGATCTGGTTCAAGAAGTTACACTTTTTCCTTGATCACAATTTGCTTTCTAGTTCCTGCTTCCTTGCTCACACTTCCTCCTTGCTTTTTAATTACACTCACTCTCATATTGCACTCACTTCCATATCATACTCGCTCTCTATAATCATATTATTATTGATACAAATAGAGATGAGCTTCTTTTTTTATAATTCTTTGCCATTCGGATATATTATTGGGCATTTATGGATAGAATATAATTATGATAAGTATAATTATTAGTTGGAATCTCTCATCTTATTTGATTATCCTCTTCTCTAATTTTGTATTTTTGTCTTATATAGTAAAGGAGAGATCTTTGAGGTTTAGAAAGATGTTAAAAATGAGGTAAATTGCTTTTATATAGGTTGTCATAAATTAGATTTCTTATGCTTTCTCAAAAGGAGTTTGCATTACTTTATTGGATTTTATGAGTTTCTTATTTTCTTATGTATATATAATATTGCACTACTATTATCACGATATGGTTGAATGATGCTTATGCCATTACCACAACTAAGGCTAAAAATATCTAATAGCTATTTAGTTCATGGATTAAAATGAACTTAAAATTTGTATCAAGTAGATGTAACAAGTTAATATAATTATGATCCAATAGATGGTAGACTTATAAACTATATTTTTACAATCATATTTGACATTATGTCTTACCTTGAAGGATAATGCTTTCCATGTTAGACTTATTCTTTGTTTTGAATGACTTTACACTTCACTTTGAATATATGTACTTAAAATTATACTTGTAATATTAATGACTAAATGTATGTTGATAGCTAAAATTATAAATTTGTATATTTTAAAATTATTTGGAAATACTGAAAGGGAAAAAGAAGGAGCTAGTCAGTGAAATACCGCCCCTAATACCAAACAATAATAGGTTAACCACACCAGTGGAGATTATTGAAAGATTCTTGGATATGGAGGCATCATCCTTAGTTGGCAAGTTTTTGGGAGGAAGGTCGGACATTGAGACTATTCGCTCATGGGCCGTGACAAAGTGGAAAACTTTAGGAAGCTTAGAAATTGTAGCCATGTCAAGAGGTTTTTTTATGATAAGACTCAACAACAAATATGATATAGAGCGTATCTTGACAGGAGGACCCTGGTTTCTAGGAAGGCGTAGCCTCTTTCTGAGGAAGTGGGGGGAGGATTTCAACCCTGAGAAGCAGAACATTAATATAGCACCCATTTGGGTCCACTTACCAAACCTCATAGCCTAGTTTTTTAATGAGTACTGGCTTAGTGGAATAGCAAAGATGATAGGAGAGCTCGTGGCAATAGACCATTCAACCCGGGAAAGGACTAGACTGACGCATGCCAAGATCTGTGTAAATGCAAACTTGGATTCTGATCTACCTTCTCAGGTGGAACTAGCATATGGAGAGTTTCTAAGGATTCAACCTGTGGAGTATGAGAACAAGCTAGAATTTTGTAGCGTGTGCAAAACCCAGGGCCACCTTCAAGCCCAATGTCTGACAATAACTGCAAACAAGGAAGCCACGAGCGAAGGTTTTCTAGGGAAAGCTAATGGGAGAGGGATCCCAAATTTTCAAGGACCGCATATTAACTTGGAAGGATATAGACAAGTTAAGAATAACCAGGCTGACCAAGCCAACACAAAACTGGAAAAAATCCAGGAGAAAGGAAAGCAACATAATGAGGGAGGCAAAAATCATAAGGTATGTAATAAATATCCCAACTTGAACATGTTTGATATCCTAGCAAATCTAGAAGTTGAAAAAGAAAATAGTAAGGATGATACCATCAGTGTCAAGTTTTCTGAAACCCTAGACTCCCCATCCAAATTGGGACCATCCACAACTATGACAAAAAGCCCCAAAAGCTATGCTCAAAATGAAGAAAAATTGCCAGGTCATTTTAGTTTAAACATGGAAAAAATAGAGTCAAGAGTCGAAGTTGTGGAAATAAGAGCCAGGAATGTAGCTCCTAATCCGGTAGTGGAGCAAATTATCCCTTATCAGATGAGCCCAACGGTAAAATGTTCCTTGAAGGAAAGCCCCCTGTTTAGGAACCAGATAGGAGAGGTGAACCAAAACAAGGTTGAGGATGAAGAGGGAATTGAAAACCCCCAAAATGAGGAAGAAGGTTCAAGCCCTAGACTATCACAGTATATGCCCCCTCATTTCAGTCCAAAATAGACTAGAAGCACTACCAAGCCTCCGATAGATTATGGAAGTGAAAGAAATAAAGGGAGAATATCTACAGTAGAGCACTATAGAATGAGAATCAATGAAGAAATTGCAAACGAAAAGCAAAGAACATTGTTACAACAAGCTATTCCTGGCCAGGATAATAGCAAAATTGACAAACCCCCTTTGGATCAGGGAAGGAGGCGGGGAAAAAATATCAAACAGTCTAAATGAAGGTTCTCTCATGGAATGTGAGAGGCCTAAACGGCCCACCAAAACAAAGGATGGTGAAGTCTATAAGGAAGGATTGGAATCCTACTATCATTTTTCTTCAAGAAACCAAAATAGATGCGGCACAATCAGCACTTATAGCTAGAAGGATTTGGAAGCAAGGGGAAGTGGCCTTTCAACAGGTGAGAGGAGCATCTGGGGGCCTCATGATCTTATGGGATCCTATTAAAATAGAAGGAAGTATTATTCAGGCAAATGAAAGAGTCTTAAGCGTATTATTTCATGATTTTGATACTAATAAGAATTGGATTATGTCAAATGTTTATGCCCCCACCTCTATCCAAGGGCGGTCTGAACTGTGGGAGTTTTTGGGGCATTTGAGCCAAGATTTTAAAGACATTCCTTGGGTGATTGGGGGAGATTTCAATACCCCCCTTTACCCATCTGATAAGAAGGGAGGATCTGGGTTACCCTCAAGGAGCATGGAGGACTTCAATGAATTCATTAACACAAATGAATTGATGGATGTAAGACTAAAAGGAGCCAAATTTACATGGAGTAACAAGAGGATAGGAAGTCAGGTGATTCAAGAAAGGTTGGACAGGTTTTTTATCCAAGGAAGCTACAACAATGTTTGGTGATTCAGCATTACAAGCCCTTCCTAAATGCGCTTTAGACCATAATCTTATTCTATGGGAGGCATTTCAGGCTAACTCCTTTAAAAAGCCATTCAGATTTTTGTCAATGTGGGTTAAACATCCGGACTTCAAGAAACGAATAGAGGAATGGTGGCAACAGCCTATCCGAGGGAAGTGCTTCCTTCAAACTATCTCAAAAACTTAAGATGGTGAAAAACAACCTTAGAATATGGAATAAAGAAGTCTTTGGAAATATTTTTGAGAATAAGAGAGCAGTGGGGGAAAAAATGAGAATAATAGAAAGCAAAATCCAAAATGGAACCTATGATGAGGTGACAAGGACTGAAGAGAAGGAAACCCTTTGTGAGTTTTATAATATTTTAGCTTGTGAAGAGATGTATTGGAGGCAAAAATCAAGGGCATTATGGCTAAAGGAAGGGGACTCTAATTCAAAAATTTTCCATGTTACCACATTGAGCAATAGAAGCAACAATAATATTAGAAATTTAACTAAGGTGGATGGATCCTCAACTCAAAACATTCAGGAGATCAGGGACGAGGCTGTTAATTTTTTTAGTTCATTATTGGGTGAAGAACGGGCCTGTAATGCCCAAGCAAAGGACTCTCTCCTTCAATTCATTCCACAACTCATTGATGAAATGATTAACGAGTCTCTTACAATAGCTTTTTTAGATGAAGAGATCAAGGAGGCTTTGTTTAACATGGATCCTGACAAAGCTCCTAGGCCGGATGGGTTTTCACCGTGGTTTTTCCAAGTTTGTTGGGATATTGTTGGAGCAGAAGTTATTGCTGCAATCAAGGAGTTCCAAAGTTCAAATCATATTCCAAGGGGTTTCAATTCAACTTTCATTGCTTTGATCCCTAAAGGCCCCAACCCCAAGACTATGGCTGACTTTAGGCCGGTTAGCCTATGTAATATATCCTATAAAATTATGTCCAAAGTTTTAGCCAACCATTTGAAGAAAGTTCTACCGGTTATCATTGATCCAAGTCAAGGAAGTTCTATACAAGGAAGATCAATCTTAGATGGAGTTATTACTGTTCATGAGGCTCTTCATACAGCCACTCAGACCAAAAAAGTAGTCATGGCTTTAAAGTTAGACATGAACAAAGCTTATGACAGGATAAATTGGGAATTCCTAGAGGCAGTTTTATTAAAATTTGGCTTCAACATGAAATGGGTCAAGTTAATAAGAGAGTGTATTTCTAAGCCTTGTTTTTCAGTTTTGGTTAATGGGTCTACTGTAGGTTTTTTTCAAAGCAAATGTGGTCTAAGACAAGGAGATCCCATAAGTCCTATGTTGTTCATCATTGTAGTTGAGGCCTTGGGAAGAACCATTAAGGCAGCAGTGGTAGCTGGACTCATATCAGGTATCAAGGCCACGTCGCTAACTACCCCGGTGACACATCAACAATTTGTTGATGATACATTGCTACTGACTTTGGCTTCTGTGGTTGAGGCAAGAAGGATTAAAAATATTCTCATAATGTATGAAGAAGCGGTTGGATAGAAAGTGAATTTTGATAAGAGCAAACTTTATTTCATCAATACCCCCATTCCTAGGAAAAACAGCATAGCAAGGATCATGGAATGTCAGATTGCATCCCTTCCCACCTCCTATTTAGGTCTTCCCCTGTTTATGGGGAAACCTGAAGGATCAATGTGGAACATAGTTCTGGAGAGGATCCAAAAAAAGCTAGTAGGTTGGAAAGGACATCTGTTATCTCAAGAAGGAAAAGCAGTTTTAACTATGGCTTCACTTCAAAGTATACCCATTTACTTCCTATCAGTCTTCAGAGCTCCCAGCAAGGTGTATCACAAAATTGAGCAACTTCAAAAAAAATTTCTCTAGTCAGGGACTGAGGATAAGAAAAGGATCCATTTAGTAGGTTGGAACAAGGTTTGCAAACCTAAAGTTGATGGGGGGTTAGGATTGAGGAGAGTTGCTCATCTCAATACAGCTCTGTTAGCCAAACAAGCATGGTGGTTATTGACTAAGGTCGATAATGAATGGACTGCCATAGTTAGGAGGAAATACCTCCAAGGTGTGAACTTCCTTAATGACAACTTAGCAAGTAGGGGGTCTACTTTTTGGAAGGCAATCCTCACGAGCAGGGATCTTGTCAAGAAAGGTCTTAGATGGATTCTAGGAAATGGGCAAACAATAGACTTTTGGAAGGATCGATGGGTGAGAGCTGAGGAGTTATCCCAGAATCCTCGTTTGGCTAGGATTCAAGAGCATATGGAGCAGCATATTGGGAAGAAGGTTGCAAATTATATGTGGTAGGATATAAATATCAACAGGTGGAAACACATCAGAGTACAGGGTTTTGAAGCGGAGTCTGAAGAGCTTTATAACATTTTAACTCAAGCAAATTATTCCCTCTAGAGAGGATGAAGATCACATTGTTTGGGCTGAGACTAAAAGTGGTGACTTCACAGTTAAGTCTACCTATAATTTGCTTCTCAATGTGGAAGGTCAACAATTTCAATCGAGTTTGGTTTGGATCAAAGGCTTAATTCCTAAAATATCCTTTTTTTCATGGTTGGTGATTCAAGGAAAAATCCTCACTATGGACAATATGTTATCCAAAGGTATGGTTATTGCTAACCGTTGCTACATGTGCAGGGCAGGATGGGAGACAACCCAACACTTGTTTCTGGAGTGTTCGATAGTGGAGTCCATCCTGGATGAACTTTTCCAAGCCTTTAGGATCTCGTGGGTTAAGCCTGCTCTTATATCCGAAGTGTTCCATCAATGGCCTCAACCCTTTGTTAGCCTAAAACTTAAGTACCTATGGAAAATCTATTGGCATCATTTTCTCTGGAAGATTTGGCTAGAAAGGAACCATAGAGCCTTTAAGGATACCATTCACAACCCAAAAACCATCCTCAATAGGATTATTGTCTTTGCGAAAGAAAACCTTAGCACCTTAGTGGATGAGAACCACTCAATTCTTCCCCAAGAAAAATAATTAGCTCGGGCCTTAGGTATTGAGGACAAACCTTCCATTCCTTTGCCCAATCCCAGAAATGGGATTTCTTGGGAGCCACCCCCTAGGGTTGGTTTAAACTAAATTTTGATGGTGCAGCCAAGGAGAACCCGGGAAGAGTTGGAGCTGGAGGAATAATCAGGGATCATCAAGGAAATCTGGTCAAGGCCTTCGCTGAACCATTGGGAATCAGAACTAATAATGAAGCAGAAGCTAGAGCCCTTTGGAGAGGGTTGCAAGTAGCCCAAGAAACTCAAGGTAACTTGATGATTGAAGGTGATTCTATGAACATCATCAACTTGTTAACCAATGGCAAAAAACCTCCATGGAGAATCGAGGGAGTCATCCATGAAGTGAGGATCCTTTTTGCGGCAAGACAAAATAGGAGGGCTCGTCACGTGTACCGTGAGGCCAATAGGTCAGCTAAAAAATTAGCCAACATAGGTGTTGATGTTGGTAGTTTGGTGACATGGACACAAGGTGTGCCACGTGAAGTGGAAAACATTATTAGTCATGAAAAGAAACCTACCCGTTAAGGAGAAATATGAATGGGTGTTCTTTCCCCATGGAGCTGGTAATAACTATGGGGTTTCCCTCTAAATCATACCAAATTGGAAATGAAGGTAACAAGGTGTAAGCCTTGGAAGATTTCGATAGAGAATAGGAAATGGGCAAGCAACAGGTTTCACAAGTGCAAAGTTCCAAACTTCAATTCCTGTCAATGTAAGTAATGTTTACAGTTATGTTTAGGTATGGGTGTGCTTTGTTAGTAAGGTGTTGTAGGGGATTCAACACAATTTATGGTAAGAAAGTTTCAAGGATGACTAGGATCTACAATCTCAGCAGAAGGTTGGATATTGTAATAGGTTTTGGGTTAACCTGCAAAACCCGGTAATTAATGAAGACTTTTATTTACCAAAAAAATAACTAAACTGTGGTTCATTATATAACATGAGTACAATTCATTTTAATCCCAAATAACCAATTAAAAATATTTTATGGTTTTAATGAGCTATAAAATGAATATCATTCATATTATAATGACATTTTAAAAAATCATAATGGTATTATTTTAATAAATATTTTAGAAGTCTCAAAAAGTTGAAAGTTCCAATCCATACTCTATCCCATAATCCAACCAACAACCAACAACTTAAATAATCCATTTTGTTATGAAGTCCAATTGATATCTTCCTTTGCTTCAACATATAAAACTTCTACTTACCTCAAGAAATCATAGTCTGATTTATCAAATATAGACTGTTAGTTTCATCTAATGCATTAATATATAAATCAATCCCTTAAAACATTTTTTAATCCTCTATAACATTAATTTTAATTTTCTTCTTTTAGATTTTTCTTGTTAGCTTCAGCTAAAAGTACTACTTCCTCTTAACATGGAAAAGAGAAAAAAATACCTTTATTGGCTAGCCTATCTACACATTTGTTTCCCTCCCTTTATGTATGTGTAAATATTATTTCTTCAAACTTTGTAGCAAATCCTTGTATTTCCATAATGATCTCTTATATGTTTCAACCTTTGCTTTCCCCAAAATTGTATTTATTACTATTAATGAATCACCTTCCATCCATACTCTAATCCATTTTATTTGTCTACATATTTTTTATCCTTCCAAAGCTGCCCAAGCTTTAGCTTTATTATTTGTCTAAAATATACTATTGAAAGCGTAATGTGATATAATATCACCCCTATTATTTTTTATTATTCCTCCTCCTCTTGTTGGTCCTATATTTTCTTTAGAAGCTCCATCAAAATTTGTTTTGATTAACTCTACTTTTGGTGGTTTCTATTTTATGTTTTTTCCATCCTATTGTTTATCTAGTACCAACCATCATAATTCCAATTGATGACTTGACTCCATATATCAAGGATCTTTGCTTCCTTACCAACCATACAATCCAAATTATTGTATCTTCTGATGTATCCTAGTTTGTCTATAACACCTCATTTTTTAAATTGTTATGTCATTACTTTAACCATTTTTCAATTTTACCATTCATCACCATGCATTTACCAAATTATTTAAGAATCAATTATTATATTTACCAGACTAAGGAAAAATATCCCAAGAGTGTTAGAAATTTGAGTTAGTTTATGTTGTCATTGATGTCACATGGACCATTGATGTCATATGGATCACATTGGGTATATTTTGGAGAGCATGGATATGTACAAGGTTTTTGTGAAAACCAAGGTAGGAAAAATAAAAGGTTTTATTTAAAATCATGGATGGCAGATTCGAAATGGGTTTTTCTTAAAACCCAAGTTGGCTTTTTGTTTCATCGAAAAATGTGCCCCGGTGATGGAGATATTTAATTTTAAATATCTAGTACAGGGATTTTGTGAAAACCAAGATAGGCAAAATAAAAGGTTTTATTTAAAACCATGGATGGCATATTTGAAATGGGTTTTTCTTAAAACCCAGGTTGGGCTTTTGTTTCGTCGAAAAAGGTGCCCTAGTGATGGAGATATTTAATTTTAAATAATTAAGTTTAAATTTTAATTATTTAAAATTAAAATTTAAAATTAAAATTAAAATTAAAATTAAATCATAAGCGCCAATGTCAAAGGAAGGAAATAAAATAAATCATAAGTGTTGACGTCAAAGTAAAAGGAGAGGACATATATATATGCCCATAAAGTTTCAAATGATTTTTCCTAAGTCCTCGATCGGAAATAATGGCCTACGAATGAGACAGAGTTTACATTGTGGTCAAAGAGTGTGAAAAGGGTTTTTCTTAAGGCCCACGATCTTGGTGTATAATAAAGTGAGCGTGTGGAGCAAGTAAAATGTGTAGGCCACCTTGGCCTAGTGGTTAGTGCGCTTGGTGAGTTGTAGGAAGTCCTGTGTCTGAATCCCGCTGGAGGTGTTTTTTTTTGTTGAAACGTGTGGAACGTGTTTTGCTTTGGAAGGTGTGAAAATTCAAGGCATAAAGTTTATTGAGTGCTCCTTTTGATCATGTATGGGTGTGTGGCCCAATGTTAGGCTTGTGGTGGTTAAGGTGCTAAGCAAGAGGTCACGGGATTGAATCCCATCAGGGACAGAGGCAAGTTAAAATATTTTTTAATATATTTTATTTTTCTAAAGTGCCCTAGGAGGAATAAGGATTATGATGCATGTTTAGAAAAGTAAAATTTTTGGTGATTTAATTTTCTGAAGTATATCATATTATACATTGTTGGAAAGCTTATTCAAGGGCTATTTGATTAACTTGCTTAGAAGGAGAAATAAGGTGTATGTAAAGAGTTATTTATGTTTTTATAAAGAGGTTCAAGAGTGAAGGTTGCTTTGTTCTTTTTCAAAGGGGACTAATTCTTCCATGAGGTGACAAGGTATGCAATATTGTGATTTATTTTATTTTAGGGTATAAGTGGTTTTAGGAGTTATAAGGTTATGCAATGTTTTGATTTATTTTATTTAATGGTACAAGTAGTTTTAGGAGAGAGAAGGAAGTTGTGAAATTAAAAGCCTTGGTTATCATTATTGAGAAGTGGAGTAATGTTGATTGTTTTGTGATCTACTAACCCTTGTGAAGATTGACAAAAGAATTTTGTGATTGTGGCAAATTTACAAAGAGGTTTTTTCATCATCATAAAATGTATGGGCACATTCTCCTATTGATTGGTTATGGTGGTTGATTTCTGAAATATCATTGGAGTGAAAAGTATTGATTGTGGTTTCCTTTTTGAAAGTAGTTGTTTGAATGCTTCAAGGTTTTCTAGGTTGAGAGTTGTTATTAAACCTTATTTTATAAGCATTGTGGTTGAAGCCATTAGTTGTGTGAAAAACCTGAGTTAGAGTTTGAGAATAACATGAGTATCATTGTTATATGAAGAATGTTATTAGCATTGTTGTTGAAGCCCATTGGTTATGTAAAGAACTTGAGCTTGAAAAGAACATGAGTATCATTGTTATGTAATATTTATGGTTGAGCATCATTGGAAACATTTGAGTTGGTTGATACATGCTTGGAATAGGGTTTGTAAGAAATAGTTGTTTCTTGTGGTAGTTGATTGAGAAGAGTTGATTGAGCCTAGTCAAGTGATTATGTGAAGTGGTTGTTCAAGTTCCATGAAACAAACTATTCTATATTCTTGATTTGAGTTGAGATTGATATTTAAGGATATAACATATTGAGTCTCTAACAATTCTCTTTATGCTTCTATAAAAATTGATTTGAGTTGAAATTGAGAATTGAGGATAGAACATATTGAGTCTCTAACAATTCTCCTTATGCTTCTATAAGATTGATTTGAGTTGAGATTGGGATTTGAGTATAGAACATATTGAGTCTCTAACAATTCTCTCTATGTTTCTATGAGATTGAATTGAGTTAAGATTGGGATTTGAGTATAGAACATATTGAGTCTCTAACAATTCTCTTTATGCTTCTATGATATTGATTGAACATTTGAGTATAGAACATATTGAGTCTCTAACAATTCTCTTTATGATTCTATGAGATTTGGGCAAGTTCTTGGTGAGCTTGCAAGAGAAGATTTGGGTAAGTTCTTGGTGAGCTTGCTAGAGCAAATTCTGGGCAAGTTCTTGGTGAGCTTGCTAGAGCAGATTTGGACAAGTTTTGTGTGAGCTTGTGAAGCAGATTTGGACAAGTTCTATGTGAGCTTGTTAAGTAGATTTGGACAAGTTCTATGTGAGATTGTTAAGCAGGTTCTGTGTGAGCCTATTGAGAAAGTTCTTGGTGAGCCTATTGATAGAGCTTTGGAGGTGATATAGTACATAGGATAGAGGACAGAGTCTCAAAGAATAGAGATCCAGTAGCCAGGAAAGTTGAAGATAGATTTGAGTGAGGAGTCTTAAAGTGGAGAGAGGTCCACCAGTTAGTGCAATAGAGAGACAGAGTCTTCTAGAATATCACATAGCCATAGTAGAAGGGGAAAGAGTTCTCTTGTGGACAGAGATCCATAAACATTGTAATTGGGAGTGATTCCCAAAGAGATCATTGTAATTGGGAGTGATTCCCAAAGAGATTGATTGATAAATTTTTAGTACAAGATTTTCTCCATGGAGTAGCCCATATTGGATGAACCACGTAAACTATGGTGTCCCTATTGTGTATGGTTTTTTATGCATTGCTTGATAACTGCTATTGATACTACTGTCTATACACTACATAATATTGAATTGGAAAGAAAAGTAAAAAGTGGTCTTATACTGTTCACCCTGCCCTCTCAGTATAAGCTTGTGTTCTTCAAAGAGATGATCTATACTCTCCTTATTTTTACATAGAACACATTACGAGGGGCCATTAAATCCCCTTTTATTAGGTTATCCCAGGATAAATTTTCCTATGATCTACTACCCATACAAATATTTTGACTTTTGGAATTCTTAGGCTATCCCAAGTATCCCTCCATATTCTTGTAGTATTCCTATTTTTTTGATGCTTTACATTAAATCTGCTTCTTGTTTTGAATTCTCCTAAGCTATACAACTCCCAATCAACTTATCCTTGGCTCACCTTGAAATAGTCATTGTTGTTATCTTTCTGCTCAACTTCCTCCTAGAAACAATATCTAGTATACTTATAAAAAATCTTCTTTCCATTTGTATATTCCTTCCTAATACTTGTACATAATTTTTGAAACACTATCACCATATTTTTTTTGAAGTAGTCTCATCCATGGTTTCAAAATTGGATCTAGATTGAGTGGTCTTTTATCACACCAAGTATCAATCTAAATAGATTACTTTCTCTAGTTCCCACCACCCATCTTAGAACTTTTTTTTGTTGGAGAACAAAAAGGTTGTACTTGGGTCCTCCACCCTTGAAAAATCACAACTCTCTTCTTTAGAACTTTGAGAGTTTACAAATAGATTTGGTTCTCATCTCAATTGATATGTTATAGATAGAATCTACATCATTTTACATAAAATATCTGAATTCTTGATTTTCATTTTCTATTTTTCTATTTTCTATGTGAATACAAATATTCCAAAATTCAACACCCTTCTTGACATTTTCCTAGATCAGCCTTCACAATACCAAAACTTCACCTCTACTATTTATGCATTGCATATTAGTAGATTAATATTTTCAAAACATCACACTATCATAGTTCACTTTACCAGATCTAGATTTCTAGTTTTCTTCCTAAAACACAAGTGTAACCACAAAAATTATAATAAATACTTAATATGAAAACACATTAATGTTATAAAATAAAGCAAATATTACTATGAAAACATTAAAGTAACTCTTAATCATTATATGATTCATGTAGTTAACATTTTCTTGTCATATTCAACTAAACTTACTACTTCCTCTAACCATAGAAAAAAGAAATTAACTTCATGATCCTCAATTAAAATCCCTCTATTGGCTAGCCTATCTGCACATGTGTTTCCTTCCATTAATGTATGTGTAAACCTTATTTCTTCAAACTCTTTAGCAAGATCTTGAATTTCCACAATTATCTCTTGTATGTTCCATGGAGCCTTTGCTTTCCTTAAAATTGCATTTATTACTATGAGTGAATCACCTTCCTTCCATACTATATTTCATTTCATTTGTTTATAAATTTTTAACCCTTCTAAAGTCACCCAATCTTTAGCTTCATTACTTATCTTAAATCCACTACTGAAAGTATACTGAGACAAAATTTCTCCTCTATTATTTCTAATTATTTATCCTCCTCTTTTTGGTCTTGGGATTCCTTTAGATGCTCCATCAAAATTCAATTTGATGAACTTCACATCTGGTGGTTTTCATTTTATATTCATTACCTTATTTTTATTTCTCATGTACCCAACATCATAATTCCATTTGATGACTTGAATATATGTATCAAGGCTCTTTACTTCTAGATATGGGATTGGGTGAGTTTATAGGGTTGAATTAGACTCATCTATGTCTAAAAAAATATTTCTTTTTATTATCTCTAAAATGCTTTCATGTCCTTTAAATATTTTTCTATTCCTTTCTAGCCATACAGTTCAAAGTATTGTATCTTTTGATATATTCCATATTGTTTTTAAAGCCCCACTTTTAAAAGTGCCCTACCATTGCTTTAACCATTCTTCAATTTTTCCATTCATCACCATGCATTTACCAAATATTCTAATAATCCATTGCCATAGTTTCTAAACTATTGAGCAATGTCCCAAGAGATGGTCTATACTCTCCTCCTTCTTACAAAGAACACATTGTGAAGGGTCATGAAACCCCTTTTCATAAGGTTATCCTAGGATAAAATTCTTCTATGACCTACTAGCCAAACAAACATTTTGACTTTAGGAATGTTTAGGCTATCCCAAATATCTCTCCATATTCTTGTGATATTCTTATTTTTTTGGTGATTTACATTATATCCACTTCTTGCCATGTATTCTTTCGAGTTATTCAAATCCCAAATCAATTTATACTTGGCTCCCCTCATAATAATCATTGTTGTTATCTTTCTACTCAACTGCCTCTTAGCATCAATGTCTTGTATACTTATAAATTATTCTTCTTTTCGTTTGTATCTTCCTTCCTAATCCTTGTACAAAATATTTGAAACCCTATCACCATATTTGTATTGAAATAATCTCATCCAAGGTTTCAAAATTGGATCTAGATTGAGTGGTTTTTTATCACACCAAGTATCCATTCAAATATTTTTTTCTCCAGTTCCCACTACCCATATTGAACCTTTAATCACTAGATCAATTGATTTTTTGTAATCCATTCCAAAGTGTAGAACCGTTTAGTAGAGATAATTTAGTAAAACTTACGCTTGTATAATTGGTCTCAACATCCTTACTTTGAAAATTTCTTGTCCATTGTCTTTGAATCTCTTTGTATAATCTCTAGATTACTTTTCCCCTAAGAGCCAAGTTTACATCCATAAGAAATATTAAACAAAGATATCCCCTAGTAATATCATCACACATATTGCTCCATTTCACCAAAGGAAATTTCCTTTTATCATGTAATATTTACCACAAAAAGGTTGCATAATATAGATTAAACTTTTTTCTATTGATTTTAGCATAGTATACAATGACATATAATAAGTCAAAATGGCCTACAAGACTGATTTAATTAGCTACACTCTTTCTACTAATGATAACCATCTACCTTTCCATGTTAGTAGTTTATTCAAAAATTTACTTATAATTGGATTCCATAATTCTATCCTCATTATCCCCTCAAATAAGGGCATCTCTAGATAAATTGCTAGTAAATTTACCTCCTCCATTTGATGTAACCTGCATATCCCTGCTTTGATTTTAGTTAGAGTGTTTAGGAAGTAAATTTTAGATGTTGTCCTATTAATTTTTTTCCCTGATGGTCTTTCATATTCCTTTAATAAGTTATTCAAAGCTCTAGCCTCATTTATTCCCATATTAGACCTTTAATGACTAGATCAATTATTTTTTTAAACTATTCCATAGTATAAAATCATCTGGTAATGAGAATGCAATAAAGATTAAGCTTAGAGGTCATTAGTTTTATTATACTTACAAGAATTCTTTTCCATTATCTTTGTTTCTCTTTGTACAATAGCCAAAATTAATTTTTCCCATTGAGATTAGTTTGCATTTATAAGAATCTTAAACTAAGACCTCCCCTAGTTTTTTTTTTTGGTAGATAAGATACTATAGCATTAATACCGGGTTTTACAGGTTGACCCAAAACCTTTTACAAAAATCATCCTAGGGTTGTTGATGAACATGTCCTTACTAAGGATACTATTTATGTAAAATCTACATGCCGCAAAATCCATTACATCTGGTAAGGCACAGAGCCTGTTATAAAAAATAAACTTCCCATACAACATTTTGGGTATACCCCGAGAAAAAACACCTGCATCATAATTACAAAAAAAGAAACAGACACAAATACCTTCCTTGAAACAGTGGATAAACAAAAAGTTGCAGACACACATAGCAGAGTACTGAAAAAATTGCCACAAGCTCTGTATTGATAGTTGCTCTTAATAATTCTTTGGTAATTGCTTTCTTCCGTATATGATATGCTTTGGGACCACATCTCGTCTTGGACAATCATCCTTGGAGAAGTGAACCTGCTGGCTAGATTTATGGTGGTGGCTATCTGGTGGTCCACATGGCTCTAGTTCAAAGTCTTATATTGTCGTTTCTTTCTTGCCCTATGATTATCAACCAACCTCAAATTACTAATATGACTAGAAGCCATGTTATCTAACATGTGATTGTCCCCATTAGTCTTTGTGGTATTTCCAAGCAGCATCCACCAAGATTGACAGCTCGGATAATTTTTATTGTGAGTCCATTTCAAAAAAGATACGGGAATACTCATAGCCTTCGAACTTATAGTGCCTTTCCTATTGGTAAATTCAACTATCATTCTTGGTATTCTTGTTGAATAAGCTCCTCTACTTCACTTGGGACACCGTGTTCCCATTTGAAAATTTCATCACCATTGACACCCAAATTGGTCAGTTTATCAACAACTTTGTTAGCTTCTCGAAAGACATGTTGGGCTTTTCTGTCCTGTCTTCCCTGGAAAAGGATCCTAGCCTCTTCAACAATTGTTTTAATCCTCCAAGGAGGTTTTTTCCAATTATTGAGGAGATTTATAACATGCAGAGTCTCCTTCTACGATCAAATTGCCTTCTAAGTATTGAGTCATTTGAAAGCCTCTCCACATAGCTCTAGCTTCAACTTCATTATTTGTCCTTATTCCCAAATATTTGGAAAATGCAAGCATCGTATTCCCATTATGATCTCTCACAATACCACCAGTGCATGCTCTACCAAGATTGTCCTTAGCCACTCCATAAAAATTAAGCTTAAACCAACCCGTAGGAGGTGGGGACCACTTAACATTGGCTCTGGGATTGACTACCCTAGGCATAGACTCATCTAACAAGGTTAAGCTTAAATATTGAGCAATCGTGGTCTCCTACAGATGATTTTTACAACTATCAAAATGGATAAGGTTCATATTCTCGTTGGCAAAGGATAGGATCCTGGCAATGATAGTTTTATGATCATGGATAGACTCATTAAAGACTCTATGGTTCCTTTCTAACCACACTCGCCAAAGATAGTTATTGAGACAAATTTTCCACATGTATATAAGTCTTTGGCTTGAAAAGGGGCAAGGCCACTGGACGAACAAATCAAGTACGATGGCTGGTTTAACCCAAGAAATATTGAAGACCTGAAAAACCCCACTAAGGATAGTCAAGGAAAAAGGGCACTCAAGGAAAATGTGATAAATGGTCTCCTAATTAGCCTTGCATATATAACAATGATTAGTGATACAAATACCTTTACGCATCATATTATCAATGGTTATAATTCTTCCTTGGATAACCAGCCATAAAAAGACTGCAATTTTTGGAATTAAATTTTTTATCCAAACTAAGTCCTTTTGGAGGACAAAATCCTCGTCATCAAGTAGAAGCTTGTAAACTAATTTAACAGTGAACTACCCATTTTTCGTAGTATCCCAGGTCACTTGATCTTCCTTGGATCTCATGGGGATAAACTGTTGCCCGAGAATGTTACAAATATCATTTGATTTCGCTTGAAATCCCTAAATCCTTATTTGTTTCCACTTCATTCTGCCTCTGTCCTCAACCATATAATCAAAGAATTTTTTACCAATGAGTTCTTTCATGATATCTCTGATTCAGGCTAAGTTATGATATTGCGTCAGTGGTTCATCCTTAGCCCACCTATCATTCTAGCAATCTATCCTCTCACCATTGCCTAAAACCCATCTTAATCCTTTTTTGATGATTTCCTTACAATTGAGAATTGCTTTCTAAAAAGCAGAACCTCTGATTGGAACTAAGTCACTTAGAAATTCTATATTTTAAAGATACTTTCATTTTATGATAGTTGTCCATTCATTTTCTTCACCAGAAATGAGGCACAACGCCTGTCGTCACACACTTTGCTCAATTTAACTATATAAATTTTCCTTTTATCATGTAATATTAACCACATAAATGATAGCAAAATATAAACTAAACCTTTTCTACTAATTTTGGCATAATACAAGGGCATATAATAAATTGGAATGACTTGTAAGACTGGTTTAATTAGCTACACTCTTCCTGCTAACAATAACCATCTTCCTTTCCATACTGGTAATTTATTCTAAACTTTACTTATAACTATATTCCATAATTCTATCCTCATTCTCCCCTAAAATAAGGGCATCCCTAGATATGTTGCTTGAAAAATTGCCTTTTCCATTTGAATCAACATGTATATCCTTGCTTTGATTCTTGTTGGAGTGTTTAAAAAGTAAATTTTAAATTTTGACATTAATTTTTTGCCCATTTGATTTTTGATATTCATTTAATGTTATTAAAATATTCGGCCTCTTTTTTTATTGCCCTCTCAAAATATATCATCTATAAATTGTTGATGGATGATGTTGTTGAAGCTATTACTAGTCGTATGTCCACTTATTAGCCCATCTTTGTATACCTTCTTTAGGTTCCTTTCCAATACCTCTACCATAATAATCAACATATGTGGTGACAGAGGATCTCCTTTTCTAAGACCCCTCTTGGATTTAAATGATTCTATTACTAGACCACTAATCAACATTGAATATGACACTATAGAGACACAAGCTTTAATCCATATGACTCATTTCTTTCCAAATCCAAACTTTCTAATATTATAAAAAGAAAATTCAATTTAACCCTATCATAGGCATTATTTATATCAAGTTTTAAGATCACTGCTCTCTCTTTTCTAGAAGCTATTGAATGTATTACTTCATGAGCTACTACAATACCATCTAGAATTTGTCTTCCTTTCACAAATCCTCCTTGCACTTCTAAAATAATTTTGTCTAATAGTGGTATCAACTAATTTACCACCACTTTGGAGATTATCTTATATGTAATATTACATAGGCTTATGGGCCAGAATGAATCAAACAATTATGCTTTCTTTTTGGAATTAAAATTATATATTTTACATTTAATTTATAAGTATCTACTATTTTACCCTAGATTGTTCTACTACCACCAATAGAGAATCCTTCACTATTTACAATGATGATAGAATTCTACAGAGAGTCCATCCGAACTTGGGGATTTATCCTTATCAAAAGAGAAAAGAGCTAAATGAGCTTCTTCTAGAGTAATAGGCTCCATGAGTTTATTATTAGCTTCATTTGTTATAACTGAAGGTATTTACAGTAGCTTAACATTAAGAGATTCAATCTCCTTTGGTTCTAGAATATTTTGGTAAAAAATCCTTGCCTCATTTTTAATTTTTCTTTGGTCTTCAATCCAAACCCCTTATACTGATATAATTCTACTATTTCTAGATGGTGATCTATACTATTACATCCATTGAAAAACTATGTTTTTATCTCCTTTTAATCAAATCTATCTCGCTTTTAATCTCCAAAATTTATCTTCCATACTAAAAATTGTTGGCAATTTAAGTTATTTTGTGTTGTCATTGATGTCATATGGATCACATTGAGTTTTGGTGGCAAAAGCACTTCATAAATATTCATTTATGAAATTTTGGAGAGCATGGATGTATATAGGGTTTTGTGGCACAAGATGCATATAATATTTAATTTTAAATATTATATTAATGGTTTTTATTAAAACCAATGGTAAAGGTTTTTTATTAAAACCAATGGCAAGGGTTTTTATTAAAACCGACGGAAAGGTTTTTTAATTAGACCAACGGAAAGGGTTTTTATTAAAACCATTGGAAAGGGTTTTTTATTAAAACTAATGTGCTAAGACATCTCCAAATGATGATGGATGAAAAGGTTTTTTCAATAAAACCTAGGTGCAAAAAGTTTCATGGCAAAATTCAAAAGAACAAAGGAGATATCCCAATTCAAAGATAAGAGATGAATTATTAAATATTTATTTAATAATTCTAAGGTCTAAAGTTTAATTAAATTATCTGTCAACGTGCAAATGTTAGGAGGGCAAATCAGAGTTTGCTGACATCACTCAAAGGCATTGAAAGGCATATAAATCAAAGAAGACTTTGGCTATTTCATTGTAGAGATAGGAGAATAATTAGTGCATGAGAGAGAGTCGTCGAAGGGAGGAAACATAGAGGTAAAATGAAATTTTAAACTCAAGGGCAAAGAAAAAATCTAAAGCTTTCGAAACTAATGTCACACTGGACAACATAGCGTAGTTGGCAGGGCATCATCTTTGCACAAGAGAGGTATGTGTTCGAATCCCGCCAGGAGCAAAAGTTTTTTGTGAGAGATTGATTTTGTTTTGACAGCCAAGCGTAGATATTAAAGGAAGTATTTGGGATTGAATACCAATGTGGGCCAACACTCACATGGTAAGTGCTTCACAGTGCAAGTAAGGAGGAACTCCCATGAAGGTGTGAAGGAGCATTGATTTTTGGGAAAAACATTGATGATTTCGAAGGTGGTAAAGGTGCATTGATTTTTGGAAAAGACATTAACATTTTTTAAGGTTGTGGAGGCTACTAACTTCATAAAAAGGTATTTATCTCTAGTGCATGGTAATAGTTGATATTGCCAAAGTTGTGGTGCATTAAAATAATTAATGCCAAAATTAGGGAGTCATAAGGTATTTGTTGGAAATAAATTATTGATGTGTGTGCTTAGGGAGATATAAGGTGTTGAGATATTATTTGTTATTGCTATGTGTATTTAGGGAGTTATAAGGTGTTCAATTAAATAATTGAAAATTATTGTGTGTACTTGTGGAGTTATAAGGTGTGAAAACAAATAAATAAAAGCATAGGTGCTTGTTGTTTATGTTAATGAAATTAGGGAGTTATAAGGTTGTAAAGTGTTGAACATGTATATGTCCTAGTGCATGGTTTTATTATGAAATTAAACTAGGAACTTGAGACCTAGTTAATTGCTACCTTGAGTTAGAATACATGCACATGAGTTAGGGTTTGAAGTTGAAGACAAATTGCTTTATTATGTGCCTTGACTATTGAGAGGAAGTGGATGGATTAGAAAATCAATTTTATGGATAAAATTGATGCTTGAGTTCATAATTTCTTTAGTGAAGTTCATTGAGAGTATTGCCACTATTGAGGAGGTTTTTGCTATTGTTTTGAGGAGAGTATTGTTGGTTACTTGTTGAGTACATTACCTCTATTTGAGACCATTGAGGAGATCATTTTCTAGTCACTTGTGGATACATTTGTATTTCATTTGAGGAGATCATTGTTGGCTATTTGAGTGCTCTTTGATTGAGGGAGTTGTGCTTGTTTCTTGAGAGATTATTGACATTGCATGAGGAAGATATTATTGAGAACCTATTGCTATTACTTGTGGATATTGTCCTTGGTTGGTTGAAGTCCTCATTGTTATTGCTTGGAGAGGTTTTCATTAGAGAGCTCATTAGCCATACATTTGAGAGTATATTGTTGAGCATTGTTGTCATCCATTTGAGAGAGTATTTGTCATACATTGTTGAGATCATTGTGGATCATTGTTATCATCCATTTAAGAGTACATTGTCATTCATTGTTGAGTTCATCATTGAGCCTTGTCTTCGTTGATTTGTGGTTGATATTTGAGTGTTACTTGAAAGTGATTGGTTGAGCCTTTGAGAAGGCTTTTGGGACACAATTTTTGGATATATTTGAGATAGCTTTTGGGCATGATTGGTTGAGACTTTGAGAAGGCTTTTGGGACAAAATTTTTGGATAGAGTTGGGATAACATTTGAGTATCATTGCTTGAGCCTTTTGTGAAGGCTTTGAGGACATATTTGGGATAGCATTTGAGCATCATTGCTTGAGCCTTTTGTGAAGGCTTTGAGGACAGATTTGGGACAACATTTGAGCATCATTGCTTGAGCATTTTTTGAAGGCTTTGAGGACAGATTTGGGACAACATTTGAGCATCATTTATTGATCCTTGTGTGAAGGCTTTGAGGATAGATTTGGGACAATGCATGAGCAGGATTATTTGAGCCTTGTGAGAAGATATTGAAGCATCTTTGTGAGCAGTGAAAGAAATATAATAGAAACAAAAAAAATATCAACACTAGTTACCTAGCTGAGTAGATCAATGGGTTTCCTATCTGAGTATATCAGTGGAGTGTCTAGATAAGCAGATCAGTGGAGTGCCTAGCTTATTAGATCGATGGATTGTCTAGCTAAGCAGATCAGTGGATAGCCTAACTGAGAAGATCAAATCAATGGATAGCCTAGCTGAGTAGATCAATGGATAGCCTAGCTAAGCAGATCAGTGGATAGCTTAGTTGAGTAGATCAGTGGATTGCCTAGCTGACCAGATCAGTGTATAGCCTAGCTGACCAGATCAGTGGAGAGCCTAGCTGAGTAGATCAATTGATCCCACCTAAGCATATTAGGATAGCCTAGCTTTGAGTAGATCAAAGTAATCATTTGTATTGGGATAAGGATCTATATTTATTTGTGAAATATTATAAAGATATTATCTTGTGGACTACCCCACATTGGGGGAACCACGTTAAATCTTGTGTTTCAATTGTGTATGGTGATTTGTGTACTTTCTTACTATTTCTATATATGTTATTAATGAACACTGTTGTATTTGGTAATTGCAATTGAGTGCACTAATTGATATTGGTTTTGAAAGAAAGTAAAAAGTGGGTACTATATTGTTCATCCCCCATCTCATTATAAGCTTGTGTTCTTCAATTGGTATCAGAGAGGGTTCCTTTGAAAAGGCTAATAGCTTGAGAGCAGATTCTAAAAGAACACATATGGCTTCATAGAATGGATCATCTACAAGTAAGGCTCCACTATTTGATGGTAACAATTATGCTTTCTGGAGCATGAGAATGAAGAACTACTTTATATCACAAGGATATGAGGTATAGAAGATGGTTGCAAAATATTACAAGGTTGAATATGATCCCAAGACAGATAATACTATCAGGAAATGGGTTGAGATCAATGCAAAGGCAATGAATTGTATTCTAAGTGGGCTATGTGAGACAGATTTTGCAAAAGCCATGGTATGTAATTTAGCTAATGAAATGTGGACCAAGTTGTAAAATACCTATGAAGGAGATTCCAAGGTAAAGTTGGAAAAACTAAAAACTCAAAGAAGAATATTTGAGGAATTGAAAATGGAAGATTTTGAAGATATTACAAATATTTTACTTAGATTTGATGATATTGCTAACATCATGAGAGGCTTAGGATTTGAGATGAAAGAATCAAATGTTACTCAAAAGGTTTTGAGATCACTTCCCATGAAGTATGATGCAAAGGTTTCAATGATAGAAGAAAAAATGGATATTGATAAGCTAACAATGGAAGAACTACAAGGAACTCTCACAGCTTATGAGATGAGGATAGATAAGCATCAGGCTCCAATGAAAAAAATTGCATTCAAGGCTTTAGAGAAAAAGAAAGGGAAATATCCATATACATATAGAGATTCAGATAATGATGAGGAATCTAACTTCATCAAAAAGAAAAATGACTCAAGGAATTACAGGGATATGAAGAAATTCAGATGCTACAAGTGTGGTTATTATGGTCACTATGCAAACAAGTGTCCAAATGAAAAAACAATTATGATGAAAAATAGGGTCACAGAAGAAAAGAAGAAGGAAAGAATAAGCATGACAAATATAATAGGTACAAGAAAAGAAAGCATGAGAAGAATAAAAGTTTTTGTAAGACAAAGAAAACTTTTTATATTTAAGAAGCAAATGATAGCTCATATCACAACGATAGAGACAAGTCAAATTATGAAAAGGAAGAGCATCTATTCCTAGGAATAGAAGGTGAAATAGAACAATGCTTTGTGTGTGGTCAAAGAGATCACAGATCAGGATATTACAATGGTTTCAATGATAGTGAAGATGAAATGATACATCAAGGAAACATGCATGATCAAAGAAATCATGAGAGTTTGTTTGCTATAGAAGATGATAATTATCTCAGTGATAGTGAAGATGAAGAAGGTTTTTTCTATGGGATAAAAGAAATAGAAGAAGAACTACCACTCCAAATAGAAGAGGATGATATTTCAAGAAAGATAGATGTCTCAGTTGATCTAAAAGAAGACTTCAATGATATCCATGAGCAACTACAAGAGGTTAAAGAGAATCTAAAATAATTGAGATGCTTTATACTTGAGAAGGTTGATCCATAACATGAATCAAAAGGCCAAGATATTTTCACTAAGAAGGAAACATGTATTCATAGGCTATAGATATGTGTGCCAATTTTTTGTTTGACACAAATAAAGAAAAATAAGAGAAAGGTTCCAAAGCACCAAAGGTCTCATATTTCAGTTTTGGGGAATCACACTCAAGGAAAGAAATTTGTAAAATATGAAAGCAAGGAAGCACCTAAGATTCATGAAGAAAGTTACAAAGCTCATATGGCTCCAAATATCCATTTTGGATCTTGTTTTAAGATAGGTGAATCAAGTTCAAGAGGCAAATAAATTCTTGAAGAGGAAAGTAAGGAAGAAGTTAAGGAAGAGGATTTAGATACTGCAAGGAAGGATCAAGGATACAATGCACAAGTCAAAGATGATCACAAGGATAATGGTCAATAAAGTTATGAGGAACCAAGACATGAACAAAGGGCTTTCCAAGGGCATTTTTTTTCTTGTAATGGATTTGGACACAGGGCTATACACTGCAAGGTCTATGGATCAAAGAAGTGTGATTTTGCTAGAAGGAACTTTAAAGGAAGAAGGTGTGTTTTTCAAGGACACTGCTTCTTATGCAAAATGATTTGTCATAGAGCTTCTCAATACAAATAAAATGAGCAACATGGTTTTGGTCTTAGAGCTACACAATTCAGAGGTTATGATCATAATTATTATGAAAATAGATCCTCACAATACAGGGTTCATGAAAGGAATGGATATGGAAATGATTTCAAGAAAGAATTCAAAACATGGGCACCATCCAAAGGCTACAATATCAAGTGTTTTAATTGCAATAACTTTGGACACATTGCAAAATGGTGTACGACTCAATTCCAAATAGGTTCAAGACAAGAAGTTCAAGCAGTCTCAAGGCAAGAAGGTCAAACAGGTTCAAGACAAGAAGATCAAGTAACTTATCAAGAAAAGGATATCAGAAATAAGTGAAAGTAAGTTGACAAAGGAAAGGAATAATGTAATATGGGAGTAAAATTACTCCCACCCCAAAATTAATCACCTCAAGAGAGAAGGTGGTGGGGGGCTAAGCTTAAGATTCATATATTTTAGCCCCATAGGTGTCCCTTTTGCCATTGATGTCAAATGGGGAGATATTTGAGTAAGGGGGAGAGCATTGAGTTAGGGGAAGCAGCATCCAAAGAGAGCATTGAGATAGGGTAAGCAGCCTCCATAGAGAATATTAAGTCAGGGGAGCAACTTTGATTCTCAGAGATGGTTTTTGCAGTGATTGTGGTGTTTTGCATTAGAGGTGTTGCCATCAATGACAAAGGGGGAGATTGTTGGCAATTTGAGTTATTTTGTATTGTCATTGATGTCACATGGATCACATTGAGTTTTGGTGGCAAAAGCACTTCATAAATATTCATTTATGACATTTTGGAGAGCATGGATATATACAGGGTTTTGTGGCACAAGAGGCATATAATATTTAATTTTTAAATATTATATTAATGGTTTTTATTAAAACCAATGGTAAATATTTTTTATTAAAACCAATGGCAAGGGTTTTTATTAAAACCGATGAAAAAAAATTTTAATTAGACCAACGGAAAAGGTTTTTATTAAAATCATTGGAAAGGATTTTTTATTAAAACCAATGTCCTAGGACATCTCCAAATGATGATGGATTAAAAGGTTTTTTCAATAAAACCTAGGTGCAAAAATTTTCATGGCAAAATTTAAAATAATGAAGGAGATATCCCAATTCAAATATAAGATATGAATTATTAAATATTTATTTAATAATTCTAAGGTCTAAAGTTTAATTAAATTATCCGCCAACGTGCAAAGGTTAGGATGGCAAATCAAAAATTTTCTACGTCATTCGAAGGCATTGAAAGGCATATAAATCAAATAAGACTTTGGCTATTTTGTTGCGGAGATAGGAGAATAATTAGCGCATGAGAGAGAGTCATCGAAGGGAGGCAACGTAGAGGCAAAACAAAATATTGAACTCAAGGGCAAAGACAAAATCGAAATCTGTCAGAACTAACGTCACAATGGACATCGTAGTGCATTTGGTAGGGCATCATATTTGCACAGGAGAGGTCTGTGTTCGAATCCCACCAGGAGCAAAATTTTTTTGTGAGAGATTGATTTCATTTTGATAGCCGAGTGCAGATATTAAAGGAAGTGTTTGGGATTGAATCCCAATGAGGGCCAGTGCCCACACGGTAAGCGCTTCACAGTGTAAGCAAGGAGGAACAAAGTTCAACTCCTACGAAGGTGTGAAGGTGCATTGATTTTTGGGCAAAATGTTGACAATTTCAAATTTGGTAAAGGTGCATTGATTTTTGGTAAAGACATTAACATTTTCGAAGGTTGCAGAGGCTGCTAAATTCATAAAAATGTATTTATCTCTAGTGCATGGTAATAGTTGATATTGCCAAAGTTGTGGTGCATTAAAATCATTTCTGCCAAAATTAGGGAGTCATAAGGTATTTGTTGGAAATAAATGATTGTTGTGTGTGCTTAGGGAGTTATAAGGTGTTGAATTAAATAATTGAAAATTATTGTATGTACTTGTGGAGTTATAAGGTGTGAAAACAAACAAATAAAAGCATAGGTTCTTGTTGTTTATGTTAATGAATTTAGGGAGTTATAAGGTTGTAAAGTGTTGAACATGTATATGTCCTAGTGCATGGTTTTATTATGAAATTAAACTAGGAACTTGAGACCTAGTTAATTTCTACCTTGAGTTAGAAGACATGCACATGAGTTAGGGTTTGAAGTTGAAGACAAATTGCTTGATTATGTGCCTTGACTATTGAGAGGAAGTGGATGGATTATAAAATCAATTTTATGGATAAAATTGATGCTTGAGTTCATAATTGCTTTAGTGGAGATCATTGAGAGTATTACCACTATTTTGGAGGTTTTTGATATTGTTTTGAGGAGAGTATTGTTGGTTACTTGTTGAGTACATTGCCTCTATTTGAGACCATTGAGGAGATAATTTGCTAGTCACTTGTGGATACATTTGTCTTTCATTTGAGGAGATCATTGTTGGTTATTTGAGAGCTCTTTTCTTGAGGGAGTTGTGCTTGTTTCTTGAGAGCTTATTGACATTGCATAAGGAAGATATTATTGAGAACCTATTGCTATTACTTGTGGATATTTTCCTTGGTTGGTTGGAGTCCTCATTGTTATTGCTTGGAGAGGCTTTCATTAGAGAGATCATTAGCCATACATTTGAGAGTATATTGTTGAGCATTATTGTCATCCACTTGAGAGAGTATTTGTCATACATTGTCGATATTATTGTGGATCATTGTTGTCATCCATTGAAGATTACATTGCCATTCATTGTTGAGTTCATCATTGAGCCTTGCCTTCGTTGATTTGTGGTTGATATTTGAGTGCTACTTGAAAGTGATTGGTTGAGCCTTTGAGAAGGCTTTTGGGACAGAATTTCTAGACATATTTGAGACATCTTTTGGGCATGATTGGTTGAGCCTTTGAGAAGGCTTTTGGGACAAAATTTTTGGATATATTTGGGACAACATTTGAGCATAATTGCTTGAGCCTTTTGTGAAGGCTTTGAGGACAAATTTGGGACAACATTTGAGCATCATTGCTTGAGCCTTTTTTGAAGGCTTTGAGGATATATTTGGGACAAAATTTGAGCATCATTTCTTGAGCCTTTTGTGAAGGCTTTGAGGATATATTTGGGACATCATTTGAGCATCATTGCTTGAGCCTTTTGTGAAGGCTTTGAGGATAGATTTGGGACAGCATATGAGCAGGATTGTTTGAGCCTTGTGAGAAGGCATTGAGGTATATTTGTGAGAAGTGAAAGAAATATAATATAAACAAAAAAATATATCAACACCAGTTGCCTAGCTGAGCAGATCAGTGGGTTGCCTAGCTGAGCAGATTAGTGGAGTGCCTAGATGAGCATATAAGTGGAGTGTTGATGTAAATCTAGCTGTAAACGGTCAAAACAAAATACCTCCCATTACATAAAATCTATGATAAATGGAAATAATATGTAAAACCCTCCATTC